>CM073772.1:4580315-4928405 GCA_037158775.1 Hetaerina titia
GACTTTCATTCCTACCTCCAGTTCTTCCCATGCCTCTTTAATCATTTCCTCTACATATACGTTGAACAGTACCGGTGACAATGGGCAACCCTGCCTTACACCTCTTCCTAACACTGCCCATCCGGACTCTCGGTTCCCCACTCGCACCTGAGCAGTCTGAGACATGTACAGGTTGCGGATCAGTCTCCTGTCCCTCCAATCCATTCCTATTTTCTGCAATACACGCATTAATTTTTCCCAATTCACTCTATCAAACGCTTTTTCGAAATCTACAAAACAGGCAAAAACGTCCTGATTGTATTCTATATTCCTCTCGACTAGTGATCTCATTACTGCAATGGCATCACGCGTACCTCTTCCTTTCCTGAACCCAAACTGATCATCCCCTAAGTAATCATTTGCCTTACTCTCTATCCTTTTGTTGATGATCCTGAGAATAACTTTAGCTGCGTGGGATATCAAACTTATTGTTCTGTAATCCTCACATGATATAGACTTTGCCTTTTTTGGAATAGGAACTAACACTGATCTCACAAAATCTTCCGGCCAGATTCCTTCCTCATAGATACTACGAATCAGCCCATATATGGCCTTCTTCCCACCTTTCCCTAACCATTTCAACATTTCTACAGGAATATTTTCCACCCCCACAGCCTTATTTGCTTTCATCTCCTTTAATGCCCTTTCTATTTCATCGTCGAGTATGCCTGGACCTAAGCTATCTTCTTCTACGTCATGTTCCTTTTCTATGTCTAACCTTGTCGGCCTAAGTTCTTTACCATACAGTGTTTCTATATATTCCTTCCATCTCTCTTGGATTTTTCCTGGTTCAACTATTATTATCTTACCCCATTTATCTTTAACTGTTAGCACAGATCTTGCCTTCTTACTTCCCGATAATAACTTAACCTTGCTGTATAGAGCACCAATTTCACCCTTCTTCTGTAAACTTTCCATATCCTCGCATTGCGTTTTCCACCATTCTTCTTTTGCTTTATTTGTGGCCCTTCTCAGTTTATTGTTTAACTCTTTGTACTTCATTTTGCCTAACTCTGTGTTTACATTTTTCCATCTTCTTCTCTCATCCATCTTTGCAATCATCTCATCCGTTACCCATGGTTTCCTTATCCTTTTCCCGTTAACGGTTCCTATAGTGTCTTTAGCGGCTTCCAATATCCCTTTCTTGATACATTCCCATTTTTCTTCGATAGCACTCAGTTCTTTACCGTCATCCATCATTTTCTCTACAGCCTCCTGATACTCCTTCCTCGTTAATTCATTTACTGCTTCTAAATTCCATTTTTTAACCCGCCGCCCTTGCCTTATCTTCTTGAAACAAACATTACATTTCATAACAACTAAATTGTGGTCAGAGTCCGCATCCGCTCCTGGGAAACTGTGCGAATTTATCACACTGTTCCTAAACCTGTGCCTAACCATAATATAATCTAACTGATACCTTTCTGAGTCACCTGGCATTTTCCATGTATACCTTCGCCTTTTGTGGTGTCTAAACCATGTGTTAGTGATGACTAACCCCTGTCTCCTGCAGAATTCAATTGCTTTCTCCCCGCGTTCATTCCTCATGCCTAACGCATAGTCCCCCACCTCACCAGCCTCTCTTCCTTCGCCTACCGTCGCATTCCAATTCCCCATCACTATCAAATGTTTCCCTGCAGGAACACTCGCGATGATATCCTCTAACTCATCGTGCATCCTATCGACTTCTTCCTCCTTGTGGTTGCTCGGTGGCATGCATACCTGAACAATGACCAAGTTCGTCGGCTCTGCTTTAATCTCTACGAGTAAAATTCTATCTGTCGCTTGCTCTATGTTGACTACGCTTCTTCCTACCCCTTTATTTAAAATTACGGCAACCCCTCGTTGGCTCTCGTCCCCGCCGCTGTATATTACTCTATAATTGTCACTCCAGTAATCCCCGCTATCCTTCCATCTCACCTCGCAGAGGCCTAAAACATCTATGTTACCTCTTTCCATCTCTCGCTTGATATTTTCTAATTTGCCTCTCCTCAATGTTGTCCTGACGTTCCAGGTTCCTATTCTAACTACTTTCGCCTACTTCTGAGTCTTCTGTATAATATATATATATATATATATATATATATATATATATTTAGGTAATATGTTTTAGGTCTCTGCGAGGTGAGATGGAAGGATAGCGGGGATTACTGGAGTGACAATCATAGAGCGATAAACACCGGCGGGGACGAGAGCAAACGAGGGGTTGCCGTAATATTAAATAAAGGGGTAAGAAGAAGCGTAGTCAACATAAAGCAAGTAACTGATACTCTTCTACTGCAGCAAATCTTACTCGTAGAGATTAAAGCAGAGCCGATGAACTTGGCCATTGTTCAGGTATACATGCCACCGAGCAACCACAAGGAGGAAGAAGTCGATAGGATGTATGATGAGTTAGAGGATATCATCGCGAGTGTTCCTGCAGGGAAACATTTGATAGTGATGGGGGATTGGAATGCGACGGTAGGCGAAGGAAGAGATGGTGGTGAGGTGGGGGACTATGGGTTAGGCACGAGGAATGAACGCGGGGAGAAAGCAATTGAATTCTGCAGGAGACAGGGGTTAGTCATCACCAACACATGGTTTAGACACCACAAAAGGCGAAGGTATACATGGAAAATGCCAGGCGACTCAGAAAAGTATCAGTTAGATTATATTCTGGTTAGGCAAAGGTTTAAGAACAGTGTGATAAATTCGCACAGTTTCCCAGGAGCGGATACGGATTCTGACCACAATTTAGTTGTTGTGAAATGTAACGTCCGTTTCAAGAAGATAAGGCAAGGGGGCGGGTTAAGAAATGGAATATATACACATTAAATGGATTAACGAGGCAGGAGTATCAGCGGGCTGTAGAGAAAATGATGGATGACGGTAAAGAACTGAGTACTATCGAAGAAAAATGGGAATGTATCAAGCAAGGGATATCGGAAGCCGCAAAAGACACTAAGGGAACCGTTAACGGGAAAAGGATAAGGAAACCATGGGTAACGGATGAGATGATTGCAAAGATGGATGAGAGAAGAAGATGGAAGAATCTAAGCACAGTGTTAGGCAAAATGAAGTACAAATAGTTAAACAATAAATTGAGAAGGGCCATAAATAAAGCAAAAGAAGAATGGTGGAAAACGCAATGCGAGGATATGGAAAGTTTACAGAAGAAGGGTGAATTTCGTGCGATATACAGCAAGGTAAGTTATTATCGGGAAGTAAAAAGGCAAGATCTGTGCTAACAGTTAAAGATAAGTGGAGTAAGATAATAGTTGAACCTGGAAAAATCCAAGAGAGATGGAAGGAATATTTGGAAACACGGCATGGTAAAGAACTTAGGCCGACAAGGTTAGACATAGAAAAGGAACATGACGTAGAAGAAGATAGCTTAGGTCCAGGCATACTCGACGATGAAATGGAAAGGGCATTAAAGGAGATGAAAGCAAATAAGGCCGTGGGGGAGGACAATATTCCTGTAGAAATGTTGACATGTTTAGGAAAATGTGGGAAGAAGGCCCTCTATGGACTGATTCGTAGTATCTATGAGGAAGGAATCTGGCCGAAAGATTTTGTGAGATCGGTGTTAGTTCCTATTCCGAAAAAGGCAAAGGCTATATCATGTGAGAATTACAGAACAATAAGTTTGATATCCCACACAGCTTAAGTTATTCTCAGGATCATCAACAAAAGGATAGAGAGGAAGGCAAATGATTACTTAGGGGATGATCAGTTTGGGTTCAGGAAAGGAAGAGGTACGCGTGATGCCATTACAGTAATGAGATCACTAATCGAGAGGAATATAGAATACAATCAGGACGTTTTTGCCTGTTTTGTAGATTTCGAAAAAGCGTTTGATAGAGTGAAATGGGAAATATTAATGCAGGGATTGCAGAAAATAAGAATGAACTGGAGGGACAGGAGACTGATCCGTAACCTGTACATGTCTCAGACTGTTCAGGTGCGAGTGGGGAACGGAGAGTCCGGATGGGCAGTGTTCGGAAGAGGTGTAAGGCAGGGTTGCCCAATGTCACCGGTGCTGTTCAACGTATATGTGGAGGAAGTGATTAAAGAGGTAGTAAAAACTCTGATATGGAGCGTAGCTATGTACAGCGCGGAAACGTGGTCACTGAAGCAGGAGGATAGACGTAGATTGGAGGCTTTTGAAATGTGGGTGTGGAGAAGAATGGAGAAGGTGAAATGGACCGAAAAGAAAACAAATGAGGAAGTACTGGAGATGGTGGGGGAGGAGAGGGGTTTGTTTAGAGAAATCCTATGGAGGCAGGAAAAATTGATGAAAGGCGTATTGAGCGGTGGTGGAATGTTGAAGAAGGTAATAGAGGGTAAAATGTTGGGCAAGCGAGGAAAGGGCAGGAACAGGATAGGGATGTTGGACGGGATGATGGGAGGAAAGAAGTACACAGAGATGAAGAGCGACCTGATGTAGAGTAGGTTGCTGGATTGGGTTTTTTTTGGAGTTACAAAATGTTTATTTGATAATTGTGTCCATCGAAAAACCTACCTTAACCGGTAGATTACCTAATAATAAACAGTGGGTAGAGCGTTGGACTACTGACCGGAGGGTCCCGTGTTCGATTCCCGGCGAGGCACTCTGGGCACCTGCAGCTCCACCCAAGCTAGTTGATTTTTCGGGTACCAGATCTTCCTGGGAAACCATAACCGGCACAGGGAAAGGAACTGGCCCCCCTACCCTGATGTGTGAATGTTCACACACCGTCGGACTTGGTACATGGGTGAGCTCTACCATCACCTATTAAACCGACCTTCGGGTTGATTTCTGTGTTTTATACAAATATATATATATATATTTTTTCTTACAGGTTCCCCCCCACCTTTCCTCACCTATTTGATAACCCCAAACCCCCTCATCCCTTACCCTTCCCTCATGGTGCTACACCCCCTGCCACACACCTTCTTTGGTGGCTCGCAGGGTATTTATGAAGATGTAGATGTAGGATGAGTGGCAAGGAATGAATGCTCACCAAACTACTTTTGACCCGAATACTTTTCCCCCTACCGCGGTCGGACAACGTTATTCTGATCCCTTATCGTTCGTGGAAAAAATGACGCCTTAAATCTATCTGTTCTACAATTAATCTCTCTAATTTAATTGATATGATCTTGAGATCAATTTTACGGGTGGATTCCAAGACTATTTATACACAGAGCGTTCGCGCGCTGGTTTTTTCGCAATCGGATGCGACTAATATGAGGAGTTTCTTCCGAAGGTTACACTGCAGATGAAACTTGACTACATCGGTTTGATCCTCAGAGCACACAGCAAAGCTCTGCTTGGAATTCGATATTCAAGGAATGATGTATCAGCATATCGTACCAGTACATGCAATTGTAAACGTAATACGTTATAGGGATGAACTGAAAATTCTCCAAGAGAAAACAGCCCAAAGCCACAGCCCAAAGCAACAGGCTGGATGCTGCAATACGATAGTGCACGATCGCACATCGCAAATGTTTTTGCTGAACATCTCGCGAAAATCAATGTGAAGTGTGTTCATTTCCTTCTTACAGACCTAGCTACATGCGGCTTTTTCCTGCTCCTAATGGTAAAGAAACACCTTCGTGGAAAACGTTTTTCATCATCAGAAGCAGGCATAGGCGAATGAACGTTTTAATTTGCAATTTCTGCCACTAGCGCAATATTGGAGGTAAAAAAGGAAGTTTGTAATTTTCACAGTAAGGTAAACATATAACATGACAGTAATTTGCTCACAATGAATTATGCGAACAAAAAATTATGATCACTCACTGATGAGCAACCCTCGTAGAAATTGGCAGTACGATAATGTAGTTTCAATCTGGGCGAACATGACTCGGACCATGGTGACGGACTGTATATGTGATCTTATATTCTGCTTTCGGCCAGATGTAACGTCGTACTAATTCAAGGGGTATGGAGAAACTTATGTGGCACACATTATTTCTCCCTTCTCTCCTCGAGTATTGACTAACATCTCATCTGATTTAAATTGAAAAGCATTATTAGCGTTATATGGATCATTCAATTGGTGTTTTGCACAGTGAGAGATTCAGAACTTGTGGTCCAGAGTTGGTATGCATTGCAGTAGTCGTACTAAGTTGTAATATTAGTATTTTCAACTGCATTTTTATATTAAAATAATAAAAATTAATGATGAAAATTTCCATAATTTCCAACTATAGATGACTAGAAACTTTTGGATTCAGTCGGTATTCTGTAAATTATTCGCCCCTATTTTGTTCTTCAACTCGAATTTTTCGCCAACCCGAACAATGTCCTGTCCCCAAACAAACAAAAACTACGTCAATGGAAGTGACTTATAATCGATGTGAGACAACATGATAATCTTTAAGGTAGAACACTTTTGAAATTGGTTTTGCGACATTGTTGGGCGCAATAGTGCAATTTCGTTTTTCTTTTCCTCTGCAAACTTTTCTCCCACTCACTTGTCGACCAGTCTCAATCCAGGCGTTCTGTTCATTATTGCCTGTCCTTCGGAAGATATATCCCAAAGAACTGGGCGTACATACATTCTGGGAATACATTTGTCTATGCCAAGAAAACCCATTGAAAAACAAAGTAACAACATAGAGATCAGCTTTTCGTGTGAACAAATATGTGAGACTTCGACGCTCTCTGCCTTCATGTTCGGTCTCTGGCGTTTAAAATGCAGCCGCCTGCAAGATCAGAGAAGGGCAGACTTTTGCTGGAACGACGCAATGTTTTCACTGCGTAGTGAGTGACTCAGTGACGACAGAAACCATCTGCGAGCCCTGGTCTTGCCACCCGTTCGTTGAACCAGGTTCCCGGAACTGGTTTGTGGGTGTTTCATACAATAAGCAGAAATGATACCAAAATGACTCTCCACTAACAAAGAAATTTCGCCATTATGTAAATAAAACATTTTTAAAATGCGTTACAATTCAGTAAGTTCCGAATACTACGGTTAAGGAATTCATCTCAATCGTTGATTTCAAGGTTATATCGGTGTTCGACTAACTTATGTTCAGTAAGTTCCGTTTCAAATTCACTTCATTTAATTTGCAGAATGTTTCTGGAGATTTATACAAATTGAATTTTTTCTTTTATTGCTGGCAAAACATATTTTTTAAAATTACTTTTTCTAGAAGTTCATTTTAATGAACACCACATCAACGCATGCGTTACATATCTAACGAAGGACGGGATAGATAACAGGGCCAGCCGGACCGGAAGGTTCCGGATTCCGGTCTCCCCTTCTTTTCACAAAACCTTCCCCGGCCACACACCCTGGCGGTGGCTTGCAGGGTATATATAAATAAATAAACCCGTGTGATTTTCCACCTATCAAACCAACATTCGAGTTGATTACTGCTAATCCTTCTGGGGATCTATCTAAAATGGACAAGCTAACAAAACATTAGGATTTATTAGAAGAGTACTGGGTAAATGTGATGAAAAGGTCCAAGATAAATGTTATCTGTCGTTGGTTAGGCCTCATTTACTGCAAGTGTATGGGATCCTTACGAAGTTGGGTTAGTTTTCGAATTGGATTGCGTGAAGCGTAGAGGAGCTAAATTTGTAAAACGTTGTTATGATGAACTTAGTAGCGTATCCAAAATATTAGAGCAGCTAGTCTGGGAATCACTCAATGGAGCGAAGGTTAAATTACAGATTAAATAAAGCTCTTGCATTAATTGGAAGGATATCTCTTTGGCAGTAATGTTGAAAATGTATTATTACCCCCATCGTACAACAGTAGGAGAGATCATGCATCACATCATCATCATCATCAGTAAAATTAGATACTTTAAGTGTCGAACAGATACATTTAAGATGTCATTTATTCCACAAACGATAGGGGATCATAAAAACATTGTCCGACCACGGTAGGGTCATGTTCGGGTAAAATTATTCTGGGGTGTATTCACCCCCTGCCACACACCCTAGCGGTTGCTTTCAGGGTATATACAAATAAAAATAAATAAATAAAAATATAATTTATCGCATTGACTCAATTCTAGTTTATTTTAGGCGGCTCGAAATTCATGTACATCAAAGCACCTTTCATAGCCGAAGAGGCTGTTCGACTTACGGAAGCTCGACAGTGTTTTCCTTTATCTACACCTGTATGCAAACAACATTTATTCTTCTTCGTAAAAGTCATTTTGGCAAATACATGCATTAACGCCGTCAAAAATGAACCTTTCATTGGTACAAAAGGTCTACATTCCACATTGCACGCCAAATATGTACCAGACGATACGGCTAAACGAGGGGGATTCTTTGGTGATAGCACAATCAAGCAAAATTGGTCGGTCATTGCCGCCGGTGCCTCATAATCAGTCCATCTTACGCCACTCCACTAGCTCTGAGCATTTCCCGACCTTTTCTAATCCTTCGGTGTCCCTTGAGGAACCCTTCGCTCGAGCTACTCTGGAATGTACGTATGGGCATGGGCAGAGCTGATAAGTAGACGGGTTGGACTAATCGCATGAAGATGGCCGTGGATGTGACCACGGAGGGGAGGGGGTGGGCCTGTAGAGAAAGGTCGAGAGCGAATCCAGTGAAAACGTGAGTTGGGAAAGATACGAAAGAATGAAGAGATTAGCAGAGGAAAGAGTTGAATGGAGATTTGATACGAGCCAACTCAGTAGCCGAAAGTATAAACCGTCCTTCACATCAACCTTTAAGGTGATTTACCAGTTCATAGAGTTCAATGTAGGCGTACCTCATTGTAAATACTATTTGTCGTGAAGTCAAATCTTATGAAATGTTTCTGGAATCAAACTGACAATTCCAGGGTACTTTGTAATGAGCATACCACAGCAACATTTATGTTGAATTGCAAATATTATCCGGATTAATCTTACGCTATATCAGACCTTTTCCTGTGTATACAATGTGTATAACCTTTTTGTTTCAAAGTGAAAATTCACGTTTATCGGCCAATTACGCTTGTATCCCGCAATTATCTTGGACGCTAATTTTAATGACTTTATTGCTTAGATGCTCCCAAGTTATGTCCGCAAGTGTTGTTCTAGCCTTAGGGTCGTCTTACTAGCGTAATTAATTTGTGCATGACCACGTAAGACTTAATTCGCGAGCCAATGTTATTGAGAACCTTGAAAGTTTTGCATACCATGATAGGTTAATCAAAGATTTTTCCGCTCTGGAAGAATCAAAAATGTAGTAGTTTATCAATTGCGTCATCATGCAGTGACTGAGTGAAGGTTTCCGACCAATTTAAATATTAAAGTAATTGAAAATTCATATTACATACCGTAGCGCATATACATGTAGTTATCATGATCATCTTATTTGAATCATTTTACATTAATATATTGAGCCTAAAAATTAAGAAAAAGTTATTCTTGATGTAGTATACTTGGTGTATAATCACCCCCTACCATTCACCCTAGTTGCATGGTTCCATGTAGAATTCATAGTTGCAGACGTCCCGACTAATGCTAGGTTTTTATATTTGAAGTATTTCGAACAGTATTACTTGTTTAAACGAAGAATCGATTCACATCATGAACAGTAGGAGAATTCATATACTATAAATATAGTGAATATACTAATGCATATAAAAATATCAAACATTCGTTACGGACTCATGTCTCATTTCTGTCTTATTACATTATGGTGCATTTATCCTATAATTGCAAAACTAAATTAAACTTCCTACATGAAATACAATTATGCGAAAAATCACAAAAGAGAGGTTGCTTATTTATCATCAATGGAAAACCTGAATGTGGAGGAAACTTCAAAGAGTTAGGAGGCAATATAATAGGGAGATAGAGATCTTTATTAGGGCGTAAGTGAGATTAAATGGTCCCTCTTTCCATTCAACCCGTCATCATACACATTAATTAAAAAAACCATAAACACAGTATCCAACCCGAAGGTCGGTTTAGTAGGTGATGGTAGAGCTCACCCATGTACCAAGCCCAACGGCGTGCGAATATTCACACATCAGGGTAGGGGGGCCAGTTCCTTTCCCTGTGCCGGTTATGGTTTCCCAGGAAAATCCCCTAGCCCGAAAAATCAACTAGCTTGGGTGGAGCTGCAGGTGCGCAAAGTGCCTTGCCCGGGAATCGAACCCTCTCCGGTCAGTAGTCCAACGCTCTACCCACTAGACCACCGCGACCCGCCATACATTTTACAATACAATAAAATGTGTAAGTACTTTTATAATCAATACCTACACACGAGCATACACTTAAATACATACAGACATACATAACGCACAGATTTTCATATCTTAACATCTATCTTAACGTCTATGCATCTACATATACATACATATACGTTTTTAAATTACACCACACCACTTTGTGGATGTGCACCAACACATTCACAAAGGAAATTACAGTGTGTAGGTGCACATTCACAAAGGAAATTACGGTGGAGAAACGAAACGATAAAACAGGGAAAGTCTAAGCAAAGAATGGGATTTGTGGGAAAGGTTGGGAAGAGCGGTCTCCCGCGAAGTGAATTACTCAAAACCGCCAAGTATCCAAAACTCAACACATTATCCTTTTTGGCCATTTTTAGATAAAATGGTATGGGAGAGCTTTGCATCACAGGGAATTTGCTTTTAACCAGAGGGTCAATAAAAATATCAGGCCTTATTACAATATTAAATATGAATACATTGCATAATATTCAACGTGCTGGCTGGCTGGTTATAACGCACGTCCGCTCTATCATTGTAGGATGAAGCGATGAAATCCTGAGCTCTTGCACTAAAGAGGAATGAAATGATGTCGCTCCATCAGAGATCGGTTATCCTATTCATTATAACGGCAAGGTGATCACTGGATCGTGAACCTGTGAAAACCGTGAATTCCCCTTTGGTTTTTACATATCTCAGAATTAACCATTAATTAGGATTTCAAACCTGTAATTAATTTCAGCAAAGTCTGGTTCATCAATTATTTTATGTGATTTTGCGGCGACACGGAAATAATTTTTATATCGTCCTACGAATACATTACATAGCAATATACCCAAAAATATAGCATGTGAAAAGTGTGTTCTAATGTAATAAATGTGTTAATTTTCCTCGTATTTCGCTGGACAGAGATTGCGTGGGTACCATCTGTGCCGTCATGAATGTTGCAGGATACAACGCAAAGGTTCTTATCGCGCTGACATTGCATCATGTACACCTCATCAGGCGCTCCCATCTCCTAGTGTCAACGCACTTTGCTAATGCATGATTACGGATAAAGATGCGTCATAGCTCTCGGATCAAAACGTTTTGTCTTTTCCGTCTGAACGTTTTGTATTTCCCGTGAATCTAAATCCGTAATCACGTACGTGTATTAGCCGAGCACGTACACTCAGAAAATTTATCAATGAAACGAACTCTGTGACTTCCAGAAAAATACGAATATTCTCACAAATTCAAGTCCAAATCACGTTAATTATTAGAATTTATTAGAATATCAAAAGATGGATCGAGATCTATTGGGAGGGAAAGGTCATTAACCAAATATTTTATATAAATTACGCATTATTAAGAGGATGGGATAGTTGCGGTGGTTAGTGTCCTGGCTTCCCATTCCGAGAGGCCAGGTTCGCATCTCGGCAGTGTCCGCATGCTTCAGTCATATCCTTACTGGATACCCTTACTGGATGATAACGTGGCGAGCACTTTGGTGCAGTACTATGCTCTTTGCATGGGACGTTGAATGGTTATAGTCCTTGGCGCCTTTCGTTAAGATTAGCTTAAAACCGACGCCGGGTTTCTCTTCGCCCTCTCCGAATGAAGACGTTCATTCATTCTCTCCCCTATTTCGAAATGCCAGAATGAGCGCAAAAGATCTATTTATGGCCGAAGAGAAGTCCTCTCTGACAATACATTTTCGCCACAGAGTCAGCTATTGATCTTACATAAGTGCTGCAAAAGGCTGATAAATTGCATGTTATATCGTCAGCGCAAGATAATATTGCTCCCAGGTGAGTGAATTATAAATTATATGCACACCGTTGGAATGTATACCTTTTACGTTGTTTAACGCAGATGGTTACAATAAGGTTTAGCGAAAAGAAAAATTGACACGACCAGAGTTAGTGCCAGGAGAAATTTTTTATTAATTTTCAAAATCGAAATTAAAATTTATGATTCGTTTGAGCAGCATTTTCTTTGGTATGCATTGTCTTTCATTGAAGCCAAACTAGGGCCGTGCATTTTTGCAAGATGCAACTTGCATCTTGATCTTGACTTGCTCTTTGAGCGAGGTGAAAGAAGTGAGGGAAGCAAGTTGTTGGGAGGGGAGAGAAAAAAAGAGAGGTATTTATTTATTTTATTTATTATCGACTTAATTGGGCGAGGTTGAGACTAAATAGTCCCTTCTTCCACCTAACCCTTACATTACATACATTACATTGAAGACAATTACATACAGCCAAGCCCTGGATGGAGAAAAATCCACCCAGACGGGAATCGAACCCGTGACCTCTCAGTTGGTAGACGAGGACGTTACCCCGCCGCCACCGGGGCCGGCATGAGGGGTCGTAGGGCTTTCGGGGGTTTTCTTTCGTGAAGTAACTTGAGAAGAAGTGACTGAGTGAAACTGGAGCACAACATAAATCACCATACATATACTGTGTTGATTTACATCGTCATCTTCCCCATCGCTTGTCCTCCTCTCTATTACGTATCTTAGTGATGAACCTAAGTACCGCTTTAATTGTGAGCAAAATCAAATTTATTGTTACAAATACGGCCGCCTTTAATATTTTTTTAATGGGTAGCACTGATATAACGAAACCTTCCCGACAAATTTCTTCCTCATACTAAATACTACGAATTAGCCCATAAAAGCTCCTCCTTCTCCGCTTTCCTACTTGTACATCCTTAAGTAGTTTCACTGGGATGCTATCTATCCCCACAGCCTTATTTGATTTCCATTACTTTAATACTATTTCTATCTCGCAATCAAGGGTGCCTGGACTCATCCATATAAACGAGTGCGTCATATTCTCTTCCTGCTTTTGAGCTTGCTGGCCAATTATCTTTACTATATAGGTCCTCGATGTACGAGTATTCTCCTAATGGGTTACTTGCGGTTACATTTTTTGGCGCATCAGTTGAAAGTAGCGTAGTTAAAATATTTCTTTCTTTCCTTTTTTACCTTTCCCATGGGATCGCTCCGAAGACAACTCGTTATCAACTTCGTATGACGTTACTTCGTCATGCCAATTAAATATAGATGTGCTGCGTAATGAAATCGAGGATCCAAATATCTCCCAACTCGTACTTTCTGGACAGTTGGTATTGAGCAATGGTATCCATAGAGTTAAGAATTTCTTCCTTTTACCTAAGGATGTCTTCTCTGGGAGAGTTTATGTTAACCACTTTTAAATGACGCTAGACCTCTGGTCGTAGCCCATGTCCCAATGCTTTTTGTTTTCTTCGAGAATGAAGAAAATCGAAAAATTAACTTTGAGTTTTTTACATGCTCCTCCCCGAGTTTTCTCCGAATGTTCTTTTTTAAATGATACCGTTGTTTATGTAACTCACTCTTCTCATCAGTGGAACCCTACGCATATAATCAAGGAGAATTCCGCCGAGGGCTGGCTGTGAAAGAAAAGTATCACGGAAGAAAAGTGTGAAGAACTAGACAGTGTATTGATATAAGGTAGTACTAATGAATAAAATAGTGAAATTACTTAAGAATTATCTTCGAATCGTTTATTAATTGCTGAATCGTTAGTCAGTAAGTGCATTATTCATCAGTAGTACACATTACTGATTTCGCTGTTTAAAATTCAACTCACCATCCATTAACTCACGTAACACCGCTTGATTGACGCAATTTTCCTGAATGTAATTTGCAGATAGCTAGACAATTCTCTTTCGCATTTACAAGTAACTCCTCTAATCGGATTTCATCCCTTTCGAGGAGAGCATGGCCCCCTTACGGTTGGATGAGAGAAATGGATGAAGAGACTAGGGAAAGTCCGTGGGAGTAATGCTGTGAAAAACTTGCGTGGCATATCTCGTGATTGTTCCGGTGAAATGAAAAAATGTTCACCGATATCTTAGGTTAAATTATGCGAAGTAATAAGGATTAAGTAGTCAATGTTTATGGAAAGAAATTAAGTGATGCTTTTCGTCATTTCAATTTGCTTTAAAGAATTTTCAGTTACAAATATGTTTTACTTGCAATGACCGCCTTTACACTATTTTCTTGCATTGGCCGAGCAAAATCTACGTCAAAGAATTGTTCTAGATGAAAATGGAAGAGTTTAACGTTTTTCCTTGGGATAGATTCATGATTTTTTTGCCAAAAGACATTTTGACAAGTCTACACTACTTTCGGAAGTTCAGATGTGTCCGCAGTCAGGAAGATAGAAAAGGGACATCGCTTACGGACCAAAGTTCAAAGCTTCACTGCATACCGTTTCGATCTTACGCCCGGCAAGGTGGATGTAACAATGGCATAGATGGCCTTCCTCTTAACTCCTCTCACAGCCCTGCAGGCGCCCCCCGAAACTGATCATTGACTACGCCTCCGCGATATATCGAATCCAAGACGTCGGGACGAGAGTAGAGTCGGAGGGAGGGTGGGGGTGCAAGATTGATCCTACGGCACCCCTCCCCTACCGGCAATGCGCGCGGTCCGCCTCGTAAAACGCTGTTACGGACCTGATACAACAGTCAGCCGCGTCCCCTCTCCCCCTTGGTTCGTCGCCGAACTACCCCCGGCTTGGGGGTCTCTCAAGGCTTCGCGATGCTTCGATTTGTCGACGACGATGTTCGGGATGAATACGGGCCCCTCGTGAATTGGTTCGCGTTAGTGCAGGAGTCAACATTGTGGTTCAGCTGGAAATATTACGCGAAAATCTCAAATCGGGTAGGAAACTGTGATGGGATGGGAATGCGAAATGTTTGTGGAGGTGTCGTTATGCATTAAAGCGTCACTAAAACCAAAATAGGACACTCACGTTTCAATGTATCTGGTTAATGAAATAAGACACATTCATCCTGCTTCAAGGGGAACACCGTCTGAAATAGAATAACCAAATTTCTGAGAAAGACGATAGTGTAGTGTGGGTAAATTTATTTAAAACATTCATTTCAGACCTGGTTTTCGATTGAAGGGATTCAGTCAACAAGAAGGCCGTCCTAAACTAATTGCACGAAAAAGTAGGAGACCAAATCCTGACCGTGCTAATTAAATGCCTTTGTATTTACGAAGTTGTCGCTTTTGCTTTATGTACGCTAATAAATATATTAAGCAGAGCGGATTTGTTACCGTTGCCTAGTACCTTGTTAATATATTCAAATTAATTCGCACGAATCAAAGCCAACGTGAAATTTTATCTCGCTTATGAATATGAACTCGTCGAGAAAATGATAAGATGTTGACATTTCGTTAACGTGGTTGCATTTTCCTTTCAGAAAATGCACAGCGAAGCGATTTTCCCTACACGCGATGTTACACGACGTGATACAGTTCTCCTGGGTTGTCTGATGTAACCTGCGTCATATGTTGCAACATAGCCCAAATCTACGTGCTTGCGAATCCAGAAACTTCCTAAGGCGGGAGGGAGCGGCAAAGGAACAGGAGGGCATAAATGAGTACGGAATATTACAAAATTGACCCTAATTATTTTTAAAAATGATAGCCATTTCATATTTTTCAAATTAAACCAAATTAAAGGTACTGAGAACGTCCCAAATATTACGTTGGGCCCTCTCAAACTTTAAAAAGAAAATGGGAACAGTACTGCGGTTTAAAAATAAGAATGAGTATTAATCTAAAAAATGAACGATAGTGAAAAATAAAGCACAATCCAAGAAGGCATTCATCAAGATGGTATGACTATCATCTTATATCATGTTACATAAGACACGAATTAAGGGAAAAAACTAAAATATGGTGGTGTAGACTGTGGTTTCGATTTCCTAGATGCGAGACATGGGCGATAGCGGAGATAAGAAAATTGGAAGCAAAAGAAAGTTGATACCGTAGCAGAATACGTATGAGGACCAACATGACAGGTTGAGGAAATAAGAAGTCAAATGGATAGTGGGAATCTAATGAAGTAAAGAAAAAATCGTAAAGAAGGAAGATAGTCTTGTTGATAATTTTAACGCAAGAAAGCTCGATTGGCACAGTTCTGGAAGAAAATTTGAGGATGGGCTAACCTTATTAATTATTTATACAGCCTTAAATCAATCACATTACCAACCTATTCAACCATAAGATGTAGTTTTATTTATCAAGTGTGGTTGAAACTCATCTAGCATTGAGCATATGGCACGTTAAATGTACACATCAGGATATAGGGGCTAACCTTTTCCCTTGGGTCACCTGCGGGAGGACCTAGTACCCGGAAATTACACAGCTTGGCTTTAGCAAGGGGAATTAAGAAACTTCACTCAGAATTTGAACCTGGGACCAACCCAACGTCCTACTGAGCTACCCCGTGGGCTGTAAGTAAGCCAAAACAATCACATGGTGTAATGATAATTTTTTGGATTAAATTGCATCACGGTACGCGTATCGGGCTCACTGGAGGTCGATGATGATGGCAGTCGCCACTTGCCCCCTCATCCTTTTTGCAGTTTTAAATGAACGCTTACGAACAGACATGGGCGAGGTACGCGAAATCTCACGATTCACCCCCACCTCCCCGAGCGGGCCGAATTCCCGGAGGGGCGATGCACGGTCACGGTCGAAGATGTGTCCCCGACGATGCGTGCCGCTGCCATCGATCGAGTTCAATAAACGTGGTGCACGTACGCAAAGACGGGAGAGCGCCCGTCCCATCATCATCTCCCGCCGTACCGATGCATTTTCGCTCTCTCTCGACGCTCCCTCGCTCGAATCGAGAGGGCGAGCAACGTTCGGGAAATTTGGACACGGGACATGAGGACATCGACCATCGTTGTGGGGGTGCATGGAAAGTGGGGGTGGGAGGGGTGCATCCGTCCGAGGGGTTGAAGGGGGGCGGGGAACAATGGAGCGGCGGCACTTTCACGCATCCCGGAGAAGGACTTATCATCCGGCGTGGAGGGAAGGTGGAGGAGGGACAGAGAGTGGGAGCGAACCAGGGGTACAAGGAGGCACACGGGCCGGGATATAGCCGGAGGAGGGAGGGGGAAGGGGTGGAGGGTAATGTGGGGTGTTAGGGGAGGGGGGCGGAGTGTTTTATGGCAGGCGGTGGGGCGCTGTGCAGTTCAGCGAGCGAGCGAGGGTAAGTCGCTTGCTCGGGGAGGGTGCAGGGGTGTAGGAGCGGGGTACGGAGGGTTTTGAGGGGCGGGGGGGGGGGTTCAGGGTCGGGCGCATGGCAGAGGGGAGTAGCGGTGGGAACATGGACTGGTCCAGGCTGCGGGCGCGCACCATCTCCCCCAGTTCGAACTCTCGCTCCCTCCTCCCCTTCCGGGCTTCTTCCCCCTTCCAACCACACTTCTTCCCATCTCTCGACCGACTGACTCTCTCTCGTCCCCTTCCCCCTGATACCCTCCCACCCTCGCGTGCACACGCACGCACACACGAACGCTCGCTCTGCGAGCGGTGGGGGCCTCCTTGCCGGCCGCTCGACGCACAGCCGGCGTCATTTGCCGAGCAGCGGCCTTCTTTTGTCTCCTCTCCTTCCACATCTCTCTCTCTCCCCGAACGGCACGGCTATGGTACGCGGGACCGAGGAGGAGGCCTCCGCGGCGTCACACGCTTCCTCTCCCGCTCCTCCCCCTTTCCCCTTCCCCCGCCCTCGATCGCGCAGCTGACGAGCGCATATCGGGCGCGTGATATCTCGAATCGATGCGTCCATCCGCGGGAGTCGGCGCTTCTCGGAAAGCGGCGATCCGTGGAACGCTGGTGGCGATCCGCGAACCGTAATTGAAAAGGCGGAAAGTTTTCATCAGGTCTCGGTTTTTTTTTTCTTTTTGATTGCTCTCATTTTGAAAAATTTTGTGAATATTCGGAGTAAAAGGTGTGCGAATGTGTTTATTTTTTCCATTCAATATTTTTAATGAACAAACTAAACAGCATAAGGTTCGAGCGCCCCCGATAAAAATTTGCGGTCCGTCATTTCTTGCAGGAACACTTGGCAGGGATTGGCATAGGGAGGCGACTGCTCTGTTTGTAAGAGATAGGGAGTGCTTCCAATTCTTAGAAAATCGACTTCGTACGGAATATTAGAAATATTTTATGGAAAAACCTGTAACTAGTATGAATATATTTAGGGCCCCCGAGGAAAATATATCTTCTAATTATTATCGACTTTCTTACGTGCCTAAAATCTCTGCAATGAAGTGCTGGTCTGCACCCTGTTACAAATCTATGCTTGTTATGCAATAAGATCAATTCTAATAATATGTATACATATTATTAGAATTGATCTTTCTTATTGTATACGTAGCATAGATTTGTTCCTAACTCTTAGGTTTTTTCTCCCGGGAACAGCAAATATCGGGGTAGAATGAAGGCTATTTAACTAGTGGTAGATTTGATGACACTAAAAGTACTCGGTATTCTTGTTACGATTAATTCTCCTGCGACTATTACCTACAATTCTCCCTTTCCCAAGAAAACTGTTGTCGTACTACCAAATATTTTAATGCATTCTTACTTTCATTGAAAATATTGTTTTACATCAAAATGTTTTGATTTTTGTAACAGCTGCCGACCCAATCCAAAATCCACCAAGCATAAATGTCTCTTAGGGATTTACATTTTTTAAAACATGTTTTTTTTAGCAATCCTACTGTAGAAAAGGCACAGTAATCGGCCCAAAGGTTGGTTCGCTTTATACGGCGAGTGACATTCACACATCAGGGTGGGGGGAACGGACAGCAGTTCCTGATTCCCTATGCCGTCTGCAGTTTCCCAGGGCCATCTGGCATCCGTGAAAATCATACAGCTTGAGTGAAGCTGAGGGTGCTTCAGAACCATCAACCGGAATCGAACTCCAGCCGTGTGGCCAGTAGCCCAGCGCTCTACCTACTAGACTTCGCCCCTTAAGACGAAAACATTTTGTTTTGAAAAATATATTTTGCGCTATTTACTTTTGTGGAAACGTATTTTTTCATGCGTTTATTGAACAAGACAATGGCAATTATGAAGTTATGAAGTATCCAAGTGTGCAACCGCAAAAAAGTAACTCATTTGTCAATGATTACTTTTGAAAAGGTTAATTAGATGTATAATCGATTAAAATCAATGGAATATAATTGTATTTGAACCAATTACTTTTTTGGGTTATCCAGCTTTGACTGATTTTGACCCATGTTAACTATCATAAAATATTGTTGCCCTTTCTCGCGTTTCATAATGATTCTCGATCTTTTCAGAATATTAAATTTCTCGGTACCTTATATTTTCCCCGGCATCTTCATTACTTAATGGCTCTGGTTATGCGGTCGGTGTGCGTCTCCGGACGTAATTTACGTCCCCCAAGTTGCGTGGGATTTTAGGGCGGATTAGGAATTCGGGCGAGAGAAGAGAAAGATGAAGAGGCAGAGAGAGAGAGAGAGAGTGGGGCATCCGACCGACAGGTTTACGCTTTAATCAACGAAAGACAACAGAGGGTGCAAAGTTTAATGTCCGAAATTTAGTGGGATCAAACCATTCTGTGCTGAGGGCCTATTAATATACTCTCAAAAGAATTCGTGGGATAGATTAAGACTTCGCGTGATTTTTACTGGGAAAGGTTACATTTTTGATGTCTATGAATTGAAATTTTGTATCTTGAATATTTAATTCTGTTGATAACTCTGCTCTGTTTCAGTCATTTTCCGCTAATGGAAGTTGTGACAGGTTTAAAAACAGCTGAACGCAAGTGTGGCCCAGAGCTGGTTGGAGGAATTTGGTGGGCACATGGAGGGACTTTTGGGACTTTCCGAATGCTTATCTATGATTTATTTGGTAAGATTTTGGTGATCGAAATATATCGATAGTAGGACTGTAAGATTAAGGCATTCCAAAGAAAGGCAGTGGAAATTAGGCAGCGGGAAATTCAACCTGTTTTCACCATTAATGTTTTCGCTTGAGGGTGGCAATGGGGCCCCTTCAAGGACACTGCAGCTCCGGATGCTGAGGGGTGGGTACACTGACCGTGGCGTGACCTCTTCTTTCAAAGTTTCCTCCAAGTGGTTGATCCTGGGGTAGATTTGAAATTATGTAGCACATTTTAGGATCCCTAAGATTTCACGGCTAATGGAGCGAAAAGGAAATATCCAAAGTCTAAATTTGATTGAAATGTAATAATAAACATGATATAAACGATTGAATGCCCTTCGCTGAAATATGAATCATTTTGGTTTTACATCAGGAATTTGTTTACCTTCCACCATATTTTACCCCAATGCAATATCATATTTCTTAAGAAAATACAAAATGGGATCTCACCGTTCACCATAGATGCTCCACAGGAGAAGAAATATTTCGGTTAACATTTTCCCAAAATCTGTGTCGATGAGGTTAATAGATTTGAGAGAATATATTTTCAGTTAATATTTTGTAATTACATTGGCAAATCTTCCCTTAAAAAAGGCCCTCTCGATTGAAAAAAAAACTAAAGCGCCCGTAATCAGGCCGAATGTCAGTTTTACCGCCAAGTATTTTAGCCATGTTAGCACATCCTGCCTTTCACTATTTTTCAATATTTCTTTGTAGTTGAGGAGCGTGGCTTACTTAAATGTTAAATATTATGGGAGCTCATAACATATAAATCCTCCTTAACATGCATTTTCTAGGTAAAATTTCGCGTGCAGGACTACCGATCCGATCTTCGGGACCATAGCAAGAAAGGTAGCTTTGAAAAGAAACCCTCGGTGAAGGAAATCAGTCGAATAGATTTTGGTGCTGCATGATTCCATGACCATTTCCATAGTTCGCCTTCTCAATTACCTTTCGCAAGTCACCTCGTGTTATCAGTCTGAAGTTCCACCCATCTCTCCACACAACCTCGAAACCCTAGTCTTTTTCCCCGGAAGTGAATTTGCATTATGAGCATCGCGTTATCTGTAGGATTCACCTTCCCCTCTAATTCGCTCCGCGCCGCGGATGTTCGGCTCTGGTGTCGGGTGTGCCTCAGCGGCAGCGTCACGTGAATGGATTTGCTGTTTTTTACGTTCCCGTATACCATGCACGCTGCTCGGTGACCAAATGAAAATTATATCAGAGGATACTGATCCCAATACAACACATTATAGAGGAGGCAGACGAGAGTAAGATTAGGTGACACTATTCGGGAAAATCGACCACCCCTTTAATATTTCTCCGATTTAGCAAATTAAACAGATGGGTGAAATCCAAATGGAAATAGCCATCACTCAATGGTATTACTTTGTGCATAACAGAATCTGTGCGATGAGAATAGAAGAGAAGCAGTCATGAGAAAACTAAGGTAATGAGGTTTTGAAGAAATAGGAATGCCAGGATATTCATTATGAGTTGGGAGACATAAACTAGAACGGGTAGAACAGCTCGACTACTTAGAAAGCGTTTTAGAAGGTAAGAAAGGTAGTAGGGGCGTTAAAAGAAGAATTTCTCAAGGGTAAGAAGCTTTTAGCTTAGAAGAAGAGGAAGTTGATGAGAGCCATTTTAAGAAAAGACGTGGAGTGACCAGTGAAACCAGTGAAATTTTAATAATGGAGCGTAGTTTTCTATGGGTCGAAAACTTGGCTGTAGAGGTGAAGCCCACATAGCACAACTCTAAATAAATACTATAACATCTGGGTCAGAATAAACCGTTCTTCAACTCCACAAACCTCCTGGCTCCCTCACATCCCCCCAACTTATGATTTTCTCTCCTAAGTTCATCTACCTCATTTACCCAACATTCTCCCCGCTATGCTCTGGTGCAGTCTTCAACACCCCATTATCTTTTGTCAGCATAGACCTAGTTCATACACCTTGATGTAGGGAAAGCGAAGTACGAGTAGGGTGAGGAAAATAATAGTCACACGCGGTGGATTGAAGGGAGATAGAAAGTTCGCAGAGCTGAAGATCCAACAGCGCATTGTGTGAGGTTTTAAGCTATTTTGTGTCATGTTCGTCAGGGCTTAGAAGTACAGCAGTGTGCAGAACCTGGTTCTATCGGAAACATAGCCGGGAGACTACAGCTAATAATAATGATGGAGTTTTTTATATCAAAGGTTTTATATGTAATAAATGCGGAAGGGCATTGAATTTGTCAAAAATAATGCTAATATTTAACAAACTCTCACCCTATGTTTGGGAATGGTCGATAATCGTCCACCATCCCTCTTCGATTAGTAATTTGACCAACCATGACTAAATATTCGGGAATCGAGATGGTGCGGTGGCTAACGTACAGGCCACCGAGAGGGCCCGGATTCAAATCCTGGATACAACAAATATATTTCAGTGGTATCCTGATCCCTACTTGAGGTGCTTTGTGGAGAACACTTTGAGTGAGTACGACGTCCGTCCGAGGGGACATTAAATTGCGGACACCTTGGCGCCTTTCGACAAGACTTAGTTTCTCTCCACCCTTCATCCTTTCCCAACCATCCCCAATGGCGCAAATGACCTTAGCTGTCGGTCGCCTCCCACAAAAACTGCCTACAACGGCTACAAATTATTCTTCAAACCACCAAAAGAGGTGGGAAAAAGAATCTTTGTGTTCCGGGGGACCTGGACATGGGCCAAATTGCTGCCGTCATCGTCACTCGTATTGGAAGATCGTTGGGTTGAGTCCCGAATATCTGTGTGTGATTATGCCTTAACGTGGTGCATTCCTTTCAATTCACAGTACAGAGAAACGCACAATGAGAAATGACTATACTCCACTGGGCACTTGTCATGAATGATTGCCATTTCTAAATCCTCACGATTCAAGTTTTCATTCCATTCCAAGTGTCATTTATGTTACACCGAAGGTCCTTGAAATTATTTTCATTGACGTCTCGCATAGCTATTATAAAGTAAATCGCCCACCTACCCCGTCATGAAAAAAACAACCGTATGACATTGAGAGTGATGAAAATGAAAGCGTTTAAAATAGAAATATTTGCTAGTTGTGCACTGCAGGTACAAAGAGATATATTTTGATAAATAACTGAATTTTATAGAAAACCTCTCCTCACTCCGAAGGAGGTTTTCATTCTACCTTAATATCTAATCTCCATATCAATATTCTTGACACCTTCAAACAATCTTCTTGCCAACTGCAGTCTTGGATCGCACTCAAATGATAAGCGTCAACATCTTTCATAACCGGTGTGGCAGAAAGGACGTTACGGGGTTAATGGACGTCACTGGATTCAAGCACAATCTTTCTTATTTTGAAAATTGCTAACCATAGTTCATAAGCATGTGTTTTTCACTGCTTTATTACGAATTTTGATGACGTGACCTTGTACTGAAAGTTAATGTGCTTCCATGAGATTTTTAAGGTGGCCCTCTCCTCCAACATACTTAATAAAACCGTCTCAGTAAAAAGCAGTTGAGTTCGGAAGTGACGGAAACGAATATTCTGATGATGTAATCAACTCTTTCATGGGCAAAATGAGAATCAGTTCGAATTGGAATTCGTCATTTCCTTTTTATGGATTTTTGCCGAATTTATCAGACAAACAAACATTAAAGTCGAATCTCTAGACAATTTATTACGAGTACAATGCATTAGCCGACATGGCTATTGTCCGATAACTAAAACCCTGATATGTGGGTGGGTTCGGATTGGTGCGGTGCTGGTGGAATTTTTCAGTGCTACCCCGATCCCTTACTAAGAGTGGATGATAAGTGAAAAGCACATCGAGCGAAGTACGCCGTCCTTTGAATGGGACTTGAAACTCTGTGGCAGCCCTTGCAGCCTTCCGTTAAGAGTAGGCTAATGCCGACGCCGAGTTTCTCTCTACCCTTCACCCAATCCCTGAAAATCCAACCTCTGCAAATTACCCACCCATCCCTAGTGGCGCAAATGAATCCAGATTTCCGCTACCTCCCCCAATAACCACTACTACTGATAACACAGGCCAACAGTGTTTTTGGTGCCGGAGCTTTTAATGTTGATTTGAAGAACAATTGGGGTGCTGAATCCAATTATGACACTAGTTTTTTCCTATCAGCTATAGTTTTCAAGATATAGATATGTTGTTACTTACGTAAAAAATCTTCTACATGGTGATATGGAATATTATATTAATAATAAAACCCACTAAATATAAAGACTTGATTTATTTCTAGGGCTGTTAAATCACCCACAAACACAACAGAATTTTACAATACAATTGAACACAAATACTAAAATTTTTTACTGTAATAAAACAAATTGAAAAGAAAAAAATACATAAAAACATCACTCAACACATCGGAAGCTTCTTTTGAGCGATTTTCTTGAGTGCACTTTGTTCAAACAGTCTCGTTTTAAGCACCAGCAGTAATCTGCCATCATATGGTTATCCCATCTTCCTTGGTAGCGAGCTTCCATTGTTTTTATATCCTGGTGAAATCTTTCACCTTGTTCTTCACTTGTGTCTCCTAAATTTCCAAGGAAATTGTCCAAGTGGCTGTGTAGGTAGTGAACTTTTGTGCTCATATTACATCCAAGTGATTTGAAGTTACTGAGCATAATGTTTACCAGCTCAATATAATTTTCACTTTTGTGAACTTAATCCAGTGGTTTTGTCTGTCCCTGCTATCCCAGAGGCACAAGAAACAAGGATATTTTGTGTAGCCACTTTGCTGCCCAAGAAGAAAGTTCACCATTTTTAAATCTACACAAATCACCCAGCGATGTTCCTGGTATTTTATCTTCTGTAAGACCAATGCTATTGTATCGTATTCTTCTTTCATTTTAGTTGAATGAGCGATTGGTATTGCGCCAAACCTGTTACCATTGTGAAGAAGTACACATTTTAAACTACGCTTGGAGCTATCAATAAATCTTTTACCGAAGTCGATACAAACGATTTTTGTTTTTTAATCTCATTGGCCTACAATATAGAAATATACATAAAACTTGTTGACAGTTTATTGAAAATAAAAGGAACACCGCAGAGTGGTTATAAATTAGTATACTTATAGATTTATTTAACTTTGAAAATTATTTTCCGGAATATATCAAATATTAAAACAACTAATCGTAATTAAATAAAATTGGCAATTTTCCACAAAAAATAAAAATTTATTAATTTCAGGGGGAATATATCAAATATTAAAACAACTAATCGTAAGATGCGCCATATCTAAAAAAGTAGAGCTGTTAAATAAAAATGGATTTCATATTTGGATTCAGCTCTACAAATATAGTTAAAATCATCACAAAGATTCCCGGCACCAAAAAAAAATTTTTTTTTGTAGGCCTGTGTAATGGAGCCATCCGGTTAATGTGATTCTTCATATTACCATCTAACTGGATTTCAGCATCCGGATGTTGGCATAAAAAATCTGGTGTAATATTTCTTATATTATTATTAGTATTAGTATACTGGTCAAGACAAACCATTTTAAGCAGCTCCTTACCGGCATTAAACTAAACGCCGTAAATCCCTACACTAAAAAAAATCATTACTCAACTCCGCATATACACAGAAGAGATATTCACTTTAAACAAGCAGATTTTCCTTTTTGCTAATAGTATCTTTACTCAACGGCCCAGGGGAGTGTTGACTAAAGGCCGTCAACCTCTTGTCTGCTTTTCCGTCGCAAACGGCCGCATTGGCACCCATGCATCGCGCCAAAACGTTTCGGTTCCCGTCGTCGGCCGTCCTTCCAGGAATAGAGCAATCAAGTGACAGCAGCTGTGGGACGGAGAGCGCTTCCTGTGACCACAGAATAGTTCCACTTGGGGATGATCACTTTATGGAAAATGAAGGGCGACGGTTGACCATTTCTCTCGTCTGTAGTTCCCTGCGGGCAGAGTTCATTCATCCTCATTTCATCGCGGAGGTCATGGGTGGGAGGGAGTAAGAGGGGTTTGGAAGGGGAACTGTCAAGTTTTATTATCTATTGTTTCTATTTTAGAGAGGGGTAAAGAGTGTACATGGCCACCACCAGGTTGAGGAAGCCTTCATTCCTGCGCCTACACATACTCGTATCCCTCGGGGGAAAAAGCAAGGAAGACGAATGATGAGGAGAGTAATCATCTTCTTCTCCCTCTCTCCCGCCCCACACCCGCGATAAGGAAAATGGCATTTTGTCGTAGAGCACCACGAAAAAATACCATTCTACATATCTAGGGGGATCTAGGGTTCCCAAGGCTTCCCACATTCCCGGAGCTCTCATCATTTTTCGATATGCTACAGTTTATTCTGTTCGCAAAGAAATTCAAAACTGCCAAGAAAAAAGTGCAAGAAGGAAATTACATCCATGAAGATAGATGATGAAGCTTCGTTAATATTTAGACTCCCCTCCATTTTAACAAGCCGACATCAATTGTATTGTATTAATAAATAATCTTCCGTGGTGAGTTTAGAGCCGTCCCTGGAAATTAAAACTTCTTGGACTCGGTAAGATCTGGTGCTTTCCCGGCGTATGAGCTTGGTGAAGTTTTCTCGGGTCTTCAACCGGGTCGGTTGAAGACCCGAGAAAGCCTCACCAAATTCTTGGACTCAATTTAGCAATTGTGAAGAATATAAACCACAGTTATCAGCCCGATGTTTGGTTCGGTAGGTAAGAGTAGAACTAACCTAATATTAAGCCCAATATGTGTGTGAAATTCACAAATCGGGTTAAGGGGGGCCAGTTCCTATCTCGGTGTGAAGAATCAAGACACTAACAATATCTTCGAATTTAGAAGATTTTTACGGAAATCATTAATGTTGATTTACTGTTTTGGAAGAATTCGGCGGTTATTCTGATCGGGCAAGAATGAAAGCCTCACTTGGTCATAGTTTCTTTTACATGACCGTCACAACGATGAGATCCTTGACCGTTACTTTTTTAAATATTTAAGAATTTACAAATGAAATCTTCCCACCTCGCGTGATAGAGCCGTCAAATAGTCAGCAAAAGTTGTCAAAACAATGAAGCAACACAGAGAAATGCTAGAATGATAAAATCGTCTTAAATCTAATATGGAGCTGTGTCAAAAATAAGCGCATGGCTAACAAGGTTCGCTACACGTGGGCATTCCTTATCTTCTCAGTGTGCCTGCCCTCTCCACGCATAAGGTTAAAAAAAAAACATTGACTCCCTCCCCTTCTTGCTAAACATTCTCTGTGTTGGAACATGATTCAACATTCCTATGCCTTTCATTATCTTCTCTGTCTACTTTCTCTGTCTTCTTCCAACCACTCCCACCGGTTTCCTGCTTCCTTCCACCCCATCTCGTAATATTTCGTCACCTGTCATTTCCTCCGTTCAGATCAGTTTTGCCATGCATTCATGCTCCTGTCAAATCCATTCTCACACTGTCCTCAACGGGGACGGTAACGGCAGGTTACACACGAGTATTGTATGGAATACGGGATGTTCTCTCAGATGCGTTTTTCGTGCAAATGGGGACATTTATTGAGGGAATCAACGATGAGAAAAACAAAAACAGCTCCCGGTATATCCAAATGACAATTATTTCATCAACCAACATAGAATTCAATGCACGATACAGTTTTCAATTTCGTATTTATCTTGAGGTCCAAAAGGTTAAAGATATTTTGACTCTGCGATACATTATTTCTGTGTTTTCAACCTTTTTTGTTTCCTTCCAAATTAGACATTGGTGCTCCAGTCCCCATTTTGGCACCACAAGGGGAGCGGAAAATATCAAGGCACCACGCATCATCTCTTCTCCGAATTCTCACTTGCATACATTTGCTCACACTCACTAAACTTTTTCAGGCGTGTTTGATAATAGTGTCGAGAAACTTAAGAAGAATGAAGGGAAGAAACGAATGGAGTTGGAAGGCAGAATCTGTGGATTGACTGAGAAAATCCGTGGACTCCCCCAAGAATATGGCGACAGTCTCCGTTTGAGAGGGATCAGTGCTCTTGCCCAAGTTTTTACAGCTCTCATCTCGCTTTGGGTCTCCTGTGATGCGATGGCGACGGGGAAACGGCGCCGGGCCACCAACCTTGGCGTTTGGCATGCGAGTCAATCCTCTTATTATACGATGGAGGTACCTATACTAAAGTTTATACAACGTGTTATATGTGTGCTAAAAACAAATATCTTACTTTTTACTCCCCAAGTTACAATGAAATAGGTGTGGGACAACCGGAGTTCTGCAATAGCCCGTGGCGCTTCGAGTTCCGGGACCGATGGAAGGAGTTTGGAAGGAGTATTTCAAAGACGATTATTGTAGTCATTAGCTATCGCAACTGTTTTTCTTCCTATTTTAAAAACATTTGCAATGCTAAATTTGGGGCGTTGAAATGCACACAATTTAAATATGACTTGAATATTAAAGGCAATGTTTTTTTCTAATGGATTTCTCACCTAAGGGGATGTCTCTCATCTTAAAGCATGAAATGTTTGTCTTATTCAATCCACAGAAAATTTCTGCGGTACTAAGAGTCTTCGTAAGCCAGAGAGTAACTATTTTATAATTTGTAATTTCTCTTTTAAGTTGCCAAGGTAGACTAGTTCTCGTAGGAGAGAGGTTCGCAGTATTTTAAAAGTTTTGAGTTAATTACGAACAAAAATCAATTTTTGTTTCGTCAAGTCTGAAAAATTTTGGAAAATAATCATCATACTGTTCACTAGGAATCGCAAACAGTTTTTCAATTTCCATCGTAATCAATTTTACTTGTAATCTATTGAAATTTGGAGGGCATACCCATTAAAATTAGTCAGTCAATTGTTATTTTTATTTTTTGGTCTTAATAAGTCATTAAAAGAAACGGATATGGTTATAAAATGAAAATGAATCATGTAAATGAAATATCTATATTTCATTGCTACGTTTTCATCTCTTCTCTGAAAAGTTCTCAGTACATGCACGTGCAAAGACAAGCCCAAGGTGTACATAACATATCGCAGTCAGCTAAAATTACTTAATTCGCTGATTAAAAATTCAAATTGCAGATCTACAAAATCAAGGTTTTGTTGTCTACGTAAATATAAGAATAGCACAATATATGAAAACCAATCTTGGCACCAATTATTTGTTTTATTCCCGAAGCAAAAGTAAATAATTATGGGAAAATATGTGCACCTTGCCCTAATAAAATTAAGGAACATAATTGCAAGGCGAAAATAAAACGAAAGTATATGTTTTCTGCGACTTGCAAGAACTACCCAAAATTTGACTGTTTCATCCGGTAGGTTCTATGCTAAATGTGCAGTATTGACTGAATATAAAAAGTTTCATTTCAGTCAAACATTTCATCAACTAATTTAATCAAAGCCTGAAGCAGTGGAATATAATCAATTATAGTATCCAATTTAACCATAATTTTGTTAAAAATATCTGTGGAATTTATTTGAATTAAGGCTGAAGGACGTAGAAATTGTTTTCTATCTCTCGTCCATGTTTCATGAAATAAAATTTGAACCTTGAATAACGACTGAATACAACCTTGTACAGAGTATCATATTTTCGGAGTTGTAATTTAAACCAGGATTAACGAAATTATCCAAGCTGTGATGGTCAAAATCGGATGATTTTTTAGAGCTTATATTATTTCAGATTAGACTTCCAGGTAAAATTCTTCCTAGTTTTTTGTGATGCAGGGTGCTAGGCTTTTTTTCTGTGCTTCGGTATCGCTTTACGTCTTCCTTCACAGCAAAATCAAAATGACAGAATTGTCTGAAATTCTCTCTCATTTCGTTATGATGTTTCCATATCCTACACATCCGGACATAAACTTTGAACGGAACCTTAGTTTCAGAATACTTTTTTATGGATCTTTTGCTTTTCCACGAAACGTAAGTTTATCAAAAGCTGATGTTCACTATCTTATGATATTATCGGGTCGCACTACCATCGTTTACTCCAAAATTGAATTTACTGCTGATAAACTTTGGAATGTTTAGGATTGGGAGAGATCCAATGGAATAAATACAAGCTCTTCATGCGAAAATGGGAAGATTCTGGGGAATGAAACTGTAGCTGATCTTCATAAATTTCAAAAAGCCTTTTGAAACAGTGGATTTGAAGCTTCTGTTTGATTTCATTAGAGTAATCATGTCTTGATTGGAGGAAAAGGAGATTAATAATGAGTTTTAATTAAAAACAAGTAACGAAAATCAACATGAATCGAGTAGATGGAAGACAAAATAAGAAAAAGAGTAAGGCAAGGGTACCCTTTGTCACCATGCTAAATCAATATGTTCATTGAGGAAAGTATATGGACAGTGCAGGAAAAAAACAAGAGGAATACAATTGGATAGAGTTAGCATTCACAAGAGTAGGTCTACCACAGTGCTGTAATAATAAAACTGTCTAATAAGGAATAGCATTTATTGTTATATATCGGATTTACTAAGAAATAAAAATTGAAGATGAATGTTAAAAAATATCAAAATGATGGTCGTTATCGGATATAATATCATGAAACCGTCCATGAGCACAAAAGAAAACGAGGAAATGAATAAACGAAAAAATATTATTTGAGGAGCATGGTTACCGAGAACAAAAGGTGTTATACAAGATAATATATCTTGTAAAATAAAAAAGATGGTAATGGCTATAGACGTCTTTCAAAACGAGAAGAATCTCCAACGATAGCCGCCTAAATATAGGAATTCAGGGAGTTTTGACAAAAACCTTCATCTGGAGTACATTGCTTTATGAGAGTGAGAGTTGGATCCTCAGGAGGAGAGAGAGAGAGGCATGTTAGAGGCAGAGGAAATGCGAATCTTGAAAAGGGTAGTATATAGGGACAATGAAGGAAAAACAAAGAGGCATCAAATCAAACAATGGAGAAAAGGAAAATTAAATTTTTGGTCCATGCGTTTATGCCCAATAATTTTGTCGTTGATATTTCGGGAGGTTCTAAGAAAGAGACGGATCACGGCTTTAGGCTTTGAACAGGTCACAGTAATAAACGGAGTCAAATACAACTAAATATGTAAGGTAATAAACAACTAAATATTGCATCGAAATACAGGATAATTTTTTTCCGTGAAGAGGCATAGCCTTTAGGTATTGAAGAAGACCTTCTGTTAATGCATGGATTTAAAAATAATTCCTTCAAATGTCTGCTTTTCCACAATATGATTGAGAATAACAAATTGGGTCCCGCTTTTCTGTATTATCATCATTCCTGCAATATAGGGAAAGTTCGTTTTATAATAACTTATATATTGTGGAAGAACAATGTTTTAAACTAACGTAAAAGTCAGAGAGTATCCACATGGCCTTGCCGTCGAATTCTAATGTTCCATCTGCGTCATAGGCTTTTATATTTCTTGGTGTTCAAAACACGTAATCAAATTCTTCAAATGTTTCATCAGAGAGACATATTGTTACGTAGCCAATTCCAAAGGCCTCTAATATCCTCGCCAAATCTATAATATGTTTTTGTGCTCTGAAATTATATGAATGCATAAATGCATGTGCCAAGATAGTTGGCTATAAGATTTGAAGTATGCCCCGTGACTCTGATCTAGATACGTTATTGGCACGAGGTGCAGAACCGAAAGAAATGAAAAGAAATCGCGTGGAATTAATTTTAATTTGCTTGGTGAGACCAACTCAAAGAGGTCCCAAGGTTCGCCCTCCAAAGGATACTCATGATCGGAGTTCCAAGTGCCGCCCACTCTTTGCACGGGAATGAGGAGAGGATTTAAAGAAACTTTTTCTGAATTTTCAAGAAGTGTACACTCATACTTAACTGCACAGTTGAATGTCCCGAAGACGCCAATTCACATTCAAAATGGAGCTTCATCACACCGTCATGCAATGAGTTCGGTGAAATATATCTCCCAAATGGAGTTTTTTCACAAAAGACGCCGAGCGGTTTTCGTAAATATTTATAGAAAACACTCGTGCAAATTTTAGTATGGACAGTTGTTATAATTGGCTAGGAAACTTTGTCGTCGAGGTAAGAGTATACGTGTAGACTAAAAGCGTATAAAATGCGGGGTTGGAGAAGAATTAAAGAAGTAAAATGGACAGAAAGGGTAACAAATGCAGTGGAGCTGGGGTAGAAGAAGGTCGTTGGGAGAAATTAGAAAAACGGAGGACAAGTGGATTCAAGAGATGCCGAGAGACACTAAGATGCTGAAAGCTATGGTGGAGAAGAGAATATTGGAAAATAAGGTAGCGGGAGGAAATGAATAATCATTGTGGGTGGAATGAAGAATGGAAGAATGTGTGAGAAAAAGAATGAATTATTGTTATTGTATGAGGTTTCGAGATATGAGTCGTTATAATCCGGGAGTGCAACAGTATACAGTCTTGAATCCATCGAAAACCTATCTTCAATAATAAATAAATGTGAAACAACAGGCATGAGTCGAAATTAAAACTTTGCAGGTATTCAATTTTATCAAGCATATATAATTTCAATTAAATAATGGCCTTACACAGTAAGAAATAAAATAGAGTTAAAAAAGTACAATTGCAATAATCTATGCAATACGTAATATTTTTAATGTACTTTTCAAAATCCAAAAGGTGTTTATTTTCTAATCTCTAAAATGAGAAAGGTAGACTAATGATAGTAATCACCCAAATTTTCCTGATCGCTCTGTGCCAAAGGAAAATTGACGTTGCAACATATTTGATTATTAATAAGGAAACAGATAATTTATCTATGAATTGTTTATTTATAAAATAACTATTATTATTATTAGGTAATCTACCGGTTAAGGTAGGTTTTTTTGGATGGACACAACTATCAAATAAACATTTTGTGACTCCCCACCTAGCAAACTAATCTATATCAGGTCCCTCTTCATCTCGGTGTACTTCTTTCCTCCCTTCATCCCGTCCAACATCCCTATCCTGTTCCTACCCTTACCTCGCTTTCCCAACATTCTCCCCTCTATTACCCTCTTCAACATTCCACTACCGCTCAATACGCCTTTCATCCATTTTTCCTGCCTCCATAGGATTTCTCTCAACAAACCCCTCTCCTCGCCCACCATTTCTAGTACCTCCTCTTTGTTTTCTTTTCGGTCCATTTTACCTTCTCCATTCTTCTCCACACCCACATTTCAAAAGCCTCCAATCTACGTCTATCCTCCTGCTTCAGCGACCACGTTTCCGCGCCGTACATAGCTACGCTCCATATCAGAGTCTTGTCATAACATCCCTACTCAGCGTCCCCGTCATCAAATCCCTCCTCCTTGAGAAAGCCTCCTTGCCTAGCGCAATTCTTCTCCTTACGTCCCTACCACTTTGACCGTATTGGTCCAAAACACTTTCGAGATATGTAAACTGTTCTACGTGCTCTATTTTTTCCGCGCCTATTTTAATATTTAGCTTAGCCTTTTTCTTTCTGGAAAATCGCATAACCTTTGTTTTATTAATATTGATTCTCATCCCATATTTATCGCACTGAACCTCCAATTCACTCAACAATGCTTGCAACCCCTTGGCTGACTGAGCAACTAATGCTTGGTCATCAGCAAACCTAACCGATTTTACGAATTCCCCTCCGACTCTCATTCCCACCTCCAGTTCTTCCCATGCCTCTTTAATCATTTCCTCCACATATACGTTGAACAGTACCGGTGACAATGGGCAGCCCTGCCTTACACCTCTTCCTAACACTGCCCATCCGGACTCTCCGTTCCCCACTCGCACCTGAGCAGTCTGAGACATGTACAGGTTGCGGATCAGTCTCCTGTCCCTCCAATCCATTCCTATTTTCTGCAATACACGCATTAATTTTTCCCAATTCACTCTATCAAACGCTTTTTCGAAATCTACAAAACAGGCAAAAACGTCCTGATTGTATTCTAAAATAACTATGTATATCTTAAAATAATATAAATTCATTATGATTAGCAGCGTATCATTGGCAATAAAAAACACTGTAATCAACCCGAAGGTCGGTTTAGTAGGTGAGGTAGAGCTCACCCATGTACCAAGCCCGACGGCGTGTGAATATTCACACATCAGGGTAGGGGGGCCAGTTCCTTTCCCTGTGCCGGTTATGGTTTACCAGGAAGATCTGGTACCCGAAAAATCAACTAGCTTGGGTGGAGCTGCAGGTGCCCAGAGTGCCATGCCTGGGATACGAACCCGTGACCCTCCGGTCAGTAGTCCAACGCTTTACCCACTGGACCACCGTAACCCACATCATTGCCAAAATGGTTCCAAAATTAATTGATTTAAAAAACAAAAATTAGTTCATGCGTCAGTGCTCTCATATCGTGTGTATTTCCTTCTCTCCCTCGTGCGATCGCGAACGAAATGGAATGCTTTGGTGTGAAGGCTGGTTGGCGAGCATTTCCCCGCAGACCATCTCAGAAAGTTACTTGAGTGTCAATAAGGGAAGTAAGATAACTGGAGGAGGAAGAGGGTGTAAAAGGAAGGACCACGCCAGACTCCAAAGCTGTATGGATTTCGGATATCGGTCGGAAAAATGTATCGATTTGATAACAGAGAGCATCGTTATGTTGCGCAACCAGGGGGTAAAATTTCTAATTCGATGCGTTGGCCATACTTGCAGCGAGTGATACATCGCCACGTGTCGATGTAACGCGCCGCGGCGAGTTTGGCAGTCAAGCCAGAGGTGCCGTGGTGGGACGGGGAGGTCGTTGGAAAGAGTGGCGGGAGGGAAGGGAATTGTGATGGGGCCACGCGGGGGATGGAGAGGTGGAGGGGAGTGAGGTGGGAGCACTCGATACGCAGGACGGGGAAGGGGTTCGATAAGTGATCTCACCGGTTGCGTCGCGCGCGAAAAAGTAGTCGTTTTTGTTTGCGCCCGTTTAAATAATATCCAAGACAAAGGGTTCGCAAGCAGTTTCCCAAGTCCCACTTCCGAGGTCATGGTACCCGAGCACGAACATCGCTGAATGTCTTTAAGTTTGCTTATATTTCTGGCTACTCGGAGACAAAAAGAAGGGGAAGATGGGAATGTGATACTTGGATTGGGAAATCCTTTCTGTAAATTATTAGTGGAGCATTGGGTTTCCTCCAGACAATTATGCATGCAGATAAAGAAAGCCCACTGAAAAGGGATGTTCCTCCACGAGTGCCTTCCATCGATCGAGGAACTCATAGGTGTGGATAGCACCACCGCTTGTGTTTCCAGGAACTTGATACATTTGCCCGTCAAAACTTCAGTCCTAACCCGCGAGCATCTTCCTTGAGCACAGGCGCAACGGAATTTAGTGGAAGAGGAAACCTCGTGTATCGGTCGTTTTCAGTGGATGGGTTACTTCAGTTACTGCTCTCTATGTTTGGAACGTGTGCGCCAAAACTAGTTGTCACGTATGAAATCTATAGCAATTGCTAATGCACAACATTTTATTCCCGAAGTACAAAGCATGTCGATTATACCTGTAATTTTAAGATATTCCTCGCGACCGTCATTTCGAATACTACAGGTATGAAAGAGTTAAGAACAACAATCGAACAACTTTATCCTCATTATTTAATGACTAGATTGTATCCCTCGACTGTAGTCTTTTTTTTGATTGATTGACCAAGCGGGAAAAAACATAAGTCATCGTTCCCCATCGCACAGCATTTCTATCAAGCAGGTTGAAACTTATGGCTAGCTTCTTGGTCAGGTTCGAAGGCGCAGATAAATAGCATGGGGCGTACATGTTTGTTACGTTTCGTCATTAAGTTGTATACATATCATACAAGTGAAGACTAATCCTCTTAGGGGGGGGGGGATCTTTCGCAAGCTGTACGACTATAGATAGCTGTGCGACTTGTCAGTATGATCGGGTATCGAAATTGTCGATCATGAAGCAGTGGAATAGCCGAAAAATTAAAGTATTGCATTTCGTCGAGTTAGTCATCAGTATCAAGTGAGCAAGGCAAGGCTGCATATTCATCCTTGCCTTGCGTCCAAATTTAGTGGAATGGAAACATATTAGTAGAATGGAAAGAACAATAAGCAACAAATGTAGCGGTGTGTATACATTCAATGGCGAACATAGTCAATGATGAGGGTCTTAGTTATCGTGAAATCCATTTTTGTACGCCACAAGTAACTTGCTGTGACCAATGTTCGCTTTCAATCGATTACTTTGTCTACCGTTTTTGAAATAAGTAGGTACATAATTTTTACGGAAAAAATTCCCGCGCAGGAGTGTTTCCAAGTGAATCATAGTGACACGTTTACTACTATAGAACATTTTATTCAGATGGTGATCTTACGGTTTCAATAATTACAGCATGTCGCCACACGTTTTACCGCGAACCGTTGCAAAACAAAACGAAAGTGGGAATACGTGTTGTTCAGTAATTAGAATACGGTCGAATGTTGAATTTATCAGTTGAAAACGATTTCGTGGCCAATGTCAGACAATTTTGCATCCCAGAAATAAAGTAGGCATAGTTGATCGTCATTTTAGGTGAATCTTAAAACAAATGCCTACACTTGATACCGTCAGATTACAAAATAAAAAAATATACTCAATCTTTCCTCCCAAGATATATAGATGGAAATTTTTTTATTTGCAGAGATGTTTGTGCCCTAAGATGGCGGTGATTTGTAAGCTGAAGAACATGAGATTTTGGTCATGTCATGACTGCTGCATGATGATGATGCCACCTTGATTTTCGAGAGGCATGTGATAGTCACCACTGCGATGGAGGTGCACGAAAAGTTGGGCCTCGAATCACCCACCTGTGTGCTCCCGAAGCTCGTTCATGCTTCCCTTCCTCTGTCACGTTGGCACCTGCACGAATGGCTTAGTGATTTCCGTTCGAGACTCGGGTGGCATGTTGACAGCTGTTGGGCCAGTTATCGCATTCTTCCCATCCTAGAACCGCGAATAATCAGCCGGGGAAGATTAAGTAAGAGCGGAACTGAGGAAATAAGATTTGAGAGTCCTCACAAAAAAGATAGCGTTATTTGGAATGGATGCAGGAAAAATGTGATGTTTAAGGTGACATTAGAGTGGTGCGGTTTATTGGAAACATTTGCGACTCATCGAAAACATTTTTTTCCTAGATTTTTCCAGGATGTTTACATCTCCATCTAAATAAGCCGCAAGCCGCCGCGAGGGCGTGTGGCGGTGGGTGTTAGGGCACCACCCATAATTAAGAAAAAAGTCACATGCAAAAGCCACAAATTTATACAGTCCACAAACGAAGCATGGTATACATGCACGCAAAAACCCTTACACCCCACACACACATGCAAACACACAAACTACCAATTGACATACTCATGCACCGGAATTCTTTGCAATGTTTAATTTTGTTCCGACTTGTACATTAAATGCTTTAAAAATTTCTAAAGTGACTTCAGTTTCAAAAAATTATGATTTCTGATTGTTCGGGGAAAGAATAAGTATCTGTATCTATCTATACTGGAATCTATCTCCCTTATTTTATCCTTGTGGTCTGCTCTACCTAAGTAGTGTGGGGTTTACGAGAAGAAATAAGCGTCAGAAGAGCTATCAGACACTAGGAACATTTTTCGGTGTTGAATCACCCCCTGCCACACACCCTTGCGGTGACTTTCGGGGCACCATGTGGGAATAGAATTAGGAAGCGTGTCTCCACGCTCTCGAAGAAAGGCAGACAAAAATCGGTGCTTTCAAAGTGGCGTTGGCCGAAGAACGTCAGGTAACCTGAGGCATTTACGTACGCACAAATCATTCGAGTACACCATAAACACCGAGACAGTTATTAAAATACTTATTGGCCGCTCAATATTACCTATTTAGAATAAGTGAAAGTCTCCAGTTTGATTGATTGAAAGTCTCGGTTTTTTCTCTCACAGTTCTCAATTGCAGCAAAAAATGGCGAAACATTAAAAAATGCTCTACCCTTGTTTTGAGTAGGTATGGTTTTCCTTACGGACTTTTCATTAAACGATGCCTCACCAAAAAGGCACAGAGGTTAGTTTCCCGATATCCTTTGCCGCTAGCCCTTAAGGGGCCTCTCCCAGGGATGTGGACGTGGGGAGACCCAGCGAGGTTGAAAATGGTTATTTTCAACTAGGGATAGAACCGGCAACCTCGGCGTGGGTATATCTTGCATTGCTGTGCAGTAAGTACTCTTTCTTAGTAAAAACAACAAACTGATTGGGAAATGAATTGGTTCCTAAAGTAATTCCGCCCTAAAACATGGTCTACTACAAAAAAAACGGCAACTAAACTCATTCCAGTAAATAAACACTTCAGCCTCGTGCCGTTTCGTCGCGGTTTCCTCGGCGCTCGCCTTGGTGCGAGGTCAGCCTATGCGGATCACATTGCGGACCTCCAGCTGAGACACGCCGTGCCACACGACCTCCCGTGGTAGAGAGAGAAAACACCCCTTGCGTGGCTATTCGTGTGGACGAGGGTCTGGACGAATGGTATTCTTCTTTGGGCAAAGCTGTGGGTTTGGTTTACGAGCAGACCGATTCCTTCTTCTTCCCACCTGCTCCTCATCGGTCGCCGTGAGGGAACAGCTTTTGCCGTAGGTAGCCGAGAGGATTGATTTCCATTCATTCATACGTCTCGGTTACTTCCGCTTCCCAGTCCCGTTGAGACTGATCGGAGACGACGTGCACTCGTCTGCGCCGCGAGGAGCTGTTTGTTTGGTCCGCGTCGTCAAGTGAGCGACTCAAGGACCGCATTTATCCTGCACCTCGAAATCTTAACTTTTTTTTAACAAAAATTCATCCTCTTCAAGTCATTTTAAAGCATTTATCATTCCAATCCATGCACATTATAAAACAAACTTTTTTAAGGTTCAGCTCACCGTTAGGAAGTCATTCCTTTCTAGAATTGGTCGATGAGCATCTTCGTTTTTGGTCCATGTGGGACAAACTTGCGGGCACAAGAACAAACACTCGTTCCACCGCATCTTTTTTGCTCATCTATTTGTAGCTTACCCACCGCCGTGTCCATTAATTCAGAGCGTTGTCACCACCGCTGCAGTAATCAACCAGAAGTTTGGTTTTGGTAGGTGAGGGTAGAGCTCACTTAGTACAAACTGTAGTGTTAGTGACATTCGCTGGGTAAAAGAGCCCAAAGTCTTTCCCTGTGAGGTAAGCATTATACAGATCTGATATAAAATCGCTCTTCTTAGATTTGAACTGATGACATTCAGAAATACTATATATCAGCTCCATTGGAACCCCGGGCCACTGGTCAGTAAGTGAATGGGTATCTACTATGCTACTACACTGCTTCGACAAACATTGGAAGTGATAAATGTGAGCAGAATCACTCACCGCAACCATTCACTTCATCTTATCCTTTTCATCTCAGAATATATATATAAAAGTCATGGATTAATGCCAACGGACTCACGTCAAACAAAGAGTCGTTGTCGGCCAATTGTGTGTTGTAATTTATGCTGCAGCATTAAAACGACAAGTAAGACTGAACTTAACCACAAGGTATGAAAGAGGAGTAAAATATTTCGCTGATTGTTTTGAGCGTGGGTTATAATGAGAATTACTATTTTTGTGTTTAAAATGTAAAATTGCATTCTCACATAAAAAGAGACGTTTCAGGCGTGATTTGGTGGAATATCATGATTAATTAAAATTGGCAATTTTAATTAATCATGATACAAAATAATTATTTTGTGGAAAATTGCCAATTTTGCATTCTCGCATGTCTGCTGATGATAATAGTCCTTTACTCGATTGTAGATGTGAGCCTTAATTTAGAGAAACGGACGTTTCTCTAAATTGTCACTGCTTTATGTAATATCTTCTGGTGTCTATAATACTCTTGGGCCACATAAAAAACCAGAATCAAATTACAATCGTCGAAAATATGAAGACATATTCATTTATAATCAGCTATGGCGTAATGGTTTGTGCAATTAATGCTGACAATTATAAAATATAGAGTATTTTTGTGAAATAACCACATTCATTGTAATTATGTAACTTAATAATAAGTAGTTTGTTTTCGCTACTAATTTGGCCTATATTAAAATTGGAAAAGATTTTAAATCTAGAAAATGAATCTGAATTACCCCATTGAATCTTACGTGATACTATCGTGAAAAATTAGGAATGGATAAAAATTGCAAACAAGAAGAAAAAGATGCTTATATTTCAACCAGGCGGGAACTACACTCTTAAGTTTGGCGCCTTTCACATTTGTGCGAAATATCGTCGGCAGCCGCTCCGCAAACGTGAAGACGAAAACTTTTTCGTCGATCGTCCATAGTTTCAACGGGGGCACATCGCCGCCATATTTTGCCTCTGGAGAATTATATTTGCCTATAAGAAAATCTCGAGACGGCAAAATAACTGCGTGAGCCTCGCCACAGATTATTGTCAAAGAAACCTTCCGTTCGAAAACTGCTCTCCCAGCTGGTTAGGTCAATACGAAATGGATTCCCTTCATGACGTCGCTGGGCGGAGCTAAGGACGCATCATCGCTGTACGAGAGCGTGACGTCACAGGCCCCTTCGTAAAGCTTCGAGCGCGGCCACGGGAACAGTCGAAGAGCACGACGAGGCAGTAGCGGCCGAGAGGGGCTAACGTGTAGTCATGTTCTTAAGTGTGCGTCTTTTTGGCTGGCTCTTCTGTCCGTGTTGTTGCGAGTGATACGTGCTTCACATCGTGAGACGGCTTCCTTGTGCAACCTACGCCTTATCTTCACTGGGTTGTAAACTCTCGAACTGTAATACGACGAGGTTCGGAAATGGAGAGTGTTACAACGAAGAGAGTCACGCGACAACTGGTAGGCTCCGAACCTTACTCTTTAATTTGTAGATTGTTTATATATTTGATTTCTTAGTCAGGAGTTTTAAATGTTTCTCTAAGGTCTTTAGCTTATATTTAGTGCATTTGTGTACCTCCCTCACTATGGTCTCGGAGGGGAATCTCGTCTTCGTCCACGGAATGTTTTTGTGTACGTGCATTTAGGGTGACAGCCCTCAAAAGGAGGAGAAACGAGGGTGTTGCGAGTGGGGGAGGGATTTTGGGCTGCGTTGTTGTCTGTGCTGTGAGGGTCGAGAAGAAGAAAAGATTCACTGTGCATGTGTGAGTGTGCGTGCGTGTGTTGCAGTCCTTTTAAAACTACGGTTGCCCCTTTCTCTCTATCCCTGTTACTCTCCATTCCTCCCTCTCTCCCTTTCTTTCTCCCTCTCTCGTATAGATTGCGACCGTACGTACGACTGCCACGGAAAATCTCGCCTTAGCTGACCGCCATCATGAGCTGTGTGTTCGTCACGACCTCGCGAAATGTGCGAAAGTAGGCAAAGAAATGGCACAGGTGTTCGGAAATGGGCAACACAAGAAAAGCGAATATTATCCGAAAGATGGATCTTTGTTTTGTGTTTATCCCCGTTGAAGCAAACTTTAAGCGGAACCAAAGGAAGTAAGGACTCGCGCCCTCCGGAAGCCAAGAATACTGAGTCCGCGATAAATGTTTCGAATTATTACCAAGTTCCGTTCTGATATTTCTAATCTTTTCAACTACATCAGCCGTTATTGAAACTTTTGTTCTCGTACATGGAATATTATATTATGTTACTCCCAGTTAACTTAATGCCAATGCTTCGGTTGTTGTTTTTACTGTTTTCCAGTCTTTTGATAACTAAATTCCGTTTCGTCAATCACGTCAAACAGTTTTTATTTTGAATATTAACATGTTTACATTTCGGTCGCCATGGTATCGGTACAGCCAAGAGGAGCAACATTGATGTTAAATATTATGTTAATGCAATCAAATCGACGTGTTATGCTTTACAGAGGTAAACCAATTACATCTTTTAGGATCTCTGTTTTTGCAAATTGAAACCTATGATGTAATGATTCAGTCTGCAGATAACATTAAGTCAGTAAATGTGTTGCTCGTGGTGAATTTTCTGTTTTTTTTTTTTAAATCATCATTGTAAACATTCTCGTAATTGGCTAAGTACCAATAGATGATTCAATTCTTGTTCATGTGCTGTCAAATTTAGTGTGTGCAGTTATTAAACCCTTTTGTTATGGAATTTGCAGGGGTAATTGTTTTTGAATCGGGATATTTGCATGCATTAACTTAGATACAGTTGCTGGTGTCCCAGCGGAAGGTTGTGAACTCTGAAAACATACATTTTATTCGATTAATGCACCAAAAATGTTGATTTTGTATAACCCTGGTTCATCCTTAATTCATATTTAATGTAAAACAACTGACATTGGTTAAAATGCTAACATTACCAAATCAAAAACCGTAACTCGTGTTTAGTAAGTAACGCAAATTATTCTGATGGCTCTGGTAACACTTATTACAGGATGTACTTATACAATTTTGCCACCAAATGACAATCTCATCATTGATTTTGGTGTGTGTTTGGATTTCACAATTAACCTTTGATGAAAGAATTGCTTACCAAATGAATAATTTGTTATTATGGCCATGTGTCTCTCACAGCTGCGGTTGAAAGCAGTTACCTTGAAATCCGAAAGTGACCTAGTTTCTTCTTCCCATTGGTTTGCCGAATATATAGACATTTCATGGTAGCATTTTGAACACGTGTCAGTCTTTTGACTTACCCGTTTTATTATTGTATTGAAACCATGAACTTACGTATGACGTAGTCGTGAGGAAATATGTCTGAGGAAGAGACATTTTCTTTAGTTTTTATTGCTATAATTTTGTATAGTCAATTCCAAATAGTTACAGCATTTCCGGTCTCATGTATTTTGCTACCTTTCTTTAAAATTGTCTTTGTCTACCATTCTTGTTATGGCTTTTGATGAATAATTTTATGAATGGACGTGAATGGACGTTTTTATTCTATACCCTAAACGATCACAATCTTGAAGTTCCATATTTCCAAATACGGTTATATTGGATGATATTTCAATAGCGTATGTTTCATTCTGTTTCCATTATTTACATTATGCCGAGAAACAATTGTTAAATTCAGTAAATTTCTACGGTCTTTGGAGGCAGTTATTGATATTTTTTAGAAGGCAAATTCTCATTGAAGTTGTTCGGCGCCAAGACAAGTGAGGTAGCATTTTGTTACAGAGTTATGGTTAGCATATTGATTGATCAGACTGCAACAGCAATTTCGAATTGCAATTAAATGTTTTTTCGTACTCATTATTACTTATTTTCAGCAAATGCATTGCCTCTGTAATGGTAACTACGACAGAAACCCACCCTGGCGGTGGCTTTCAGGGTATAGAAAAAGTAGGTAAATAATAAACTATATTGCCTCATCTGTTTGTAATAATCGCAACAAATTGCCAGGCCACTCCCTTATGCACTGTTATGGTTGGGCATGCAGGTTATCCCATCACTCCATACTGATGAATTGAGGTACCCGAAGAAGTCATGTGGGCTAGCAGAGATTTGAGTAAAATAGGTGTGTATGTACACAAGTCTCGAACTGATTAGTGGCCTCAAAGGCATGGCACAAGATGCGTGTGCCATTCGTATTTCTGGGGCAGACGGAAACAACGTTCCACATAGCTAACACGTGGTTTGGCCTTCGTGAATGACTGACGTAAAAATTGATGTTTGGGGTCATCGCTCCGTCATCTTTCTCACTCAGTTATTGTCCTCGCATCCCCCTCGTCCGTTTTCCTTTTACATTTTTCTACTGCTCATGTTTTACATCGTGCTTATTGTTTCCGAGCAACATTATGTTTTGATTGGGATGCCGTACTGGCGGTGTTGTCTTCTTAACAGGACAGGGTGGTTTGATCTATAGGCCGTTCTTTCTGTGGAAAATTCAAGCCGTTAGGCACACGATTGGCCGATTGAGTTTCGTTTACCTGTAGACTCTAAAAGGATGTCTAATGCTATGTGTGGACAATGATTAAGTAGTTACCTGAAGAATTCATAGCGATCACTCTCTTTAACATAAACTTTGAACACTAATTCAAAATGGCGGCCAGAGTAATGTTGTCGCTTTTGTCATCATGATATTACGAAATTGGCGAAACACTGTTGTACTTCTTGGTCCTGTCTGTCGTAGAAGAATATAAATTTTGCCGTAAGCATTATAATTTCGGAATTTTTGTAATGTGTTGTAATTCCGTTTAGTGTTGTCACATGAAAGCCATTTCCTGAATCTCTTCGGAACAATATCAAAAATGCGTTCAATCATTTCCAGGCTGTGGTTATCCACCTTCGATTGTAGAGAAGTGTGTAAGCACGCACATCAACTTGTGCCGTGGCTTCTGACCAAGGATCTTAATATTGAGAAGAAGTTGAACTGTAAAATTTATTCTTGTATTCTCAGAAATTATTTCCCGTGCGTCTCACAGGGGTGGCATTAACCCGCGACGTTATAATCCCTTGTTTCGATCATGGAACACGGCCGAAACCCCTTCCCCTCCTGCAACCCCTCCCCCTGGCAATCGGTTGCCCTGACAGGAAGGGCTGGTGGGGAATATGGAATGGTGTTTCATATTCATGAATACATTATTCTCTATGTGGTATATGAATGGCAGGGGGTGCGAAGACATGTTCGTTGGGTGTCTCGTTTTGGACGTTCAAGAATGGCAGCTAATATTCCCGAAAGCGCAGACCAGACGAATCACATGAACATTCTCTTGTTAATGTTGTTGGATGCACCCAATGAGAATTTTTTCAACTCCCCTTTCGCAAAAAATCAGGTGGACGACATCTGAAGTGTAAATTCAACTAGAATGTTTTTCGTTGTCCCAGCCATGCACTGAATAATTTCGTGATTCCAACTATTTTAGATCCTCTACGTATAAAACGGGGTATCCAGAATCTAAATGAGACTTTGTAGTTAGATTGCCATAGGGATAGATGGTTTCCGTATGGGTCATCGCTATATCAATTGCTACGATGCGTGATAAGGGATTGGGGTTAATTTGGTACATCTCTACATGGCATCAGGTCAAAACAAATGTTCAGTCATGCTCTATCACCTAGGATCAGGAATATAGTGACAAATAAACACAGGAAATAGATTTTTTTAAATAAATTACTCTTCACATTTCGCAAACTTACGGTCGTAGGTAAACCCATTGCCAAACATTTTTGGCCAAGAAAATTGCCCAATCCGTGAGCTGGTGGTGAAGTGCAAAAATGCTAATCTTATCCAGTCCATTTCCGGTATCTGTGGAATATGAGCAGCCACCACAACTGCATCTGCTGGTTGGGGGAATATACGGTTTAATAGAAACGGAAGGCACAAACAAAAGGCTTCAGAGCAGGCCTCTCTCATGTCGAGGTAGTGGGTATCCCTATGAATTGTCCTCTGCAAAAAATTATGTTTCGCTCCTACCTAGTGCAAGTATACGAAGAGGTTACTAATCTCTGTAAATATGATAAAATTGTTGTAGTCAATCCTACATTTTTAACATGCCCATTCAGTAACCGCCATTATAGAATTTCCGCGGAAATATCCATTATTCGGAAACTCATCTATCGGAGATATGTTGTTATTAGTTGGTTGGTTGATAGGCGATATTAGGTACCAAATACGACTGCTTACCGGGTACTTTTTTTTGGAAAAATTTGGCTGCTTAATTGCCTATTTTGTTCAAATTAACAAAAACAAAGACGAAAGTTACATTCCTCAGCAGAAAGTAGCTAGCTACACCATCGGCAATCATTTTATTGGAATACACATTTTACCTCCGCTGAATCAGTGGATTATTGTCAAATTATCTCGTGCAATTTTTCGTGGGCTATTATTTATAACAAGAAGTAGATCTACAGAGTCTCTTCCAGAAAAGTATTTATATTGAACCTCGAAAGAAAATGCAATTAAGAGCCTAAACAATTTGGCTCTGTTTAGTTAGATGACTAACAGCCTCTCACTCATATTACAAGAGTATTAACAGAGTAAAACTTCATTGAACGTGTTCTCCAGAACAGAGGCTTCTTTATAACGTAGGTGACCATCTCAGGATGAAACACTACCGGTTGAGTCTGATGGACCGCAAGACAGTTACGAAATAAGGAACTTGAATTCTCATAACCCCATTCGTGTTATGTGTAAACGAACAATTAATTCTGTAAAGTAAATTGCTTTTAGCCCTGTAATCAACCTGAGTGTATAGTTTTCCCACTCTTGTTGTGGATACTCCTTCCACTAGACCTAATGAAGTCCAATGGAAGGCTTAAATCTGCATTCATTTAGGAGGTTCGGTTCTTGTAGTCTGCATTCATTGTATGGCAGCCAAAACTTTCTAAGCAGATTTCCGGCTGCTCTGTAGCCGGAAATGAGGACGTAAACACTTGGTTAAACGTCATGGACTGTGACATCAAGGTCGACTGCTCAGGGAGAGGAAAAGTTCAGTGTCAAGGTAGGAGAGTATGCGTATCAGAATTATCCCTCGTCACGTATATCCAATCTAACCATAGTAAAGGGATACTTAAATTATGCAGTGTTTCGACAAACTATTTTATGTTCTCATTGTGGATTTCTAATTACCAAGGCCCAAAATTATGTTATTCTTGTCAAATAAACTAATCTATCGTTATTCATGAACATATATGAGTGAAAAATCAACGAAACTAAATATTTGAGAAGTATTGTGTCAGTTCTTCCTTGTGCATTGGACTGTACAGAAATACGTATATGTTATTAGTTTCATTTTTGCCACTGTATATTACTTTGAATTAAGCGCCGGTTTAGGACGAAGGAAATCGACTCTGCCACCCGAAATTACCTTGTATAGTGTTGACTTTAAATAGATGAAATGAGAGAGATTAAGTGTAGAACAGATAGATTTAGGATGTAATTTTTTCCACGGACGATAGGGGATCATGTTAACATTGTTCGACCGCAACAGGGTCATGTTCGGGTAAAATTATTCTGGTGTGTATTCACCCCCTGCCACACACCCTAGCGGTTGCTTGCGGGGTGTATATAAATAAAAATAGATCGAGACCATTAGAGATAGGCTGGTATTGTAATATTCTCGTGCACCATAGTTTACACTGCCGTGCAATCCACTTTAAATAAATGCTCACATTGGCTGAAGGAGTCCTCTCCACCCAAAGCGTGGAGAACTTGTCGTGTACGTTTGTTTTGGATCGGTTTACGGTAAAACGGCGCCCGGGCAAACGTGAAGGTCGGACCTTCAGATCCCGTCTAGAATAATGGAAGTCCCGTAATCTGCCGAAAAACTGCCGTTAAAAATCCGGTGCGGTTGTGTGTGCGAGCCCTTCCCGTCCAAGAATCGTGCTCAACCAACTTCGGCTTGTGCGTGTGATTTGCATGACTGTTCGTTTCTCCCAGAAATGACTGCTTATTTGGTGGCTAATGGCTATGGATTGCTTGTGTGCATGCTGCGAACAACATCGACAGCCATCAGGTGCACAACACCAATTCCTTGTTGCCCAGCGACTGAGAAGGACGGGTGCTACACTATCCAAATAAAAATGAAACAATACTATATATTTGTGTAAAAAGCGTTCGACCTGTATCAACTCAATCGCGATTCAAAAGGAAAAACTGAGTTGAAATAAATGAAGAACCCAAAGGCATTTCGGTCCTTATTCAGGAATGTTCAGTGAAAAGTCAGCAGGAGTTGATTCACTCGAAAACGATGAAGGTGAAAGAATAGCCTACAGTTCAGAAAGTGCCAACATATTTAATTCCATCTTTCGAAGTGTTTTAGCGGAATAATGGCCAAATAATTACCAAATATCTCAGATTGCTTACCAAATCATTTTAGCCAACCGGTACACGAAATATAATTTTCAAGTGGTGGATTAGAACTGTGGCCGAAAAAATGAGCAACAAAGAAATTCTGGCACGTTCAAATACCTACTCGCATATTTGAGGAACTACCATCGGAAATTGTGTCGCATCTGGAAACCATATTTAATCCGTAATAGATCACTAAAGTTCCAATAATTGGAAATTTTCTGATGTAAAACCTGTATTTAAAAGCGGCGACAAGGAGGAACGGCGTAATTACAGGCCTATCTCCGTCATTTCCATAGCATGTAAAGTCATGGAACATGTAATTATTATTAGGTAATCTGCCGGTTAAGGTAGGTTTTTGGATGGACACAACTATCAAATAAACATTTTGTAACTCCTAACAAACCCCAATCCAGCAACCTGCTGTGTACTTCTTTCCTCCCTTCATCCCGTCCAACATCCCTATCCTGTTCCTGCCCTTTCCTCGCTTGCCCAACATTCTCCCCTCTATTACCTCCTCCAACAGTCTCCCACTGCCGATCCATACGCTCTTCATCCATATTTCCTGCCTCCATAGGATTTCTCCCAACAAACCCCTCTGCTCACCCACCATCTCCAGTACTTCCTCATTTGTTTTCCTTTCGGTCCATTTCACCTTCTCCATTCTTCTCCACACCCACATTTCAAAAGTCTCCAATCTACGTCTATCCTCCTGCTTCAGTGACCACGTTTCCGCGCCGTACATAGCTACGCTCCAGATCAGAGTATTTACGAGTTTTGTCATAACCTCCCTACTCAACGCCCCCGTCATCAACTCCCTCCTTCTTGAGAAAGCCTCCTTGTCTAGGGCAATTCTTCTCCTTACTCCCCTGCTACTTTGACCGTATTGGTCCAAAACACTTCCGAGATACGTAAACTGTTCTACCTGCTCTATTTTTTCCCCTCCTATTTTAATGTTTAGCTTAGCCTTTTTCTTTCTGGAAAATCGCATAACCTTCGTTTTATTAATATTGATTCTCATCCCATATTTATCGCACTGAACCTCCAATTCACTCAGCAATGCTTGCAACCCCTTGGCTGACTGAGCAACTAATGCTTGGCCATCAGCAAACCTAACCGATTTTACGAATTCCCCTGCGACTTTCATTCCTACCTCCAGTTCATCCCATTAATCATTTCCTCCACAAATACATGTACGTTGAACAGCACCGGTGACAATGGGCAACTCTGCCTTACCCCTCTTCCTAACACTGCCCATCCGGACTCTCCGTTCCCGGCCTCGGCCGGATATCGAGGGATCCGGGTTCGAATCCCGGTCAAGGCGAATGATTTTTACTCTCTGAAATTGTTGCATTATAATGCACACATAGTGGATGACTCCGTTAAAAGTTACTGTTGCGGAATCTCCCGCAGTTTCCCGATAATAACTTAACCTTGCTGTATAGAGCACCAATTTCACCCTTCTTCTGTAAACTTTCCATATCCTCGCATTGCGTTTTCCACCATTCTTCTTCGGCTTTATTTGTGGCCGTTCTCAATTTATTGTTTAACTCTTTGTACTTCATTTTGCCTAACTCTGTGTTTACATTCTTCCATCTTCTTCTATCATCCATCTTTGCAATCATCTCATCCGTTACCCATGGTTTGCTTATCCTTTCCCCGTTAACGATTCCTGTAGTGTCTTCTGAGGCTTTAGATATCACTTTCTCGATACATTCCCATTTTTTTTCGATAGTACTCAGTTCTTTACCGCCATCCAACATTTTCTCTACAGTCTGCTGATACTCATTCCTCGTTAATCCATTTAATGCTTCTAAATTCCATTTTTTAACCCGCCGCCCTTGCCTTATCTTCTTGAAACGGACGTTACATTTCATAACAACTAAATTGTGGTCAGAGTCCGTATCCGCTCCTGGGAAACTGTGCAAATTTATCACACTATTCCTAAACCTGTGCCTAATATATAATCATATATATTAGGCACATAATATAATCTAACTCATACTTTTTTGAGTCACCTGGCATTTTCCATGTATACCTACGCCTTTTGTGGCGTCTAAACCATGTGTTGGTGATGACTAACCCCTGTCTCCTGTAGAACTCAATTGCTTTCTCCCTGCGTTCATTCCTTGTGCCTAAACGGTAATCCCCCACCTCATCACCATCTCTTCCTTCGCCTACCGTCAGATTCCAATTCCCCATCACTATCAAGTATTTTCCTGCTGGAACACTGGTGATTATATCCTCTAACTGATTGTATATCTTATCCACATCTTACTCCTTATGATTGCTTGGTGTCATGCATACCGGAACAATGATCAAGTTCGTCGGTCCTGCTTTAATCTCTACGAGTAATATTCTATCAGTTACTTGCTCTATGTTGACTAAGCTTCTTCCTATCCCTTTATTTAATAATACAGCAACCCCTCGTTGGCTCTCGTCCCCGCCGCTGTATATTTTTCTATAAGTATCACTCTAGTAATCCCTGCTATGAACATGTAATTGTTAGTTCGATAATGAGGCATCTCGATAGTCAAGCGCTATTATCGAAAAACATTTTTCCGAAAGGGTATATCCTACGAGACATAATTGGCGCTTGATGCTCACGATATTTAGGGTTCGGGAGATCATTATGTTCTCCAGGGAAGTGTCATCGGACCTTTTTTATTCCTTCTTTAGGTTAGCTACATTAACTTCGTGTAGAAAGTAGCTTACGCTTATTAGCCGATGACTCTTTTTTACAGAGATATCCATAATCCTGAAAATAAAGTAGTGTTAGCAGATGGCCCTAATGGTCTGTAACGTTGATGCGACTCATGGCAATTAGAATTAAATTAAAAAGTGTCCAGTGATGAATTTTTGGATCAGTAGTAGTTCTATTCCGAACTCTTACTGCATCAGGACTACCGAAATGGAAAGTGTTGACTAGATTATATTCTTACAATTTACGTTACAATTACTCCTGGGTTAAACATACGGTGAATATAGTATGTGGACAAGCTAACAAAAAATTAGGATTTATGGGACGAGTACTGGGTAAATGTGATGAAAAGGCCAAAGATAAATGTTATCTTTCGCTGGTTAGGCCTTATTTAGCATATAAGGGCCTTCATGGAGTTGGATTCATTGCCGAATTGAATTTCGTGCAGATTAGAGTAGCTAGATTTGTAAAACGTTACGATCAACTTGAAACGTGTCTAGATTATTAGAGGAATTCCTTTGGAAGCTTTCGTGGAGCGGAGGTTATTGCTGATTAAATTGCATGCTTGCATGGGAACCATTTCCCTTCGGCTAATTTGCAGAAAATTAATAATGACGATAGGTCTATCGTACTACGGTAGGAGAGATCATGACCATGAGAATAGAGAGATTGTGGTTTTTTTATTTATGTACCCTGCAAGCCATCTCTAAATTTTATTAACATGATTTCTCCAACCGTAGTTCTTTCTTTTCATTTTCAAGTAGCCTGGTGTGCCTTCATTATTTCACCTGACATTAGTTTTGACTGTATCGTTAAAAACAGCTCCTCTCCTATGCTTCGAGAAGTTTTTGTCTCTTAGATACTATACCACCCGTAGTTATCATGATCTACATAATTTGAATTATTTTAAATATATATTTTTACTATAGTCTTGATGCTGCATGCCTGGTGTCGAATTACTCCCTGCCACTCACCATATCAGTGACTTACATATGTAGCATACGTGGTAGTTGTGTGATACAGTTTATGCTAATTAACGCGCCCTTTAAAATAAATTAGTGCCTGAAATTGAAATTATGTATGATCAAATCAATTCTTTATTTAGCTAAACTGTTATACTGAAAAGCCTAATTGACGAGCTAGAAGATAATTGCATGTTTAGAATAATTATTACTCAAGAATAGTCTATAATTGCCTGGTGTGTAATAAATTTTTTTTATTTTGGTGTAAGTGTTTGTTTCCTTTGGGCAATTTAAAATAGTTTTTCTCGGATTTTAGAGAGCATTAGTCAACTAAAGGTCATTCGACCAAGCAACAAATTAGCTTTTAGATATGCCATACTTTTACAAATAGTTTGCTGTTGAGAATACCCTTGCCATTTGTGCTCGTTAGCATGTCGTCTTCTTGATCCCGTTTTTCGATACTTTTAATATTGCAATAGCCCTCTTTGGCCTTCGAAATAGAGCACTATAACAACTCACTTTGCATTTGGCGTGTCCCGTGTCAATAATAAATAGGTAATTTGTTGCTAAAGAAGGTTTTCATTGTTTAATCATCGACTTTGAAATTCCCTTTTGAAATTGAAGTTGGCATTTAATTCAGATAATAAATGAATCTTTGGTAAAATGTAATTTTTTCTGTCAAACAACCTCCATAAAAGTGACCCGTGTCCGGTGCGGGGTTGTCTCACCAAATCAAATTTTCGCATTTGGTTAATTTATTGTTGCAGGTGAATATTTGAATCAGTAAGGCTTGGCGGTCAACCCCGGTATATGATGTCTTAATGAGAAAGCGAGTGACCACCATATTATTTCGTTATCACGGACGCCCAATGCGTGATCCATGAACAGGGTTGCGACGTGTAATGGGGTCCTAACCGAAGTCGTGACTGTGGTGTGATTCATTAGCCGGATAAGTAAATACACAGGGAAAGAGACGCAACCAGAAGTCTTCCTCTGATCAGTGAATTTTCAACCGGAGCCGAAGTTGGTTGCGCGTAATCGTCCTTTCACGGCGGAAGGCGCCCATGACGAATAGTGTCGTTTTTCGATAGAATCAGTCGCATAATATTGACGTCGGTGTTGTATCTTCGATAATTATCATTATTCTAGATGTACTTTCTGATTGTAAATGCATTAAATAAAATCTATTACCCAATAATAATATTCGCTTCTTCTGCCACTCATGCCACCTCCTCCTCGCTTTTGCCGGCCAAAATGGCGTTTCTTTCCCGATAGCTGTAGCGCTTTCACTTGAACTTCAACAACCCACACTACGTGTCGATATTTTCTCCATCTACATCTGTCTTCTTCCAATTTCCCCTCCGGACGTGCTCACACAATGCAACTGTTTGTATTAGGCTCCTTTAAAAAAAATGTTTCGCCCGAAGATCCAGTGCGTGAACCCTTAGCACGGAGAGAAGCAGCTAACCCCCGCAGTGGTGGCAACCCTGTCCATGTATCGAATGAGCAAAATTGTCCCAATGAAGCAGAGCAATAAGTCGTCCCCGGGCACGGAATGCTATCCACACTGCCACCCTTCCCTTTGACCTTGAAACCGATCCGTCGACAACGGTCGGAGGCCAGGCGTGCTTTGGGCCACGTGCGGAGATGAATGTCGTTATTAATTTTTACGTTCTTGCAAGAGTCATGACGCAGAACCAAAAACAGTACGTTGGCATTGCAGCACCTCAAGAATTTCAAGAACCCAAACATCCACGGTCCTTATTAATGTCTTCCTACCGGGACGTGTTTCGATTTCAATTTCGTACGGTGTTATGAGTTGCCATTTATACCCCGTTTCGGTTCCAAAATCTCACGAATAGACAGGAAAATTCAACGTTAGATACGCAGATATCCGTTCGTTGAAAGTCGGGGAAATCAGTGAAAATGCCTTGAGGAAATTAGTAAAAGAGAGTAACAATAACTTGAAAGTTTTAACAAACCGAACGGTATTAGGGTTAACCTTGTGAAATTTATCCATGATGGAAAGGAGACAAACTATGCAAATTTCACTTGAATAGAGATTTATTCACGACCCGGGTTTCAAACACTTCGGGTCGTGAATAAATCTCTATTCAAGTGAAATTTGCATAGTTTGTCTCCTTTCCATCTTGAAAGTTTTAGTTAATCAGCAGCAATTACAACAAATTCATTCCAGAAATATGAGGCCGTGCGGCTTCATAAAGAAGGTGCATTTTGTGGTCCAGCCTAAATGACATATTTCTTTTGTGTGCTTTCACCGTATCGTTAATCATCGATGAATCTAGGACCTGGCTGGTACCAACTTTACGCTGTTTTGAATAAAAAATAATGGAAACAATTATCAACCCAAAGGCCGGTTAGACAGGTGATGGTAGAGTTCATCCGATACCAAGCCCAACGTCGTATGAAGTGCACACATCAGGGAAGGGGGACTAGATTCTTGACCTGTGCCGCCTGTGGTTTCTCAGGAAGTTCCGGGACCGAGGAATCACACGGCTTAGCTGAGATGTTCTTATTGAAATATTCGTGTAGGAAAATTAGATATTACTCTTAAAAACCCTGGAAGGTCAGAAAAGTTCCAAATGAGAATTCCAGAAGAGTATTGGGAAAATGTGATGAAAATGTTGAGGAATGTCATCTTTCTCTTGTTATGCCTCATTTAAAATAGGCTGCTGGTGTATGGGATCCTCATGAAGTTGGTTTGAACGGCGAATTGGATCGAGTGCAGCGTGGAGAAGCTGGAATTGTAAAACATTTTTTTCCACATTTGATAAGGGGTCATGACAACATTGTTCGACCGCGTTAGGGCCATATTCGGGTAAAATTATTCTGGTGTGTATTCACCCCCTGCCACATACCCTAGCGTCGGCTTTCCGCTTTTTTTTATTTGGCACCATTAGTTGTAACGCATGGACGTCATCCTAAGGTGCATTGTTTTTGTTTTTTTGGAAAATACATTGTCTTCTTCTTTCATTGAAAAATTAATTCCCACGTAGTCAGGCCTGATACCATCGAGTCTCTTACGATTTATTAAAAAAAATTTCAGTGGTAGAAGTTCAAATGCAATGTGCCTGGGATGCAATACTTGATTTGCGCATCGCTTTTATATTTTTCATGTTCTTGGTCTACTTGGGAACACGCGTGGGATGTATGTTGTTGGCTCTTTTATCCTCAAAAGGTTTCAAAAGCATTTTTAAGTCGGCAGTGGATCAATGGCTACGTTTTTCCGTAAGGTCACCCGAGTGAATATTCACCTCTCCTCCCCTCGCGTGACCTGTAGCAGCGTCCTTGGTTTTGCGTCAAGAGTTTGGATTTTGTCCCATGCCGCTTCACCGCGTATGCCGGGAATATGCCGTTTCAAACCTTTTGGTAATGATCGAGGCCGTTTCAGTTGATAGAATTATAGCGGGGGTTTCGTGGATGGGGAAACTTGAGATATCGCATCGTTGACATAAAGGAGTGTGTATTGCTCCGTTGAATGAATGTTTGCGTGCAAGCCTTCGCCCGCTGAATGTGCGTTCCGTGGCAGCTCCACTAATGAAGGGATTCCAGTCGCCAAATGGGGAAGGAATGCAATTTTACATAATCGCCCTTTCGACACGGAGCGTGACTCCACGGTAGAAGGAACACAATCAAATCTTGTGTGCTGCAAAGGACGTTTTTGCTTTCTTTAATTAGCCGAGGCAGTAATCGATTTCCCTGTAAGGGTGCATCTGTGAAAATCCTACTCCCCATTCTATACATATGCAAATTTTGATCGCTGTTTATAATGGGAGGCTTCCGTGCGAAAATAGATGTAAGAAAAATGATAGAAATATGCACTGTGGTTACAACTCACAAATGTCCTATACGATTGCCAAATGGTCACCTGATGTATTATTTCTTAAGAGAAGAGTGTATCTTATATTAGGCGTGGTATTTCATAATTCAGTCGATGGTAAATTATTTTTTTGTTTGGGTAGTTTCAAATGCCTATATTGAGAGAATTTCGTTTGCATCCCTTTATTTAATTTCCTCGTGTAAATCGATTGAATGAATAAAATGACGTTGGAAATTGCGTCATTACTCGTCTCGGACCTAAATTAATCGTTTTTCCTTCGTTTTTGTGCAAATGCTGGATGGGTGGTCGAAGTGATTCGCCCCCCCCCCCCTTTTGCCCAACCTTTACTTCCTATATATTTGTATGAATCTTACTTTGGATGATAAGGGTGCTCTCCGTATTAATTTTCTGACGAATTACTTACATATTTTGATTTACTAAACAGGATAGACATTGTCCGCACCTGTCTGTCGAGATGCACGCCGGTGCCGGTGAGTGCGTGGCTCTAAGGGCCCGTATCGCTGCGTTGAGGCCCCCAGGTGTGCAACGGGTAGGATATTCGAGCTCTGCAGCGCTCTTTTAAGTTAAAGTGTTGGTCAAATAGTGATCTCGGAAGTCTTCTTTGCCAAATTATGTAGCTTTAAATTAAATGAGGTTCAGTGCTAGCTATACTTAGTTCCTTTAACACGAATCGGATGGAATATTTTATTAGGGATTCAATATTAATAAGAAGACGGTCCTCGTTAAAAATTAAAAAAACCGTAATGTCAAGGGAACATTATCTGTATTGGTAGTAAATTGGCGAAGTTTCAAAAACAAATTCTCTGAATATCATCACGTTATTCAAACCACTGGCGCAAATATAATTATTGGGACAGAAAGCTGGTTAACCACTGATATTGCCGACGGTGAAATTTACCCAAATTCCTTTTCCATTTACAGAAATGATAGAACAAATAGAATCGGGGGCGGTGTCTTCATCGCAGGTAAAAGTTCTTGCGTCGGCAGGGCCTAGGTAATTCCGGGTAATGGTATGGAAAGCGTGCTCAATTATAAGTCCTCAATCCAATGGAATTTATGTATGCGCGTTTTACAGACCACCAGTCGACAGAGACAATTCAATACTAGAATTAGATCAAATCAAAGGTTTCTTATCCCAACACAATGATCGCGACGTAATAATCAGTGGAGATTTCAATATCCCATCTATTGACTGGAGCACGGATAATTCTAAAACGGGAGGTAAAGACAAATATATCTGCGAATCGCTATTCAATTATTTTACGTTGAACTCATCACTTCACCAACTAGGGGCGATAATATTCTTGATTTGTTAGCAACGAATATTCCCGAAAAAGTCTTAAATATCGAAAATATAAAAGGCATTACATGGGGTTCGAAATAGGAAGCCTAACTGGAAAATGTATTTGTTTAAAGAAGGGGACTACAATAGCCTGCTACAAAGAGCGTGCTACAGATAATTTGCAACTTTTAAGGGAGATAGTAACACCTAAATTCTGAGGATACGTGGAATCACTTCCTTGAGATCACGGGCTTAGCAGTTAACAAGTTCATTCCCAGTAAACTCATAAAAGATAACAAGGAACCTAGGTGGCACAACGTGGATGTTAGAAAGGCATTGCGACGTTAACGGCTATGCCATGCCAAAATAAAAAATATTAGGGATGACATCTCTAGCGAGAACAAGATTGAGATCACTTATGATTACAAACATATCTAGGACGAATGCAAAGGATGAATTTCGGAAAGCGTTAAGCCAATTCAAAAGGAAAAGGTTAGCGGAAATTTGAAGGAGAATCCGAAAGTATTTTGGTCATACGTCAGAGAAGTGCAGGGAAATAAGTCAACTCTCAATTCACTCAAAAATCATAGCATCAGTTTGGAAAAAGCTAACTTATTAAATTCCTTATTTCACAGCGTCTTCACCAATATTTAACTGAATGCCTCCGATTACCCAATCGTCCCGATCAACCGATACCCAAAATTGAAATCTCATGTAATGGCAGAGAACGTTTGGTGTAAAATATTGAGCCTAATTAATTCTCCAGACTCGATCTTATACCCGCTCGTATATTTGAAGATAAAGCCTTGGAATTTACACCGTATCTAGATATATTTAAGAAGTCGCTAGCAGAATACAAGGTTTCCGGGAATTGGAAAAACGGCTAAATTACACCAATATTAAAAAACGGAGAAAAGAAGGATCAGAGAAATTACATACCTATTTCCCTCGCATCCATTTCGTGCATAGTTATGGAACATATTGTTGCTAGTTCGATCGTGATACACCTCGATAATCAGAAGTTATCAATGAAAAATCAGCACGATTTCCGAAAAGGTAGATCCTGTGAGGCACAACCTGTGATTTCTGTTCATGATATCCTAATTTCGGGATAGAGCAATTGTCCAATGGACGCGATTTTTCTAGATTTTAGAAAGCCTTCGATAGAGTACCTCATAGGTAAACTACTCACAAGGCTATAAGCATATGGTCGGGTTCAAAGAGTAGTCATAGATGGAGTTAGCTCAAATGCAGTTGGAGTCACTTCTGGTGTTCCCCAGGGAAGTTTTATCGGACCTCTTTTATGCGTTAACGACATTGACTCCGTAATCACTAGTTAAGATTCGTTTATTTGCCGACAATGCAGTGGTTTACCGTGATATCCGATATCTTGAGTACAGAGCATTTGATCAAATAACCTTAATGCTATGCAAAGCTGGTGCGACACTTGTCAATTAGAATTAAACTTAAAAAAGTGCGTACTCATACATTTTTGGAAAAAGAGAAATTCCCTCCCGATCGCTTACTGCATTGGGAACACCGAAATGGAATGTGTAGACTCAATTATACCTAGGCGTTACCCTCAATCACGATCTCATTTGGGTGAAACAAATATGGGGAATATGTGGACAAGCCAACAAAAAGTTGGTATTTATTGGATGAGTGCTTTGTAAATGTGATGAATAGGTCAAAGAGAAATGTTTTCTGTCGCCGGTTAGACCTCATTCAGAATCTGCTGCAAGTTTATGGGATCTTCACGAAGTTGTATTAATTGCCGAATTGGATCGCGTGCAGCGTAGAGGAGCTAGAGTTGTAAAACGTTGTTATGATGAACTTAAATGTGTATCGTAAATATTTGAGCAACTAGGCTGGGCACCCACGAGCGATGGTTAAAATACAGACTGAATCTCTTGCATTAATTGGAAGGGCTACTCTTTAGCAGTGATGTTGAAAATGTATTATTACCCCTATTGTACTAAGGCAGGAGACTTCATGTTCATAAAATTAGAGAGATTAAGTGTAGAACAGATATATTTTATATGTCATATTTTCCACGAATGATAAGGGATCAGAAAAACATAGTCCAACCTCAAGGGTCATGTTCAGGTAACAATTATTCTGATGTGCATTCACCTTCTGCCACACACCCTAGCCACATACCCTTGGAATTATGTCAAGGATTTCTCTAAAGAAATCATGATTTTTCTCGATTGGAAGAACACTTGTGGACCTTCGTGCCAAACTTTTCTTGATCTAGAAGGCGGGGGATTTATGAGGGAAGACAAAAGGAGAGTTGTGTAGGAAATTTGGCAGACAAAGAATAAATATGACCTGCCATGACTGGGAATATATGGTGAACAGTCTGCAGTCTTATGACTATAGTTGTCTTTGATTTCTTGTATAAGGTATTGTGCATTTTAAATCCCTCCTGTGGCGGACTGCTATTCTTATGTCCTCGTGACTCGGGAATTAGATAAACTTTTTAAAAATCCTGGGAAAAAGCAGGAACTGAGCAGTGAAATTTTGGAGAGGCAGTGTTATGTTATCAGTAAATTAATGGTAAACAGTTAAAGGAAAAATTAGTTGTTTTTTTCATTTCAATGTAATATGAATGATTAAGCGATTTTTTAACTAATGGCTTTCAACTTAGTTTATTTGCAAGAGTTAAAATAGGCTGTGTACACTGAAGGGACATTCGTGCGGTTAATGGGCTAACCGAGTTCCGCGCTGCGGAACAACTGCCAATTTACCGCCGCACTACACGAGTATAATCGTTAGGTACTTACTTATTTGGGTGAAAATGTCACAGTGAATAAATACCTCATGATAAGAATGATTTTTTTTCACATAAACTTGGTTCCCATTGACATTCTTCCGTGGTGTCACTCGTTTACGAAGTTGTGTTTCTCGAATGCTGGCAATGGAAAACACAAAAACGTGTAATGACACGGTTAACATTTAGGCAGACGTTTAAAAAAGTCCAATGTAGGGCTAAAAACTGGAAGCCTGTCTACCGTAAGCGAGATTTTTTTTTGAATGAGTCATCAGACTTTTTTTAAAACAGTAATTAGTTTTCATTATCTATCCCCGAATGCTGTTTGCACTGGGGAAAACGTTGAAAGAATTGCACCTGTGGTAGAATAAGCAGTTTCTCTTGGATGAAATCGGGGATACGAGGTACTAAAAATGGGATCATGAAACCTTGGAAAACGGAAGTTTTACCCTTGAAAACCTGAAATCAGAAACCATGTAATTGCTGGCCACTCAACCTACCTTCGCCAATTTTACAATCCTTCGAGCTAGAGCGAACCACATCTACATCTACTCAATACCCCGCAAGCCGGCGCAAGGGCGTGTGGCGGGGGGTGTTAGGGCACCACCCGTAAATTAGGAAAAAAACCGCATGCAGAAGCCACAAATTTAGAGCCCACAATTCACTCTCGTTCTTCTCAACCACCCTCCTTAAAAATCATCCAAGAAATGTTTGCCATAGATTAATGTTTCCGAATCACTGTCCCAGTGGACGTTGGGGACAGGCAGACATTTTGCGTATAGATGGATGGTCGAAAAGGAGTTAACCACATGTGTAGTACTTCAAGAGCAAATTTTCCCGGGGGGGTGTGAATAGCAATTTGGCCTGCCGCAATCCCTAGTTATTTTTCCTTCGAGCTGTAACCTTTAGTTGTAAGAGCCAGTTGGGACATTTTTTTATTGATAGTTTATTTTTCTTAATATCACGTAGAGTCAAGCGCTACGCTTCACTCCCGAGCTGAATTTCCACTTGCGCCTGACTAAATATGCCCACAGCCCTCACAGGATTCTCGCCTTAGTGTAATTAGTTGTAAGGACGGTAGGAACAGGGATGCCAACTCCTGAAAGCTTTCTCTCTGCTTTAAATTGTCCAGACGAACGGCGGTTATTTACCTCTGAGATTTAAAAACTGTTGGATAGAAACTTGGTCGGGCCCGCAGGTGGGGTGATAGTAACCAAAAATATGCATATGGTTTGGCTTCAAATTGGGGAATTTCGTAGTTATATTATAAGCACACAGTGTAGAAACACGCCTTAGTTTGTTTCTGTTGAAATAAGTCTTAATTGTTGCATTTGGCACTGTCTTGTGGGCGAAACCAACACCAGAGTTTGCGTCAAACGTCGAAGTTAGTTTCTTGCAAAATTGGTGGAAGTATTGAGCGTTGGAAACGTTGCGTGTATCAATCTTAACGTTGATGCACTGTGGTGTCGGAATTCATTGATGCAAAATATATAGCTAATTCTATTTATTTATTTACCCTGCGAGGCAGCGTTAGGGTGTGTGGCAGGGGGTGCGTACACAGGACTAATTTTTACCCGAACACGACCCTACCGCGATCGGGTAATGTTATTATGATCCCTTATCGTTCGTGGAAAAAGGAACACCTTAAATCTATCTATCCTGCACTTCATCTCTCTAAATTTATCGACATGATATATCCTACCGTAGGGCAATAATACATTTTCAACATCACTGCTAAAGAGAAATCCTTTCAATGTATGCGAGAGATTTAATCTGTAATTTTACTTTAGATCCGTGAGTGAATCCCAGCCTAGCTGCTCTAATATTTTGGATACACTGCTAAGTTTATCATAACAACGTTTTACAAATTAGCTCCTCTACGCTGCACGCAATCCAATTCGACATAACTTAACAATGTAGTGTTAAGATATTGGTCAGAAATTACGTAGTTTCGGGTAGTTTTAGGCGTTATTTTGTTGATCAGGTTCATATGAAGATAAATCCTCTTTGTTTTTCCACGAAATTTTATTCCAAGACCTAGGTTTCGGCTCGGGTCATCTTCAGATGATCTGAAAGCTGATTTTCCCCTAGAAAGGGGATCACATCAAAATTTTGTACCAATTGCTCATATTTTTTGTCCAGAAGAGGGAGAAAGAAGAAAAAAACTTACAAATAATTTACACAGAATTTTTTAGTTAACAATGTGGTCTCGCTTATTGAAATGCTCGCATTTCTTAGTTTTTGCCGTAACCCCTTTTTGCGTGTTTATGTTAAACTGCAAAGCCTGACGTGTCGAACGAATTTAAAGTTGTCGCACTCATGTACGGAAAATCATGAACCACATTGTCCTTATTCCAACTCATGAACTTTTTTCAAATCTGCGACCTTCAACATCCAGCTTGAACCGCCACTCATTGTGTTTATGGTTTTTCTTTACCCACTTGACGTAGAGTTTATTGATGCTTATTGCGTATTTTTTCGGGATGGTTACTGGATGCAAATACAGCAAAGGGAGTATCTCTTCAGACCTAAAGTCAGTAGTGATAAATTCAGTGGAATCAAATGAGTACCAAAAACAGAATTGAAAACTTTTGCGTTTGCGCACCCACTGCGTTGTTTCTGTTCATGGCCTTCCTGTGTTTTCCTCGAGTTTTCATTAGGCGTGAGAGGACCTGTTGAGGTCCATCCTCCTCGGGTGAAGCAGGAAGTTGTGACGTCACGACACGCCACTGAACCGTCAACAACTTTGGCGAGGGGCGGAGGGAGAGTGCCTGCGTGTGTCGTAGGTCTGATCACTCCACATCCCCGGGTCGGCGGCCTTCGAGTCGTAGCCGTGTTCTGTCCTCGTCTTTCCCGGCGTCTTCCCCCGACCACGGTGCGGCCTCCCCGACCGTGCCCCACGCCTCTCGCCGACACGCGGCCTCCGTTCAGCCCGCTCCTGGCTCCCTCCCTCCGTGTGCCCAGCTCGCATGACCCGAAGGTCCATCAATTCCGCGATGCCTTTCCTCGCTAATTTCGATCGCCTCCCCACTCGTTCACCGAGTAATCCCTGGGGGTATTGTCTACACTACGCTATGAACGTTTTGTTCATTTTTTTATCGATGGGTTGTGGTAGATAAATGGGTGCAGGTTTTGGCTGCTGAATGAAGGACCCGGCTTCAAAAACCGTTGAATTCACCCACGCTCACCCGAGCTGCGTGATTTATTCGTCTACCAGATCTTCCCGGGAAACTACAGGCGGCTCAGGGATAGGAGCTAGCCCCCCACACGCTGATGTATGAATTTCGCACGTCATCGGTCTTGGTAAGAGATGAGCTCTGCTCTCTCCTCTAGACCATCTACCTGGTTGATTAGTAATATTTTAGTTTCTATTGACAACTCGTGAAAAGCCGGTCTACTGATTAAAGCTTGCCATGGACCCGTGCTCTTGTCCATTTCAATCTGTAGCACTGCACGAAAGAAAGAAAGTGGTATGCCCTTCTTTGATAATTCGTCGCGATGTAATCACATAGTTAACTCGCGAACAAGCTTTCAAAAATCGTTTCCACCGCTCCTGGGAGTAATTTTCAATAGGGTTTCCTCTTATCGTGAAATTAACTCTAGGGAATCATCCCGTTTCTTATTATTGATATTAGTCTACTAGTCATGCTAGATTTTTGATGAGCCCAGGGAGGAAGTAATATTGCATTTCTAAGCTCCGTCTCGAAGGAAAATACCCGTGTGAGAACATACTATATTCTTCGATTCCACGCACCGTCGAACGCCCTTCATTCCGTCCAAATGAGTAATCTCATCTACTGTCTTCAGAATTTCATTGCCTCGTAACTTGCCATGTATCCACATTTCTGTCCTCTAAAAATTCTCCAAACAGCCTTCTTTCTTCCTCTACCGTGGCCAAAATTTCCTTTGAAATGGTTCACACGAAGGAATTCATTTCTGATAAAGATTGAGGGTAGATAAGAATTCCCAAGTTTTTGATTAATCGTTTAGTTGATAAGAATCATAGTAAGGTGAATGACGCTTAGCATAAATACCCGAAAAAGATGCCAATCTTCGAAGCGCGTTGTGATGGTACAAAAATATAGGGATGGAGTAGTTTTTTCTAAACTTTTTCCAATCCCTTGTATTTTACATTTTTATTTTATTCTTCCCCATCTGTCATTGTAACTGCGAGTGAAAGTAATCGCTTTTATTTGTTTTAGCCTTATAAGTATGTAGATATATTAGATGTTTCTATTCGACTCTCCTTTTGTAAAATTCCTTAAGGAGTTGGAGGAAAAAATATTGCCAAATCTTTTGCATAATAGTAGCAATAATGCAACAATTTCACGCAGTAAATTACTCTCTGAAATTGTTAGTTATTAACGCATATTAGCGCATGACTCCGTCAAAAATTATTGTTGCGGAATCTCTCGCAGTTTCGTTGAATTAGTAGGGATAATCTTCAAACTGTTGTCTAAAGATATTATTTTTTTAATATGTACTGCTTCTGTTAACTCATGGTACGTCTCACTGTATTTGTGTGTTGAAGATGGAGTGTCTTATTATTGATTAAATTATTCATATTTAACATTTGGTCCACAAACGTACTGGTCTTGTGATCGTTCCTTCTTGTTGATGAATGCATGTCTCCTTTGTTTCTGGGGAGAAATATTATTTGAAAATACCTTTTTGTTAACATAATAATGTGTAAGAAGTTCATCAATATTGTAAGGAAACAAGTCAGATGGGATCTCAATACCTTCGCTTGCGAAATTTATTTCTCTTTGCAGAGAGTTTCTTGAGAATTCCTAAAACGCCATATTTTGATATTTCACCAAATATAAATACATTATATTGTATGAACTTGTACGTTAGTTCGTTGAAAATTTTGTCTTAGATAGTCAGCCGCTGGGCACTAGGTATGAGGTTGCATTAAGGAGCAGTGCCACCTCAAGTGGATGATTCGTGTATGTGACGTTACCTGGAAAACGACGCCGGATCATTTCAGCCTGTCGAGAGTAAGGTTACCGGAGGCAACAATGCCTGCAGGGAACCCCCTTGAGCTCTCATTGTTTGGCTGTCCCTACAAGTCGATCGATAATTCCGAATGATGCGCTTCACTTATCTTCCCGTCGTGTTGGTAATTTTTTGCTTGGAACGCTTTGAGCCTTATGCGTCATGGTAGACCAGAGGGTTGAGTATTCGGCCGCTTATCAAAGGGTCGCGGATTCGAATCCAGGTGATGTTTCTGCCTTCTCTACCTAGGCTCTGTCGCTTCCAGGTGAATGCTACATGCCGACCTTTCTGAGAGACCTCACAATCAGCCGCTCCTCCCTCCCGAGTGATTTTCACGCTCAATTAGGCTCAGTGCGAGAGGCGAGCTCTCTACTCTCACCTATCGAAGTGTGCTTCAGTGAGCTCTCGCAAGCCTTCGGGTTAATGACTGTAGTGTAGGGACCAGCATACAAATTCCCCAAATCGTAACCCTTAATTCTCCCCTAAGCCCTATGTTTAGAGCGTCTTAATTTACTCATTGAACTCAACTTGGCAAAGCACTTAGCTAACTTTGTTAGCGAAGTGGTTTGTCAAGTACACTCACTATTGCTGAAGAAGTATTCAGCGTAATAGTGTGAGGATATTACTCAATGGTAGACTTAATTCACGGGAAGGAGAGCGAGACTTGGAGGATATATGCGGGTGAAGTTATTGGAAAGGGCAGTATCAAATATTGTGGGAAGAAAAACAGACGTCAGCATCGAAAGGTCTCTTGTTTCCGCTAAGCAGTGCCTTCGAATCGTGACTCCCCTAACTACCTTTTATTGTTTGGGACTTTAAGGGTGCGTTCACGACATTCCTCTCGCCCGCTGACGTGACGGTATTGGGAAGACGTGACCGCCGCTAGCGAGTTTTGACTTTTTGAAGACTGGGGATGGGCAAATTATTGAAAAGAATTGTATGAAAATCTTGGGACTGGCAAAAAAACTCCGAAATTGCAGAGAACTAATAATTTTTCCTGTTAGCCGTTCCTGTTTACCCTCGTAGTTTTTTTCTCTGGGATTCTTCGTTTACTATTTCCATTGAAAATGTATTTTTCGGGGTAAGAAAAATATGCGCTCCGCTGTGGGTTATTTATTTTATTTGAGAGAAGCTAGTCAATAGGTTTTGAAGGAGTAGAGGTTACTGCTGGTCTTCCTAGATTGTTGTTTTCTTTGGCTAAATCATTTTTATGTGTTTAAAAATCTAAAGAAAACCTCTAGTCCAACAAAACATGAGACTGTCAGCTTCCCACGCACATGTACTTACTTTCCCATCTTGCAATTAGGAAGATAATTGTTCCTCATATTTCAAATGTACCTGTTTCCCCATGACGAAATGATGTATATTCTTTTTGAATGATATCTGTCGATTGTTTTAAAGGCAAGCGGTAGTGGCCCAGGAATGCGGGTAGCAAACTTTTAGGGCCTAAAAAACTTCTGGAGGGTGGACATTGCTGTGTTCCTCAGCCGTCCAAACAGAAGAAATACGAACATTTAGGTAACAGCGTGTGCCTATAGTAAACAATGTCAATTGGACTCTAGTATGTTCTTTTTATCTCCCCCTTTGTTATTTTGTCGAAAAAAAGGAGCATGCTTTTATGAAAACTTAAAAATCGAAGCGGCCCGGGGGTTTTATAGGCTAATAGTTGAAATTTGTTTTATTTACAGTTTCTACAAAAAGAAATAATGATGGACTATAGCATTGTGTATTACTTGTGATTGAATTCTTAATATTCATTTCTAAATACGAGAGATTACGTGTAGAACAGATTTAAGATTTCCCACGGACGATATATACTTTCTTTAGTTATTGCGGAAAAGTTTTTGAAGCAACATAAATACTCGTATTTTCCATTGGGTTCTGATCATTGCACCAAACATTTGGTTGACCAAATATAGCGTTTTCTTGTTCCTCCTTGCTCTGGGAAAACAGCTGAACTCAGTTATTTAGATACGACAAATGTAGGAATTTGCCTTCGAATTCGCCAAAGAAAATTGTAAGTAAGCATTATTATTATTAGGTAATCTACCGGTTAAGGTAGGTTTTTGGATGGACACAACTATCAAATAAACATTTTGTGACCCCCCACTTAGCAAACTAATCTACATCAGGTCCCTCTTCATCTCGTAGGTAAGTATAATATTGGGAAATTAGAGCCGTCTAATCTATGAAAGTGCTAACAGACATCAAATACTAAAAGGTATAAATGTATTGGAGGAGGATCGTTTCCTCAATGAAAGGAAGTTATGTTCAGCATGCTGTTTTAATGGTGATATGTGAATGGGATTTTGAATTTGGGCGTAATACACAAAGAAGAGTACATAAGACTTAGGTGAAATGCTTTCGCTGTTTCTCTGTAATAACCTGTAGTTAGTAACAATTCGTCCCGAAGGAGTTGCGAAATATAACCTCGGGAAAATGTTGTGGGGGCGACGGTATAAAAACAATGGATTTCCGAAACAGCATTAAGTAAAGGTGGGAAATATGCAAGAATTTCTTCTTTCATTTCATTGATTTTAAAGGGATAACCAAAATTTAGATGCTAACTTTCTCCTTTAGGGTTAGGGAACGATTAATTAATACTCTTAAGGAGCCTGTAGAATTAGATGGACTATAAAGGACGTCACCATTTACATGTAGAAAAGGGTTTTTACATCATATAGAAAGAGTCTGTCATTTTAATTAAATATTGGCAACATTGTGGAGGATTAGTAATGTAAAAATATGTACTCCGACCAAAGTATGTATCGAAGGTCAACGGGTAGTCGCCGAATACGTGAACGGGACCATCTAAATATTGGATATTATTATTATCTAATCTACCGGTTAAGGTAGGTTTTTGGATGGACAGAACTATCAAATAAACATTTTGCATCTCCAAACAAAACCCAATCCAGCAACCTAATCTACATCAACTCCCTCTATTCATCTCTGTGTACTTCCTTCCTCCCTTCATCCCGTCCAACATCCCTATCCTGTTCCTACCCTTACCTCGCTTGCCCAACATTCTCCCCTCTATTACCCTCTTCAACATTCCACTACCGCTCAATACGCCTTTCATCCATTTTTCCTGCCTCCATAGGATTTCTCTCAACAAACCCCTCTCCTTACCCACCATCTCCAGTACTTCCTCATTTGTTTTCCTTTCGGTCCATTTCACCTTCTCCATTCTTCTCCACACCCACATTTCAAAAGCCTCCAATCTACGTCTATCCTCCTGCTTCAGCGACCACGTTTCTGCGCCGTACATAGCTACGCTCCATATCAGAGTCTTGTCATAACATCCCTACTCAACGTCCCCGTCATCAACTCCCTCCTCCTTGAGAAAGCCTCCTTGCCTAGCGCAATTCTTCTCCTTACGTCCCTACTACTTTCATCGTGTTGGTCGAAAACACTTCCGAAATATGTAAAATGTTCTACCTACTCCATTTTTTCTCTCCTATTTTAATGTATAGCTTAGCCTTTTTCTTTCCGGAAAATCGCATAACCTTTGTTTTATTAATATTGATTCTCATCCCATATTTATCGCACTGAACCTCCAATTCACTCAGCAATGCTTGCAACCCCTTGGCTGACTGAGCAACTAATGCTTCGTCATCAGCAAACCTGACCGATTTTACGAATTCCCCTCCGACTTTCATTCCTACCTCCAGTTCTTCCCATGCCTCTTTAATCATTTCCTCTACATATACGTTGAACAGTACCGGTGACAATGGGCAACCCTGCCTTACACCTCTTCCTAACACTACCCATCCGGACTCTCCGTTCCCCACTCGCACCTGAGCAGTCTGAGACATGTACAGGTTTCGGATCAGTCTCCTGTCCCTCCAATCCATTCCTATTTTCTGCAATACACGCATTAATGTTTCCCAATTCACTCTGTCAAACGCCTTATCGAAATCTACGAAACAGGCAAATACGTCCTCATTGTATTCTATATTCCTCTCGATTAGTGATCTCATTACTGCAATGGCATCACGCGTACCTCTTCCTTTCCTAAACCCGAACTGATCATCCCCTAAGTAATCATTTGCCTTACTCTCTATCCTTTTGTGTATGATCCTGAGAATAACTCTAGCTGCGTGGGATATCAAACTTATTGTTATGTAATCCTCACATGATATAGCCTTTGCCTTTTTCGGAATAGGAACTAACACTGATCTCACAAAATCTTCCGGCAAGATTCCTTCCTCATGGAAACCACGAATCAGTCCATATAGGGCCTTCTTCCCACATTTTCCTAAACATTTCAACAGTTCCACAGGAATGTTGTCTACCCCCCCCCGGCCTTATTTGCTTTCATCTCCTTTAATTACCTTTCTATTTAATCGTTGAGTATGCCTGGACGTAAGCTATCTTCTTCTACGTCATGTTCCTTTTCTATGTCTAACCTTGTCGGCCTAAGTTCTCTACCATATAGTGTTTATATATGTTCCTTCCATCTCTCTTGGATTTTTCCTGGTTCAACTATTATCTTACCCCACTTATCTTTAACTGTTAGCACAGATCTAGCCTTCTTACTTCCCGATAATAACTTAACCTTGCTGTATAGTGCACCCTTCTTCTGTAAACTTTCCATATCCTTGCATTGCGTGTTCCACCATTCTTCTTTTGCTTTATATGTAGCCCTTCTCAATTTATTGTTTAACTATTTGTACTTCATTTTGCCTAACACTGTGCTTAGATTCTTCCATCTTCTTCTCTCATCCATCTTTGCAATCATCTCATCCGTTACCCATGGTTTCCTTATCCTTTTCCCGTTAACGGTTCCCTTAGTGTCTTTTGCGGCTTCCGATATCCCTTGCTTGATACATTCCCATTTTTCTTCGATAGTACTCAGTTCTTTACCGTCATCCATCATTTTCTCTACAGCCCGCTGATACTCCTGCCTCGTTAATCCATTTAATGTGTATATATTCCATTTCTTAACCCGCCCCCTTGCCTTATCTTCTTGAAACGGACGTTACATTTCACAACAACTAAATTGTGGTCAGAATCCGTATCCGCTCCTGGGAAACTGTGCGAATTTATCACACTGTTCTTAAACCTTTGCCTAACCAGAATATAATCTAACTGATACTTTTCTGAGTCGCCTGGCATTTTCCATGTATACCTTCGCCTTTTGTGGTGTCTAAACCATGTGTTGGTGATGACTAACCCCTGTCTCCTGCAGAATTCAATTGCTTTCTCCCCGCGTTCATTCCTCGTGCCTAACCCATAGTCCCCCACCTCACCACCATCTCTTCCTTCGCCTACCGTCGCATTCCAATCCCCCATCACTATGAAATGTTTCCCTGCAGGAACACACGCGATTATATCCTCTATCTTATCATACATCCTATCGACTTCTTCCTCCTTGTGGTTGCTTGGTGGCATGTACACCTGAACAATGACCAAGTTCGTCGGCTCTGCTTTAATCACTATGAGTATGATTCCATCAGTTGCTTGCTCTATGTTGACTACGTGTCTTCCTACCCCTTTATTCAATATTACGGCAACCCCTCCTTAGCTCTCGTACCCGCCGCTGTATACTACCTTGAACAAAAAGTTCCCGGAATAACCACCGTGTGGCGCTCCCATCGTTCCGATTTGAGTTCTGTTTTTTTTTGTTAATTTGGTACATCTGTTGTTGATATTCTCTTTAAATCTTAGTGTCATAACTTGACATTTGCAAAAGTTACGTAGCCAAGAGTACATCTATCTCTGTGTGTGTTGGCGATTTTTTACAATTGCAGAAATGGATTTAAATTTGCAACAACGAACTTGTATTAAATTTTGCGTAAAAAACGGATTTAGTGGCGCACGGACGTTGGAAATGTTGGAAAAGTGTTTCGGCAACGATTCTCTAAAAAAAACGGTCGTTTACCCCCGCCCAAGACATTGTGGTTAATGATTTGGGTTTTCGTCGTGTAGCAGCAAAGTTGGTGCCAAAAGACCTCAATTTCATGCAAAAAAGAGACCGTGTTGACGTCGCAAAAGACATGATTTGCGAGGCTGAATCCGATCCCACATTCATCAAAAGGATCATTACTGGAGACAAGACGTGGGTTTATGAGTACGACACGCAATCCAGATATCAGGCAAGTGAATGGCGTTCACCAAATGAGCCGAGACCAAAAAAACCACGTCGTTTTCAGTCAAAAAAGAAGGCAATGCTGACGGTTTTCATGGATTACAACGGTGTAGTGCATCATGAATTTTTGCCAGAAGGCCAGACAGTAAACAAAGAGTATTATTTGGGCGTTATGAGACGTTTGCGTGAAGCAATTCGCCGAAAGAGACCAGAAATTCGCCGAAAGAGACCAGAGACCGTCGCACAGTGCTATCATTATTCGTAATTTTTTGACGAAAAATGCAACAAATACCATCCAACAGCCACCGAATTCACCTGATTTGGCTCCCTGTGACTTCTTTCTGTTCAATCGAGTTAAAAAACCATTACGGGGAACGCGTTTTAGCAGCCGAGAGGAAGTAATGGAAAAATCGCAGGAAGCACTGATGGACATACCGAAAACCGAATATAAAAAATGTTTCGAGGATTGGATCAAGCGCTGGCATAAGTGTGTTGCAGTCGATGGGAATTACTTTGAAGGGGACAATATAGATTTAGATGAATAAACTTGTATTCTTGAATAAATTCCGGGAACTTTTTGATCAAGGTAGTAAACTACCATGCGAAATTCTTTTGGATACTAGGTGGGATGATTTGCTTCCTTGATAAACCACCCAAATGGTTTTGGAAAAATTTTCATTTGCTAAATATATCTTGTGTTTATTACGGCGAGTGATGAAATTGTGAGGGGAAGAATAAATCGAGTAGACTCGGTATTATTTGAATAATGAATTGTGTAGGTGATTTTCCTTCAAGGCGCTGCAAATTCGTCTTCGCTTCCACTTCATTTCACCTTTACTTCCACGATATTATTTCTAAAGTAATCAGCAGGTTTGGTTTGTTGGCCTACAACACGGTTAGCCTTTTCGGATGCATAGGCAGATGGTAAGCGTAATGTGAGGCTGTTTCAGACTGACTTTAAAATGGTTTCTTTTTCTTGGCTAGTGCCGCAAGTGGGGTAACGTGTTAAAATCTAAAATTGCTTAACATTGTTCTTCTGGGTGAGATCTTCTCAGCTGTACACCTTTTTACTTTGAGGAATGGATAAGTACGTGTGAATGGCAACGATATCTCGGTACACGTGATTCATCGAAGAATCTCGGAATCCCATCAATTTATATTTATCGATTTTTCTTATTTGATGTATCGGAAGATTTTTTATGAGACTCAGCCGTTTGAAACACGAATTTAGTAGTTATCATAAGTGGCTGAGGATGGATATTATGTCTCGCCAGCTTTCACCGGAACTATTTACAAAAGAATCTCCAGAAAAAAAATGCAAAACGTGTGCTCCTCAGAAAGTGTGTTACTTGCTGACTAACTCGACACTACAGCAAAAACATAATTTAATAATCTTTGATGAGAGAGCTATAGCTTTTTAAATCACAAATGCTGTGAAATGCTAGTTGGAGGCCGAGGGATAATTACAAAACAGGTAATGGAAATTAAGTATCTTGTTATTATAGTATCGAGCCTAGATTACGTGGAAAGGAAGTTCGTAAAAAATTGAGAAAGCAAATAGAGTATCAGGGTGTCTTAATGACACAATGTGGAGGAATGAAATCTTGCCAACGGAAGTGAACATCGAGAATATTTTTAATGCTTTTTGGGGCTGATAATGGCAGGCGAAGTAGAGACCAGACGGAATAGAGATAAGAAGAGGATAAGTATTACGAAATAGGCGCAAATCATGAGTAAACTACAAAAAAGAACGGGAGAACATTAGCCGTTAGAGCAAAACAAGAATATCGGTGAGGTGGCCTGCAGAGAATTGTGCCTATTCGTTATACTTTTGGAAAGAATCAATTTTTTTCTGTTCATCTGGTCTGACTTTCTAAGCAAAAGTCGTTTTTGATACTCTGAGCGCGTAGGTATGTGATTACTCGAGCTCTGTGAATTTTCCAATCATCTAACTCTAGCTTTAAATAGCGTTCTCTCCTGAAGGTGTATCGTTAATCATTTTACGCACGTCTTGCGTAAGGTTGTAAACTTCCCCATCCTATACTAGGTTTAGATCCTGCCGCCCGCTCCGGAGCGTACTTCATAGTCGACGGATAACTGCTGCAATATTGTGGCTTTTTGTGGTGTCGGTGGCCTCGCTATTGGGCATGTGATTGTGATCACGTTCTCGTTTAATTGACGTGATCATATTAGGACTGTGCTACTGCTGTTGTCGCTTAAAGCCGAGCGAACATAAATCGTGATTTCACGGGGGTTTCGCATGTCCGAGAGGTGATGGCTTTTCGATTTCTTTAATTTTCAATTTTAGCTACATGAATTCGAGGCTCAACAATTACATTTCACAATCAGCAACATAAAGGTGTCATAAAATCCTCTTGCGTCTTGCTTAGGATATACTATATCAACAAGATAGGCTTTATTGTTCGAGGGATGTTCAGTAAAGAGCGATCATAAATGTTTTTTTCGCTTGATACGATATTGTTGAAAAATTGAAACGTATCTTATGTTTTAATCTTAATTTGTAATGTGTATGTGTTCCAAGTTTCACTGATTTTACTCCAGCATTTCTTCAGTGTCACCCGTTGAAATTTGAAACATTTTCACTTCTCTTACGTCAACGATGGGGTAATAGGCAGCGAGCATTACGCTGCATTGTCCTTTTCCGCCTGAAATAATTAGCAAGGTATTCGATATGTAATGCTTATGTAATTCTACAGGAGTCAGTCTCATGGAGAGGCCGTTTCTGCCAATTGCGCAGCTAGAAGTTGGTTTAAAATGTTTTAAGAAGGGAGACAATTTCAAAAGTTAGATCCGGAGCTACAGTAATTGCTCTTACGAAAGTAAACAGCTTGATGGTTGCAACTGTCGGAGAAATCGTCGAATAATGTTTAGAGCATTGTGAAAAACATTGAAAGTTTCAATGACTCCCGCAAGTTCATTGCAGAAAAATGCGCTTGAGACTTGTTTACGTAAAATCTGCCGTGAATTATCTAATCTCGTGGAAATCATTGTGAAATGGGTTCCTCATATTCCAGACCTAGTCCCGTGTGTCGCGTTCATCTTCCTCAATGCGAACACATCTTCGTGGAAAGTGTTTTTCATCAACAGAAGCAGGAACATACTTCTGCTTTCAATTCAATGAAAACCATATCACTTATAAATTGCATTTTAAGCTAACAATATAGCCGGAGACATTTTTACCAGATAATTTATGACAATGAAACATTACATGATCACACATAAATGAACAACCGTTGATAATCATTGCAAACATAATTTTGGAATTTTTAATTTCAGTAAAATTGCTTTTAATGAATCTTTGAAAAAATGTCGAATTAAATTGTAATTGACTGGTTTTCAGAACACTTCTTGGCTGGCATGTCTACGGAAATGCATGAATTTAGTGCTGTGTAGTTTGTTTACTGAATGTACGGAAGGTTTAATAAGACAATTTTTCTAATGCGCTTCAGGAGTAGTCCGCTTTGAATTGGTATGATGGCCAGGAACTCTTTGTGTATATTTTACATCCTGAATGACACATAAGTATTTTTCCTCTTTGATTCTGAAGATGGCTTCATACCCAGGAGAAATTATACGTGTATCAATATTAATTTCTAGACTGAATCTCTTACATACATTGGAGACGGTTTAGTTTTTTTGAGACGGTCTGCACAATTTGAAAACGGCGTTACATTACTTTTGGAAGATAAAGTAATTGATTCGGGAACAGAGGTTACTTGCTGATAAACTCACAATGTCGTTTTATCCGATAATTAAGAGAAGGAAATAGCTCTGACCCACATCAGATGGAGAATTAATAGCAGCATTATTTGGTGTAAGTGTTGGAGGTACCTCGGTAACTACAAATACCAAACCATTCTTATTTATTACTTATTCTTAAAGGCTCTCTCTGTTTTCTTTCTTTTACTTGAATAATTTCGCTTCTTTTTTCCCCCCTTAACGCCTTAGAATTTTTAAGGCCAGCTGTTGTGTTTCTACACTGTATGTTTGCAAATTTTCGTTACTAATTTAAGGTGTGTCTGGTAATTTTTCATTTCCATATATTTTGTGACTAACTGGATGGCAAGCCATCCTTAAATCCCTGAAAACCGGGAATTAAAAAAATAACCTTTAAAAAATTCATAGGAAAACCTGAAAAATAGAGCAGTAGAATTTTGTAGAGGCTGTGTTAGGTTACCAGTAAATGGGTAGTGGACAGTGAAAGGAAAAATGAGTTTTGTATTTTACTCGTTTGCATGTAATATGAATGGCTAATATGCGATTATTTTAACTAGTGGCTTTCAACATTAATTATTTGCGAGAAATGAAAGAATAGTGCGTCACATCTGTGTGCAATGAAGGGAAATTCGTGCGGTTAATCGGGCCAACCGAGTTTCGCGCTCTGCCTAACAACTGCTCTACTACAACCGAGTGGTAATCGTTAGGTACCTCTTGGGGTGAAAATGCCACGGTGGATAAATACCCCATGATAAATGCATTATTTCACAAAAACTAGGTTCCCACTGTTATTCTTCCGTGTTATCTCTCGTTTACGAAGTTCTGTTTCTCGAATGCTAGCAATAGAAAATGCAACAACGTGTAATGTCCCGGTTAATATTTGTGTAGATGTTAAAAAAAGTAAATAAATCACCGTAGGACTCAAAAACTAGAAACCCGTCCGCCGCAATTGAGGTTTTTATTTCTGAAAGACTTTCATCCGTGGTAGAATAAGCAGTTTCCGTTGGATGGAAGCTAGGAAACGAGGTAGTAAAAATGGGAGCGCGAAACCTTGAAAATCGAATTTTCACCCTTGGAAACTTCAGTAATCAGAAACCATGTAATTGCTGGCCGCTCGTGTGGCTTTTATGTACGGTACGTGACCGTAACTCTTCGCGTAATCTGTATTATTGGTATGAAATAAATCCCCTACCACACACACCTTGCCCGCAGCTAGCAGGATATCACATGGATGAAAGTTGTTAATTTATAATCGATCGCGGAATATTTGTAAAAAGGAAGTGACATTAGTTAAAGCTTAATTTGACATGGAAGCAAAAATGAAAATATTTTTTCTGAGTTCGCACCGCAACGGTATTTTATCGGGCGTTGGGTAGCGTCGAATGATGTGGAGGGTGAGTGGGAAACTTGGAATGGCAGCGGGAAATATACCCTGCCTCCTCCCCTCCCGCTCCGTTTCACCTCTTTCAACTCCGTCACATTCTCTTCGGCCGGCGGCTTGGGTAATTCGTCGGCGTCGATTCTATACGTGTATGCTCGTATGCTTGCCGCCATGGCTGGCTCTTGTTTGGGAGTTCATATTGGAACTTCCGTCCTGTAAAGACTCCGCTAATAATTTCCGAGTGCGAATCTGTGATTTAACTTCCCAGCGTGTTTTTGTTTACGCCAGAAGCTAGGCGTAAGAAGACCTGTGGATCCTACAGTCCGTTACAGTCATTAACGTTAGATGAATTCGTTGTGTAGCAATTGAAAGTATATTTTTGAATAATCAGACCGGAGCAGTTGGGTATGAATTTTACGATGTATATAATGTTAAAAATGTTGTAATTTCAACATAAAGATTACCCCGATGGAGACAGTGGTTGTGCTTAGTTTTATAGTGCAGCGAATGCGTTTGTTGTCTATATACCGTAATGTTTTGTGTGATTGTTGTTTTTATTAATATTATTTGAGGTCCCCCTTTTCTCTATTAGACTGCGTTCGAACTTGGAAAGAATAAGAGAATATTGATTGGTGTTTAACCTTTTGATTTACGGTAGTTACCCCATGCTGCTCTTCTAGATATTTTAGATGAATGCGGTAATATTTATCGTTTCACAATTTAAGGTCTTAATCTAGAGGGCGTTTCAATTTACACTTATCGATAATCTTTTTGAACTCGCAGGAATTTCCATGATTTACAGATGTACCAACCGCGTTCGGCATTATCACATAAAAAATAAGAGAAGATCAACTGTTTTGTCATCCATTGTCTGCAATTACAAGCGAGAGCGATAGCAAATAGATCACATTCACATCATGAATAATTTCTTGCCTAATTATGTTTTTCATATGTTCAGTGCGTTTCTCTATTCATACATCATCCTATAATCTATCCTGCAGCTGCGGATATTCCGAAGTGGCTACACCTTTATTACACGAGATTGTTTGACTGGACCTGTTGGACCAGACTGAACTCTGTTCAAATATTAAGTTTTTTCAATGATCGTGCCTTGTATAATTCAAGATTTTATTCTTTTCAATTTTATGTAAATGTTTATTTGGAGTTGAAAGAATACAAGCATCTTTGAACTGGCTTCAGCAGTTACCGTTCTCTTCCAGTGCCAGATGAACGTTTTCTCTTAGCTTGTGATGTTTCCGCAGTTCTGTATCAAGATTTCGGGAGTCAAAATAGAACCAAATATTCTGGCATGACTACCGCAGTTGCTGAAACTTTCTGGAGCAGTTTCTGTCGAGCCGATATCCTCTCTTCGGCATCCGGAGGCCAAAAGGCCTCTTTCGTATAAATCGACTCAATGGGAGAGGCGGAGCGTGTTTGTTTCATCATGAGATGTGGTTGTGTTCTCGTCGCTCGGTGACAAGATTTATGCCTCGAAGTTAAGAGCTCACGAGTCGCATGTGCAACGCTTGGCACTACCTGTTGTATTTAGGAAATTATGTACACGGAACATCATATCTGTGAATGGTGCCGTTGGGCTTGGTTGCAATGTGGGAGAGTCGTTTGCCGCGCGCGTGCGGGAACTGCCGAAATATCCTCATGTCCAGAGCCGTTCGGATCGCAGTAGCTGTTAAAGCAGGTCGAGTAGAGTGGGTGTGTAGGTGCACATATAGAAGTCGCGGTATGTCACGTGCAGAGACGCGTATGTCAGTCTCATCCTTAATTATCACCACCGTCACCGTTGCACCACCCCTGAGAATGCGATAAGACTTGGCGTTAAGAAAGCTGGTGGTGCACCGGAAAAAATCAGGAAACTTCCCGGAGATGATTCTAAAACATAGGATTCTCTCCTAAAATTTATTGCCAATGAAACTATTTGAGCCAAACTATCTTAAAATGGGATATTGGAATGTGCCTGAGTGAAATATGTCATAGTGGTTCAAATAATTGTTAGTGGTGGTTTTATACTTGTTCAGTGGAATATATATCGACTGACGGATCCAAAATTACAGGCAGATGGATTTTGAAAGCGTTTTACCCCTTCATAATGGTCATAAAAAATGTTGCAAATCGTAAAATCAAATACTGATACAAATCCCAAAGTTTTCATTGATTTAATTGCTTGAAATCAATATTTTGGCGTAGTTGCCTTGTGGAAAGAAAAATTATGTGAAGTGCCCGAATAACAAGGCAAAAATGCGCTTGGTCAGAAAGTGAAAACTGTTTATTTACCTTCTTCAAAAATTGCTCCGTACAAAAAAAAACTTTAAACTAACTTATCATGCTTTCATGATACAAAAATATTTCTTTGGAAGATATTCATTCTGGAAGAAAGATAATGTATGATCCAACCTTACAAGAACATCATGAAAATCATGAATGAAAATTACTACGGTAAAAAGATTATTAGTGGTAAAAAGATTTATTATTTAGTGGTAAAAGGATTTTTATCAAGTCGCAAACATTTTCAAAAGGAAAAGAAAGTCAGCACTAAGGAATATTTATATGAAATCAAGAAGGGCCTAAGAATGTTAAATTCTAATCTGGTGAAACCGTTTTTATATCTAAAGGGGTGAGGTGAAAGGGATAGTTGATATTTAAAGGTGGAGTTGTAACATTGCTGGGAGCAGATCAGAAGTTCTAATAGTTCACATGGGATTTGAAAGTGGATTTCTACAGCCCTAGAGCAAATTCTGCTTATTTAATCGGAAAAAGTACTCAAGTGAATTAATGAAATGTGGAAACATTTTGAAGAACAAATTAGGAACCAATCGAAATTTTATCTTGATGTTGGTCCTCTGATAATCGGCCATTTATGCTATTTTTATTAAATTTTTTAGACATGTATGCGTATTTATGTATAAGTGAATATTTACCCTTAGACCCTGGTGTCATAACAATTGTCCTGTCTCATGTACTTGCGGCGGATTGCGGTAGTATTGTGCACATATAGACTTAACACAATGCAAGTCATTGATACTAAGAATCATGGCTTGAGTTGGGAGTGTTGGTAGGTGATGGTGAGGTAGAAGAATAACTTAGAGCTTTCATTGGGTGGTCTCGAAATCTAGGAAATTGGTCTCATTGGCAAAATCTGAACTTAAAAAAATGGGGGAACCCAGTTTAAAGAATGGACTGTGCAGACAGAATAATAGGGAAAAGTGGTAAAAAAATAATAGTAACTATTTAGTTCTTCATTCAACTATTGGTAGCTTCATTCTAACGAATTATGGAGCTGTAGGCTTTGATGAAACGTTATTAAGGGAAGAGGAGGAAGTGATGAATTACGAAAAATTCGCATGAGATGAGTCTGTTAGTTATGCCATAAGAAGTTAGATAAAAAGCATTACGACACACTCGGTAGTGACCATCAGGAAAACCTGTGAATTTAGCAGATGCATATGTTTTCAACCGCGGGAAGCACAATGACGATGAAATGGACGGGTCGGAAAACTTATTCAACAATCTAGTTACCTTTTTTTGCGAACAAAAATGTATTTGTACCAATGGATGAAGTTGCACCTCTATCTTGTGGATTCTATCTTTTACCGTAAGTCGAGTATCGAAGTTAATTTTATAGTTTATTTTGTGTCCGGGAAAGTTTTTACGTTTATCAACATAATACCTTTCGTCCAAAAGTCACTCAACGAAAATTACGCCCTACTTATCGGCCACCCTGCATGGTGTTCTGTCTCCAAAAGTTTTTCAGGTAAAAAAAAAAACATAAATTGTATGATATTAAGTTACTGCATTTATATCAAGACTAAAGATGACGTCGCTGTCGCATGATATACTCTTTCAAATTCCATTGGACCGTCAATTTACAGCCGGCAGTAGTCGGGAGCTGTTTCATAGCGCCGTCGAGGAGCGATAATTAACTCAAGAAAGGATATCCGTCATGTGGAATATCAAAATTGTTATCAAATGAGGATTCGAAATCGCACATTTCGTGTTAGGCAAGAATCTCATTTCCCGCAGAGTAGTCTGAGGCTGCGAAAATCAATTACACGCGAGAGAATTCGTTGATGGTTTGTGGAGGGGAACTGTTCACTATCCTCGAATAAATCTCTAGGAGTTAGCGTATTTCCTTTCGCATATAAATAATCCACTCAGTCGTCTTTTCAGTGTGATTCATGTAGGATTTTGTACCTCGACGAAAGCGCACCAGTCGGCGATCGACGAAACATTCGGAGGTGCTCCCCGACTTATTTCCGAGGTTGACAGTACTTCAATTTCGGGGACATCCCAGGAATCGCTTGCCCGCCATTGATCGTCGAGATTTCTCGCACGCCCGAGATTACGTTCGCGGAGATTCTTCCCATGCGACAAGGTGGTTGCGGACGTAAAGTGATGTCACTCACCAGTTTTTCCGTGCCAACTCTCTGCCTCATCTCTCCCCACTTCCATGCTCCATATTATCTATCGCACGCATTACTTATCAGAATTCCCTCTCAATCCCTTTCCCTTCACCTTCCTTCATCCAGAGAATTACGTCAATCACATTCGGCCCTCCTAAATGATTTGCCCTGCGCGGAATAAGGGACCAAAATCGAAAAACACGTGCCGGAAGTTCTCAACCGGTAGATTACCTAATAATAATAATAATGTTACATTTTAGGATACTTGGGAAGACATGAGATTTTGGTGGATTTGGTGATAATCACCCGTGCGTGACAATTATTGATGTGTGTATTAATATTTTTCTGGAGAACGGAAAACGTTTTAATGTCCTTGGCCCTCACTAAGAGCCTACTTATTATTTGGAAAGGCGAAGTTTTTAGTCCGACCATGTTTTTTTAATCGAAAAATGGCTGTTTCCGAGTGGCGCAGGTGGAGTAGAACGCGGTACTGCACCCCTCTCTGTACTTTTCATTCATTCTTCATAAAGTCGTAAAATTGGGCGATTATTTCACTGCTCTGTCCATTTCTCATTCTCCTGTCCCCTGACGTCTACTTTCATGAATCCCTCATTATGGAGTCTGCAAATTTGTCTCTCTGTTCTTCATCGGCCCATTAACTAATTTACCTACTATATTCCTAATGAATCCTTTGTATCTCAAATGCCTTACAGTATAGGTCGTCTTTTTATTCTTTACCACCGAGCTCATCATATATAAATATTCCATTGAGCTTCCCGAAGGATGCCAATAGGCGTAACTTTTGTGCGTAGGCTAATAAAAAAAACGCACTTTTCGGTAGAAGCGTTGTAATAGGTTGCGAAACCTTTCAACGTTGCGATTTTCAACAAGTCGCCGGGATGTAGGATCCGTAAAAGAAAATGTTCATTTTTGGCTTCGAGGGGGATTCAGCGTGGCGTAGGTCAAATCGATAAGACTTGTTGTGACATCAGGAAAAAGTTACTACTGCTTTCATGCTTGGAATTATTAGAGAAAATATTCCAAAAGAAATGAACATTTATGTAAAATATTCTTATCGAGATACTAGGAAGACCTTTGTGAACTAGATTTTAGCACCATTCGCTTTTTCCGCGAAAATTTCCTTAGGTCCGATTTGTAGTTCCCTAATTCTTATCCCTGTACGGGTTTCCCGTAAGTCCATTCCCCGTTTCTTTTCATTAGTGCTTGTCCCTTCTGCGAAACACCATTGGGTGACTTTTGGGGGCATGGTTAGAAATTTGTATTGCCTTCTGTTATTTATGATGGGGCATCTAGAAGAAAGTGTATTCAGGTACGTCGGGATCCCCAATACCATTACGGCGGCTCGAAGAACTTAAAGCCGATCCTCGGAACTCTCCCTTGAGCTGTGCGATGGTATGCATCATGAGGATGACGTCATCCCGAAGGGCGCTGGGGATTTGTCACGAGAGTTTTCGATACGTAAGGCCGGACTCCCGCCAAAATTCCAAATATTTTGATAACATTTAAGTCAGAAATGACACGTGGCACATGATTTTTCAGAAGTACTTAATTTTATCATTATCTATGAATCCAGAATGTCGAATATTTTGGATAACTTTGAATTATTGAATATTATTAAAATTGAAATTGAACTTTGAATATTAAAAAATAACTTTTGAATATTTGGATAACTCGTTTGCGGAATTCGATTGACAATGAGGACCAAGTCGTTGTTCTCAGGTTGATGTGAGTGCTGTTATGCAAACGAAGCGTTGTGCACCATCGAAGTTGCAGTCGCAATAGTGTCCGTGTGTTTAATTAGGAAAAACAATTTTAAGTGCATAATTGAAAAATATTAAATAATTCTGTAATATTCATTTTAGTAATCGATAAAATTAGTTTTCCGAATTTTTATTCAGCAATATTGTGCGGAGGTAAAATAATAACCGTTCGCTGACGCTGATTACCGATTATTCCCGTTCATAAATAAAGCCAGATGAGTTTGACTTAAGGTTAGCCTTATAAACCAAGTCGCCAATACGGTAAATCATAGCGGTCTGTGTCTTACATACCAACTACCAGCTTTTCACTGAGAATTTTTAGACTTTATTAGCTCTCAGGGTTTGGATCAAAAACCGGGGAACATTGCTCCTGTGGTGTTCTAAACAGTGGCAAAGATTTTGGTGTATTTCCCTTGTGTAAACAGATTTTTCTTCTTCATTGTTTGCTTGTAATCACAGTAATCAAACCAAAGGTTGGTTTGGCAGGTGAGCATAGATCTCACCAATTATTAAGCCCAATGGCGTGTGACATTCACGCATCCGGTTAAGGAGCCATTTCCTTTCCCTGTGACTTCTTTGATTTCTCAAAAGAGGAAAATCGCTAGGGCTTGGGGTCGGGCTAAAGGTGTTCTGGGTGAACCCGGATGTCTACGTAGGCTCAGGTCAATAGCCTAATAATTTAGTTACCTGCTAAGCTACCGCGCCCGTTGGTATGAATATGACGAATATATAAAAGTGTATGAAGTAGCTAAATTAATGTATAATTAATTAAACTTATAATGAAATCTGTGAATAGATATTAAAAAGTTATTGGTTCATAAGTAAATGGGAGTTCATGGAAAGAATCAATGAAAACGTAATGTATAAATTAATATAATATGTATAATAAAAAGTTAAACACTTACGTTTCCTTTAGAAATATTATTACGTTCCTGGCGGTCCTCGGGGTTTTCACTCAGAATATGGGGTAGGTCTCCCTTAACGTTTAGTATTGTGCGCAAAACCCGATATTTCTCTCACTCCCTAACGGGCTGTCTCACTCTCAATGGAGAGTCGCAATCGTCGCGACGGACCTGTATCGTACATTCATGCATATACGTACATTACTGTGGGGCTGAGTCTATGAACTCTGTTTGATTAATGACTGGATAATAATACGTTACCTTAAGGGACTCTCAACATATAAAGCTCGAGTAGTGTGGAAACCCTCGTTTGGCGTTAAAGAGGGCTTCAACTGATTGCATGGATTGAGTGTAGGATCCACCGCTTTTAGTGAAATGTTTCCCTCGTGTAGTTTTCTTCGTTTGACAGAACGCCCACTCGAGTGCCACTGAGTCGTCCAAGAAATGCACTATTTTTAACCAGAATAATTTTAAGGATTTGAAGGTATGCTATATTTGTTTATTTAAATCTTGGAGGGAAAAAATTTAGCATTCACATCATACATTTCCATGGCTGAAGAGATGTCCTCAAGAATACAAAAGCATCATTATCTGCGATGTAAATCAAACAGCCGAGAACTTACTATTCCCACATTAGTTTTCTCGTAACTATTTCGGAATATGCACTCTGGTTGTCCCAGGCTCTTGTTTCAACATGAGTTCTGCAGCTATTGAGTAACGGCGTCCATTTATTGTTGCCTAAGAACTAGGAAACTTCTTTTTTCGCGACAAATTTTCTATCAACATGCTTGATCACTACGTGAATTTCAAGCGGGCATTGACCGCTTCTAAGGCCTATGCTTCTGGGAAATAGAAGGACAGAAAGTGATAAATTACATTCAGATTGGTTCAGATTAACGACGCTCCATATCACAGCCTTTTAAGTCCCGGTTTCAGTCTCAGTTGGCACCAGACATTTTTTCTGCCCATTGCAGAAAAGGCAAAAATGGCAAAGAAAATATAACTGGGCAGTAAAATTCAGTGTACTTTCAAATTAGTGGCTCAAAAATAATTTTCTTAAGTGGCCGTTCTGGAGAAAGGCCCCTCTCCCCGCCTCTCCTTTGGCGTAAACATGCTCTGCGAGTAATCGTTTCTTTTCGAGCGCCCATCAGTGACGATTTCTCTCTAAGATAGTCGGTTGCTTTTCCTTAAATCGTGAACTGAATGGCTATGCGTCACATTTTGCGGGAGACAGTTCCCGTCAGCTAGAATTCAGTTCGTCAGTCAGGCTGACATAAGTTTCGTGCGACGCGTTTTAGCGCCATGCTTCCCGAGTAGTTTAGTGTCGTCGTGTAAAGGCCTCTCATCGCGGCTTCTGTTCCTGGGCTCCGTCGAAAAAAATGCGTCCGCTTGCCAACGAGTCTATTCGTGGCGGTGTTCCTGAATTATGTCTTTCTTCGATCGTTGCTTCAAGATGTTAGCGTCCCTCTTTCGGCTTGTACGGCTGCGTGAGAGAGTGTGTGTGTGTGTGTGTGTGCATGTGCTGTGAATCTTCCGCCATATCGCGACGTGGATCGAAGGAAGTAAATATTGTTGCTTCTTCGATTGTCACTTGTTATCGATTAGAATCTGTACGCGTTAATGAGGCTTCGCTGAGAGAGGTGATGTGGGTGGCTTGCACGAGGTAACAAAAGTGCTTTCCAGGTTTCTCCTCCTCTTCCATCCCCTCGCCCTCATCACGGATCACTTCGGTTGACGGAAGGGGGGGGGAGAAGAAATGGTGCCAATGAAAAGATTGCATCGCGCGTAAGAATATCCTAAAATATGGTTCATTTGATTCCGAGGAATTTGTCGAAACTCATCGTGATTACAGGTTTTCGAGCATCGCACTCCTGCCGTTGCCAAATCGATCGTATTTTTGTTCGAGGCTTCGGACGTTCACGAAAACATCTCACCTCTCAAAACCCTTTGCTTCCCTTCGCAAATGTATACATAGATGTCTTGTAAAGAGGCGTCAGTCGGCATTCTTCCGTGGCCGTGTTAGGTAAATGTGTGTCGATTTCAGGGACACGAGCAAATGCAATGGCATTCCGTTATCGAAGTCATGTTATCAAAGGAGTTCCTTCGCATTTGTAAAAGCGCGTCCTGCGGTTAGATCAATTGTCTTGATCACCACACTCCATGTTTTGAGTCGTCAAATTCCATTCGTTGCAAGTATACCATTTGCCGCCTAAAGTGTGTGTGAATTGTTTTCTACCACCATTTATTTTTCCCTTTTTTTGTTTTGTGAAATATGTTGTCCTTTTCGATGTTTTTTAATAGGTACGCGGATATTTTCATTTGTAAATGTTAGAGATGCCTCTCCGCCATCGTCCTCGTTATGGAACTTCATGTGTTATTGGTTTACATGGTAACGGTTTTGCTTTGTTAGACAATCAGTGTAACGTCAATGTCATAATAAATGTAATGTTGTCTCATTAGTTATACCTACTCTTAAACTGATTATGTACTTCATAATGGCATCAAAGATACATTTAACGAATTGGGTACAGCTAACTTACACCGCCCCTGTCCAGAGTATCTCGGCATCCTGGTAGATCGGAAGAGACAAGTCGGTTATCGTTAACAGTTTGTTGTAGCTTTTCATATTGTGGCTTCTCTTTATAATGGAAACATTTATATGCGTCGCTGCTTTTTCTTTGTGATTGATTGTTTACGAAATAGACTTAACAGTAGACATCAGTGGCAACTGTCGGTTGACCATTTGATTTTTTTAAATATGTATCCTCGGTGATTGTATTATTGAAACTCCGTTTCCGTATTTATTTTCATACAATTTTACCTGATACAATTTCATGCAGTTTTACTCGTCTGCAGTAATATCAAGAAGAGTAGTCTCCTTTTCACAAGGTAAAACCGCGAATTGGGTAATTTTGTCCATGAAAGTATGTTTAGTAGCTTCACTGTGCATCAAATTAGCCTTTTTGGTAGAATTTTTGCATAATTAATTTAAGAAAAGGGCTAAAGAAGGTAATCTTGAAACAACATTTCGTTTGAAAATATCACACGAAGGAAATTACCCCCTGCCAAATACCTTATCGGTGGCTTGCAGGGTGCTAAAATATCAAAAAATAAATTCCCTCTATCCTGGTGAGAAGATAGCAGTCCCAGAGAAATGCATCGGACATCAATTCCCATCTCTAGGCCAATGGTCGTCAACTTGATAAATATCCACTGTGGTACAAAATATATGTAGAGATGAAGTGATGCTCTCCTGTTGAATCATGTAGTAGTCCAAGAGCGAAATATGAATCGATAACTTCAATCTTTCGTTTCAGAGAAGTTGAATGCATAAATATGTATCCTGTTTACCCCTAAACTTATCCCTCTGAAAATCATTGGACTTTCGTGTGATCTTTTCCCGTAGAATATGTAACTCAGATTCCTCTGTGATATTATTGTTTTAATAGATGCAAATTGTAATCTTATAGATTCCCATATCATCTAATGAAGTGGCCCTCTCGAACTTCCCTTAAAAGTGGAAAGAACAAAAAACACTTCTCTGACTTGAGCGTGAAGAAGAGAAAAAAGTCCGCCAATCATCGATGGGATTTTATAACGGTCAAAGCATTATACCCGTGAGCTTAGAACTCATCATCAAGCAATATTTCTGATATGTCATTTTTAGCAATGTTATTTGATGAGTTACGATAATTCATTGTACTAAATATGAATGCCAAACTATATAATGAAGGGAGGTTTGATATTTGAGGGTAGAGCTTACACAATGACGAATTTGTCCAGTATTATTGTGTTCACGACAGCTTTTAAGTGATTTATGATACCCTTCAACGTCACATTAATATTGTTAATGCAATACATGTACTAAATGCTGTTACACCATTTTCAAGTAATTTTGGATGAGAGGAGAGTTTAAAATTATTCTATCACCCTATGAGAACACTGAGATCACGAAAGGTCCCAAATTACGTAGATGAATCCACTTTTTCCTGTTTCCCAGAATGTTTGTTATATTTTGGAGGGGACAGAAAGATTGATTGACACGGAATGGGAATGTAAATGGAAACCATAGGCTGCTGATCTACATGTAAGTAACCGCTGAAGAAGTGGATCCAGCGGCAGGAAGTGTAAATTGCGAAAGAAGGAAAACAAAAAAAGGAATGCTTACGGAGCGATTCGAAGTGTAAATGGGTTGAGTCACAACTTCTATTGATAGATAAGGGGACATTCCCCTGGTTGGTTGGATCAAAAACATATTTTAGCCATGCCAAGAAAAAAACTCGGTGTGTAGTTAATTTTTTTCTCGGTTTTCCACGGTAAAAATAGCGCAGGCACCTCGGAAGTTTACGAAAAATCGCAAAAAAACGATTCCGGCATTCCCGGAGTGCGGTGTTGAAGTTTGCAGGGGGAAAGTGTTCTTAAATCATCAAACTTGAAGGAAGTACTGGAAGTGTACGGTGAGCGTGTGGAATATATCGAGTAAATTTACGAGAAACTTGACTCTAAGCAAGGTGAAGTTTTCTTCTCGACGAGTCTCCTGTGCATAAGCGTAGATGTGTGCACGAAAGTCAATCCTGAATAATAGTTCGAAAGTCTGCGGACCCAATTCTAGCATTCTTTGCTCTCTTATGGTAAAATATTGTGCGTGTGTATTTTTTTACTTTCTCTTAGCGTTTGTTATGTTTGGAGTACTCGAGAAAAAGATGGAAGACGAGGAAGAATATAGTGTAGCGCGGACGGAAGGAAGCAACGTGTAGGAAGGACATTGAAATGAAATAAGTAACTTTGTGATTCCACACTCGTGTAGAATTACGAAGTTACAAATTTCAATTCAATATTTAGTGTAAATTCCATGAAGTTACGCCAGAGACAACACATTTCAAGGAAGGAAGTTAACGTTTCGGAATATAAAAAAGATCGCAAAATTGCTCGGTGCATGGGAGATAATTCGTGGTATATTAACAAGAAATGATTATCCACAGTGGAGATTCGACATGCTCATATCCGAAACAGCTAAGAACTGTTGCAAGCGAGTGCTCCTAAACTCCAGGATGCCGTGACGCCTTTCAGTGCGGTGGACTCAGAACTTCTGGCCTGTACACATTTAAGCATTTTTGCCAATTTTAAGTTTTAAAGATTGCATTTGCATTTTTATGATCGTTGCTTCATATGTAATGCGAATTTCAAGTTGCAGCATCTTTTGGAACCCGCGTGTGCATTCAACGCTGTGCAAATACTGTACTTATGCAAACAAATTACTGTGCTGCGACAAATAGTTTTCCGAATTTAGGTGTAAGGTTAAATCAAATTTACAAGGTAAATACTTACCGACGAATTTCCGCTCGCGTTTCTTAGAGCTAGACGATTTCTTTACTCAAAACTCTTGCCAGGGGAGGAGCGCGAGGCAGCGTCGAGACTCGGGTCAAGGACGCTCTTGGAATCCCAACAGTTGCCCAGCCGAGTAAGTCACGAGACAGGTTAGGGGCAGACGTGGGTAGGTGGGCCACTCTTCTAGTTAAAACTTGTCTATTTCGATTGAAAGTGGCGATGTTGGTGGATCGGTTATTCACGCAATGGATTCACGAAGCACGTATAGGTCGTCGTTGGGTGAACGGCGCCAGTTCATTTAAGCCTCGCGGTATCGGAAATCTATGGCGAGTTTGCCGTCGCCCGCGGAAGGAAATCCTCATACGGAACCGCTATGCAGACAACCTATGCCAAGATTATTGTTTATTTCTTTCTACTCAATGTTTATTTTTTGCTTCGAGCGCTTATATTTTCCATTAATTGCGATTGGTCGCCGTCATCTATCAATGTCCGCAAAAAGTTTCGCGGACTCGCCGTCTGTGGGGCTGCAGGCAAAATACGCTACCTTCCGCAGAAAAATCTTCGTTGTTTCCTCTTTACGGTTTTCACTGATAAGCGCGTGTTTTGATTTTCCCTGCAGACTATCATTGATTTTTCAGGACTGCGTTCAGCTTTTAAGTTTTGGTTTTCTGCGGTTTAGCGTGGCGCGTACCTTGTGCAAGTACTATTGAGGAAAGCAGCCACCCGTTCGGTGATGCATATGATGTATCGAGGCCAGAACACGTAACAGGAACGCGCTGAAAAAACAACATGAAATACACTTCTACCCACTTGGATGTCATGATTGAAAAGAGTGAATTCCTCAGTATCATGGGTTGCGTATTGCGACACGTGTATATTTTTGTGTATGTTCTTCCTTCCTAGTACAATAAAAATTGATTATCTCCACTCAGGCACTTAGCTCAAAGCTTGATGTGAGATAAAGAGTGATTTACAACTTGATAAGCCGCAAGTCCTTCCAGCAATATTTGATTAATTCTCCCTCTAAACGGAAAGGATGGAAATTGGAGGACAGTTATTGAAAAGGATAGGCCCAGATCGATTGTTGTTCTGAATTTGATATATTTGTTGTTTGGAGAAAATCGTGGTGGATTGATTTTTGTGCAGCATTTACTTTCATTGCACTCACATTACTTACTTGTCACTCACACATAGCAACACATAGCATATCCAGTTTTTTCGTAATTACATTATATATCCTGTTTCAAGTGTCCTTTGATTACGTTTTGGTCTTGTAATCCAAAGAACACCATTTCTTATGTATTTGTAGTTTTAGCTTCTGCTACATCTGTTTTGCGGATATCGCATCAAATACTGGTATAGCAAGTAGGAAAGTTCTTATATGGCGGTTTATGTTTTGGGTCAATTAGTGTAAAACTAGATAAGTGTCTCCTCTTTTGCCAGGGTCACCAATCGAGAGAGCTGCGTGGTTGTACGATGTATGCATTTTATCTTCCACGGAGTTCCCAATCGTTCGAAGTCTCTTTTATTCCATCTTGAGCGCCGATGGAGTTAGCATTCATACCGGCAAGAGTCTGTCATTTTCCGGCTTAAGAAATTCCTCATTCCTCGTTGGTTTTGAACGTTGCAGCTGTATTTCTCGTTTAGATTCAGGTTTTCGTCAAGCCACAACAAGCCTTCTCAGAAATTATTCTTCGGCCGATTATGTTAATTACGAGTTGCTTACGAATTACTTTGCCCCGAAAAATAATCCATTGGAATACGACGGCGGGGGAATTCGCGGCCTGTTGACATTCCTTATTGGCGTACCTTCGAAATTCCGATTAGCTCCTAATTCCACCACTCCCATTCAGAATGTTACTCGGATACTTAGCCCATGATATTGCCTTAAATTTCCTAGCGGTCTGCTAGATGAGATAAATCTCGCATTGAGTGTGGTTTTCTGCGGTGCCACTGATGCAGGAGATGACCCCAATCAGTTTTATTTGCGTGCAAATTTGTATACCGCTGCTGTGACAATTTATAAAATGTGAGTTTGAGTAACCCAGGTGAAAATCCACAAGTTTTTAAGCGATAATTGAATCAGAAAACTGACCCAATCACCAGCGATTTTAATAGTTGTAGGCATCCGAGATAAAGGCAAGTTTAAACGAAATGGCTCCCGGCATTTTTTTTCCTTAATACTCGGATACTCTGTTAACAGAGGAAGAAGAAAGTAAGTGTGACGGTTTACCTAAAAAACTAGGAGGGGAGTCTCTAAAAACAAGAATAGAGTAGGCGAGACGAAACATAAAGGTGGGTACTAGATCTTTATTAAGTCGTGATACTGAGAGAGTTATTAGGATTCCACATTAAATCAGTAGATACAACCGCACGAAATATTATTATTACATACTACCCTACAAGACACCGCCAGGGTGTGTGGCAGGGGGTATTTACACACCAGACCACCATTGACTCAAACTATTGCTCCCCCCTAGTGCGGTCCGACTTACGTTATTCTGACCCCTTGTCGTTCGTGGGAAAAATGACACATTAAATCGAAATAAAACTTTTCTACCCAAAATTTGTCTAACTTAATTTATATGACCTCTAACTTTATTTATGTGATCTCTCCTACCGTAGTACGATGGGCCCAATAATATATTTTCAACATCCTTTCAATCTATTATATATGCAGGAGACTCAATCTATAATTCTACCTTCGCTCCGTGAGTGATTCCAGGGTAAAATAATCGAAATTGACTGCGGGAGGGACAGTATCAGGTATTCCTTCTTCCCTCTTTCAATTCACAACGGAATTAAGAGGACGTCATACATCGACGAGGAGCGAATTTTGCCAACTAAATCCGCCAGGGGGGAGAGTAATTGTATTTGATTTTGGCGTCTTAACGGAGGGGCTGTGAAACATTTTGACGATAGAAGTTAGCTAGGAAAATTAGCTGGGGTACCAAACCGGCAACACCATAGACGGCCCGAAAGACGGATGGCCCCCAATTCTGAGTATACCACACCGGACGGTAAACTCCCCCTCCATCTATGCTCAGCCAGCCAATTGGAGGGCGGACGTTGCGTCTACGGCAGTGCTTGTCACAGGATTTTCTCAGACACCTGATGTAACTTGAAGCCAAGATTCGACTGGCATCAGTGCATTGGTTCCGGAAATCATCTGCAATATTACTCTGGGGGGCTTAGTAGCGTAGGAACATTTATTATGTCAATGTTTTTTCATGGCGTTCCGAAGAAAAATTTCCCTCCACAGACAATATTAGTGTGTGAAATCCCCGTTCCTAGAATTCCCCCTTCCCTTGAGCTCTCCGAATGTGAACTGAATGTCGGCAGACAGAGAGAACAGAAGGGATGGGAGAGGAAAAGAAAGCGAAGAAGCTTACCATAGAGTGCCTGAAGTATCCACCTGAGGTTTTTAACGCTGACGGTAACTTGCCTAAACTGCTATCAATTCAGGGAAATTTTAATGATTAATAAAGAATTTTAACAAAAGTTGAATTGCTATATCGTAAAATGTCACGAATGGTTTCAATTATATTACCGTTAATTTGAAAACGGAAGGAAACTCACAGGAAATGACATCGCAGTTTTGGAAATAACTGGCTCTCCTTTTCTCTGACACTATGCTCCTTGTAGTTAGAGATCAAATCTCGAGATTGCTGTGAATTTCGTATATGCGCCACGAAATTTTCCATTGAAGTTACCACTGGCTTGCGCGTATTTCCTGCAATAAGAAAATATGTTCAGGGATGATTACAAAATCAGTTGTTGATGAGTTCTTTCAATTTTGGTACGAAGTTTAATTTTCTAAAGTTTAATTGCAATCAGTTGTTGCACATTTAAAGTTCTGTCCTCTGCTTCCGTCGCGCGCACAGTTTTAGTGATTAGGTGGATTTTCGGTAGCGACTGGTGCCATATTTGCGTATGCTCGTATTCTTCTTTGCGAAAAATAACAAAATCCTGCAGTCTAAAATGGAGCGATTCACTGATCTAACCACTCGCTACGAAGGCGATAAATCGTGTGTATAGTTCGGTGGGTCAATACTACGGTGCACAATGAACCAGGAAGGACGACGAACTGTCTTCTCCCCCCCCCCCCTCCTCACCTACGGTTGTGCTGGTGTTCTCCGTTCCCTTCTCATGAATCTGTTATCGCTGAGATGATGTTTCTGCCGTGTTTCCCATTTAAAGCAGAAAGTAAAGCAATGCCATGCCGTCGCAACGTACATCCAAGCAGTGCCCCCGAAGGAATACGATATTAGGGTGAACTACTTGCCTCGTCTTGCCAGCCAGATTCCGCCTCTGAAAATGTTGCAGTTCGACATATGTTCCAGAGCGCAGACAGTGAATACCTTTCAAGTAAACTTTGCATAACTTGACTTGATACTAAAGGTAATAACAATAGATATACGTGTGCTATTGATTTTTTAAAATTGTTGGTGGTATTTTAAGAAATGGCCTTTCCGTTTGAATGATTTTGCCGCATTGTAACTTTTGGCAGAAAAATAATAAAGAAATTTGAGAAAAGGCCAGATATAGACAGAGTAAATCTTGATATCCAGGAAATTTCAGCATGATACCCATGTTTTAAATGCGTAATCTTGAGGATGAAAAACTAGTCGCAAAGCCTCCGGTCGTGCAGGTGTGACTGTTGAGTCCATTGCAGTACTCTTTAAGCTATGACTCAGGCAGCGTTACTCAAAAACCTAGTGATAATCTGAAATCCTTATTAAGAACACAACTCATTCCCATGCAGTGTGGCTCATATGATGAATATGTCGATGTAAGTACTGATGCTATTTTGGGTGAAATTTATTCCCTGTTATTATCATAGGCGCTGCAAAAAATTACTTGGTAATTGACCTCCATCAATGAACACATTTTTTCCTAAAGAAATCATTCGCCAATAATCGGCTTAGCGCTCGTGTTCCATGATAGTACGATTGGCGGAATGGTTGAGGGGTTTAGTAGAAGTGCAAGTTTCCCCGAGGGTGTTTTTCGTCTTAAGGGAGTTGCCGTTCTCTTCATGGGGGCGATGGGTCAGTTGAATTTTTGAAGAAGTGTTGTCAGGGAGAGTCTACCGCGAGGCGATCTGCGAGGGAAGGACATAGAGAGGGAAATCCCGCGCGACTCAGCGAAATAAGGGACCAATAGCAGAGGCTTGGAACAATCCGCACAGTAGGAAATTTGGTTTGCCCTTCCGCCTGATACTCACCCAATTACCAGAAAATCAATTGGAGGGACGAGGGGAGCAGGGATAGGCATCGTTTTCCGCTCCCGGTTTAAAAAAACGTTCCTCATTTTGCCAGCCGAATAAAAAGCTTTTTTGATGCATCAGTGATGGGTTTTAATTAGTGAGGAAGGGAGCTCAACCGTTTTCGCTTCGCGGAACATTGGGCTAACTCAGTGGCGGCGGAGAAGGTGGTTATGGTGCTAGGTGATCGCATTCGTCATGGATGATTGAAAACGTAAAAAAACAACTCATCCATTGTCAGTTGGTCACTGGTTGAAAGATATCAAAATATATGTCACCAACTGTGTATTTTCATTTATCGCACCTGAGAAAATGCGCAATAATGCGTTAGAAATAATAGCAGTTACCAGTGTACATAATTTTCAGTCAAACGTAAAGTCTGTCATATCGTTTTTTTATTTCTATATATTTTATTTCATAAGTCAGTGTTGAAAAGTTATTTGATGAATTAGTGTGTAGTTTCGTCAATCGCTTTCGTTAGTTACGTACTCCCGCGTCGGGAAAAATGTATATATATATATATATATATATATATATATATATATATATATATATATATATATAAATTCACTGATAGTCATAACAAACACAGAAACCAAAACACACAAAAGAGGGAAAACTCACTGGTTCTCGAATTTTCGGTGGTCCAACCACCTTTCTCAAGAGGAATTAGGAACAGAACTGTTAGTTCAGAATAGTTCTGTTCCTAATTCCTCTTGAGAAAGGTGGTTGGACCACCGAAAATTCGAGAACCAGTGAGTTTTCCCTCTTTTGTGTGTTTTGGTTTCTGTGTTTGTTATGACTATCAGTGAATTTACATTACACGTTTGTGGGTTTTCCAAAAAAGTGTATATATATATATATTCAAACTTGAAAATCCCGCCATACGGCGCACAAATATTCATTCAAACAGTAATAGGTATAAGGAAAGGGGATAGGAAAACACATAAAAGGCGAACACAGGACATGTGAGGAAGGCGGTTTCTTGAGCAGATCACGAAAGTAAAAAATATTTCCTTATCCGGGATATATATATATATATAATCTTGAAAATGACGCACTCCGGCGACGCACATACACACAAACACTAGGTTAATAAATATTAAACACACAACACATTCTGATGACGACGGCCGTGCCGTCGAAACGTAAATATCTACTGTAAGTGTCCTTCTTTTATGTTTCTGTGTGTTTAATATTTATTAACCTAGTGTTTGTGTGTTTATATATATATATATATATATATATATATATATATATATATATATATATATATATATATATATATATATATATATATATAAACCATAAACACAGTAATCAACCCGAAGGTCGGTTTAGTAGGTGATGGTAGAGCTCACCCATGTACCAAGCCCGACGGCGTGTGAATATTCACACATCAGGGTAGGGGGGCCAGTTCCTTTCCCTGTGCCGGTTATGGTTTTCCAGGAAGATCTGGTACCCGAAAAACACAAAAAGAACACTCACAATAATATCTTAATAATTTCGACGGACTCGAGCTCTGTCTTCTTCGGAAGATAAGATATGACTGAGGAAAAGGCTACGTGGTGCAGAGAGAGTAGGGGACGAGGGACAGGGGAAAAACAGGCAGTGGGGGAGGGGTGAAGGAGGGGTATGTGGAGGGGGAGAAAGCGGAGCGGAGAACAGGTGGTGGGAGAGGGGTGAAGGAGGAGGTTATGGAGGGGAAGGGGAGGCCAGAGGGGAGCGGAGATGGAATAAGGAGGATGCGGAAATAGTAACAAGCGACATAGAAAACTAACAATTCATCCACAGATACCACAACAACCATGACCAAGGCATCAACTCACCAAGTCATCATAAGGGCTTGACAAGTCAAAACCCAGGACAAGGATGACAAAATGTATGCGGATGAATAAATTGTCCCACCACCTGGCAAGAAACAAATCCACCTCCATCCACCCCACCCCCCCATTTAGTGAACGACATTGAGACCCGGATGTTGATAGGCTTTACACAGCCATATAAATACCAATTCCATTGTTTTTAATTTTATAGGGTTATCGGATGGGGGAAGGGATGCAAGCACGGAAACATTGTAACACACCTTTTTGGTGGCTCGCAGGGTACTTATGTAGATGTAGATGTAACAGTGGTTTAAGGGGGTGTTGTGGTGGGAGGCATGTTTTGGGATGGGAAGACCCGTGGACGGGGAAGAGGGATTACATGAGGCGCGATGATTGTTCACCCTGAGGTTCAGGGGTGTAGAGCACTGGCCTATATAAAATGCCGGGCAGAGTTTGCAAGTCAGGAGATAGATTACATTCTGAGATGTGCATGAGGAGTGGGGGAAGGGCGGGAGAGAGTTAAAAGGTGGGATGGAGGGGGGTGGAGTGGTGAAAATAGGAAAAGTTTTGCATCTTGCTCGCAAGCACTGAGTGGGTGTGATTCTGGGGGTGGGAGGGGATTTGGAAAGAGGCTTGGTGGATTTGAGGAGATCTGATAGGTTGGCGGGCCGTTTGAAGGTAACAGAAGGGCATTTAGGAAGACGGTTGGACGAAACGTTGTGATTTTTGAGGATGGGGTACAGGTCTTAGGGGATGAATTTAAGGGACTGGATGCCAGGGAAGTAGGTGGTGCATATTGAGAGAGGGTGGGAGTCTGTGGTTGAGGGAGGATTGGGGGTGTAGGATTGTTTTAGGATTTTTTGTGAAGGAGAGAATCTGGGTATCCCCATTGGAGGGTATCCCCGTCTTTTTATGTGTTCTCGTGCTGTGTGTTACTGTCTAAGTTTTTTATTCAACACTTCCATGTTACTTCGAAGAAATCATCTATACTGTTGCTATTAGCAATCTCCTGTTGTCTTCTTCTGTCATCGTGCTGCGTCTACGGTTCCACTGCTGTAAGCTGTAACTACCTTTCTTAGTGTCCTATCCTTCCCTTCACCACTGTTTCTTTAATTTTCCTCTTCCATTTTATTCTCCATCTCAACACCCTACTTGTCCACTTTTCCCCTCCTTTATGATGAATGACTTTGACCTTACACCATCTTGGTTACACCTTATCAAAAAATTCTCTCTGAACCTCGCTCAATACACTTGCCACTCTGAATTTCTTTCGGCATGCATCGCATTGGGCATCGTGCCCAATGGTTTATGCATCAAGTTCCCTATATCAGGCCTACCTCCAGCCCTACACCCCGGTCTTCATACCATGAAGTTTCAGCAGTCATTTCTCTTCTGCACGTACATCCGAAATCAATATACTAGCCTTATGCACAAATACCACAATTCCACGCGTTCCCTCATTAACATTATTTCTCTCACTTCCCCACATTTCCTTCCCTATGTTAGCCGAATTCTTAAATCTGCTCTTCGATCCCTTGAGTTCCGACGTAGTAAAGCTCTGAGAAAACTCTCCAATCTTTGTGCTTCTTATTTCCGGCAGGGCCTTGCCTTACCTCTCCAACTCGTGAAACCTAACCCTCCCTCCCCACCCCTTCACCTCCATAAACCTGATTTAGCTACTATGTTGCACCTACCCCCACCCGCCCCACCGACTCCGCTAACGCAACCGATTACGCGTACACTACCGATTTCCAGAAATCTGCCCAGCCGTCACGACCAAAAAAACCTTTCTCAACCTACCCCTTCCCCGCCAGTCGACCAGACAGGCGACACTGCCGAACACGCGTTGAACCTCTCTAGTTTTACCCTGAACCAGCAGCAAGTTTCACTACTAAGTAAAGGCCTCTCTTTCTCCCCCACCCCCAAAGTCAATCATGTTACCATCCTCTCTGACGCTATAAATTTCGCTAGAAATCTAAGATGGCGACACTTCTGGTCTTCGCTACCCGCCAGCTCTAATCCTCCTGCCCCCATACACAGCGCCTTAACTAAGTTCCGCCCGCCGTCCCACTTTGAGCCTAAACCTTTACCCCTGAATCACCCTGTCGAAATATTTATTAATCTTCTCCTATCTAAAATATCTAGTCCCTCTTTCCTCAACTCTCTGAACACTAAAGCAAACCTCTCCCCTGCAGAAGAATCCGAATTGAGAAAACTAATAAAAAATCCCAACCTGGTCATCACCTCCGCGGACAAGGGTTCAACAGTGGTAGTCTTAAACACCACTGATTACCTAAAAGAAGCTAACAGACTACTCGCAGACACTTCTTCCTATAAACATATTCCGGCTAACCCTGACCCTGCTTTCCAAGAGGAAATTATCGCTTTCCTCCGCGACAACGGCCCTAATGAAAACCTATCCCCCAGTGACATCTCCCTCGTTTCACCTTCCCATCCAAACACCCCCCACTTCTATATCCTCCCCAAGATACACAAACCCGAAAACCCAGGGCGGCCTATAGTCTCCTCCCGCAACTCCCCGACCGAAAGAATTTCCGCCTTCGTCGACCACTATCTCCAACCTTTAGTTCACTCGTTACCCTCCTATGTCAAAGATACCTACCACTTCCTCAATCTGCTCCACTCAATTTCCCTCCCTTCTGACACCAAGATCATTATGGCCACAATTGACGTCACATCCCTATACACCTCCATTCCTCGCGAAGAAGGCCTTGCTTCCCTACACCACTTCCTCTCCAAACGCCCTAGCCCTCAAACTCCAAGCACCGATTTTCTCATTGACCTTTCTAACATCATCCTCACCCGTAACTCATTTTCTTTTAATGACAATTTTTACCTCCAAATCAAGGGCTGTGCCATGGGAAGTAGATTCAGCCCGTCATACGCCAACCTCCACCTCGGTGTCCTGGAAGAGAAGTTCCTTTCCAGTTAGCCTCTAAAAGCCCTTCTGTGGCTTCGGTACATTGATGACATCTTTCTACTCTGACCACATAACATAGACTCCCTCTAGTCCTTCATCTCCCAACTTAATGATTCCTCATCTCTTTCTTTCACTTCCAACATCTCATCAACACAGATCACTTTCCTTGATGTAAATATTTCCCTAACTAACAACAAATTTCTAACCTCCGTACCTACTAAACCTACTAACAAACAACAATACCTTCATTTTAACAGCTGCCACCCTTACTCCCTCTCTATCCGCGGGCACCGCATCATCATATAGATTATATTATGGTTAGGCACAGGTTTAGGAACAGTGTGATAAATTCGCACAGTTTCCCAGGAGCGGTTGCGGATTCTGACCACAATTTAGTTGTTATGAAATGTAACATCCGTTTCAAAAAGATAAGGCAAGGGTGGCGGGTTAGGAAATGGAATTTAGAAGCATTAAATGGATTAAAAAGGAAGGAGAATCAGCAGGCTGTCGAGGAAATAATGGATGACGGTAAAGAATTGAGTACTCTCGAAGAAAAGTGGGAATGTAATAAGGAAGTGATATCGAAAACCGCTAAAGACACTATAGGAACCACTAACGAGAAAATGATAAGGAAACCTTGGGTAACGGATGAGATGATTGCAAAGATGGAGGAGAGAAGAAGATGGAAGAATGTAAGCGCAGAGGTAGGCAAAATGAAGTACAAAGAGTTAAACAATAAATTGAGAAGGGCCACAAATAAAACGAAAGGCTGGTGGAAAACACAATGCGAGGATATGGAAAGTTTACAGAGGAAGGGTGAAATTGGTGCTCTATACAGCACGGTTATGTTATTATCGGGAAGTAAGAAGGCAAGATCTGTGCTAACAGTTAAAGATAAGTGGGGTCAGATAATAGTTGAACCAGGAAAAATCCATGAGAGACGGAAGGAACATACTACCTTGATCAAAAAGTTCCCGGAATTTATTCAGAAAATTAAAAATACAAGTTTATTCATCTAAATCTATATTGTCCCCTTCAAAGTAATCCCCATCGACTGCAACACACATATGCCAGCGCTTCATCCAATCCTCAAAACATTTTTTATATTCGGTTTTCGGTATGTCCATCAGTGCTTCCTGCGATTTTTCCATTACTTCCTCTCGGCTGCTAAAACGCGTTCCCCGTAATGGTTTTTTAACTCGATTGAACAGAAAGAAGTCACAGGGAGCCAAATCAGGTGAATTCGGTGGCTGTTGGATGGTATTTGTTGCATTTTTCGTCAAAAAATTACGAATAATGATAGCACTGTGCGACGGTCTCGACGCACTGTGCGACGATTTCTGGTCTCTTTCGGCGAATTGCTTCACGCAAACGTCTCATAACGCCCAAATAATACTCTTTGTTTACTGTCTGGCCTTCTGGCAAAAATTCATGATGCACTACACCGTTGTAATCCATGAAAACCGTCAGCATTGCCTTCTTTTTTGACTGAAAACGACGTGTTTTTTTTGGTCTCGGCTCATTTGGTGAACGCCATTCACTTGCCTGATGTCTGGATTGCGTGTCGTACTCATAAACCCACGTCTCGTCTCCAGTAATGATCCTTTTGATGAATGTGGGATCGGATTCAGCCTCGCAAATCATGTCTTTTGCGACGTCAACACGGTCTCTTTTTTGCATGAAATTGAGGTCTTTTGGCACCAACTTTGCTGCTACACGACGGAAACCCAAATCATTAACCACAATGACTTGGGCGGGGTAAACGACCGTTTTTTTTAGAGAATCGTTGCCGAAACACTTTTCCAACATTTCCAACGTCCGTGCGCCACTAAATCCGTTTTTTACGCAAAATTTAATACAAGTTCGTTGTTGCAAATTTAAATCCATTTCTGCAATTGTAAAAAATCGCCAACACACACAGAGATAGATGCACTCTTGGCTACGTAACTTTTGCAAATGTCAAGTTATGACACTAAGATTTAAAGGAAATATCGACAACAGATGTACCAATTTAACAAAAAAAACAGAACTCAAATCGAAACGATGAGAGCGCCACACGGTGGTTATTCCGGGAACTTTTTCATCAAGGTAGTATAGAAACACTGTATGGTAGAGAACTTAGGCCGACAGGGTTAGACGTAGAAAAAGAGCATGACGTAGAAGAAGATAGCTAAGGTCCAGGCATACTCGACGATGAAATAGAAAGGGCATTAAAGGAGATGAAAGCAAATAAGGCCGTGGGGGTGGACAAAATTCCTGTAGAATTGTTGAAATGTTTAGGAAAATGTGGGAAGAAGGCCCTTTATGGACTGATTCGTAGTATCTATGAGGAAGGAATCTGGCCGGAAGATTTTGTGAGATCAATGTTAGTTCCTATTCCAAAAAAGTCAAAGGCTACATCATGTGAGGATTATAGAACAATAAGTTTGATATCCCATGCAGCTTAAGTTATTCTCAGAATCATCAACAAAAGGATAGAGAGTAAGGCAAATGATTACTTAGGGGATGATCAGTTTGGATTTAGGAAAGGTAGAGGTACGCAAGATGCCATTGCAGTAATGAGATCACTAATCGAGAGGAATATAGAATACAATCAGGACGTTTTTGCCTGTTTTGTAGATTTCGAAAAGCGTTTGATAGAGAGAAATGGAAAATATTAATGCGTGAATTGCAGAAAATAGGAATGGATTGAAGGGACAGGAGACTGATCCGCAACCTGTACATGTCTCAGACTGCTCTGGTGCGAGTGGGGAACGGCGAGTCCAGATGGGCAGTGTTCGGAAGAAGTGTAAGGCAGGTTTACCCATTATCACCGGTGCTGTTCAACGTATATGTGGAGGAAATGATTAAAGAGGCATGGGAAGAACTGGAGGTAGGAATGAAAGTCGGAGGGGAATTCGTAAAATCGGTTAGGTTCGCTGGTGACCAAGCATTAGTTGCTCAGTCAGCCAAGGGATTGCAAGCATTGCTGAGTGAAATGGAGGTTCAGTGCGATAGATATGGGATGAGAATAAATATCAATAAAACAAAGGTTTTGCGATTTGCCAGGAAGAAGAAGGCTAAGCTAAACAATAAAATAGGAGGGGAAAAAGTAGAGCAGGTAGAACAGTTTACATATCTCGAAATGGTTCTGGACTAGCATCGTCAAAGTAGTAGGGACGTAAGGAGAAGAATTACGCTAGGTAAGGAGTCTTTCTCAAGGAGGAGGGAGTTGATGACGGGGACGTTGAGTAGGGATGTTATGACAAGACTCTGATATGGAGCGTAGCTATGTACGGCGCGGAAACGTGGTCACTGAAGCAGGAGGATAGACGTAGATTGGAGGCTTTTGAAATGTGAGTGTGGAGAAAAATGGAGAAGGTGAAATGGACCGAAAGGAGAACAAATGAAGAAGTACTGGAGATGGTGGGTGAGGAGAGGGGTTTGTTGGGAGAAATCCTATGGAGGCAGGAAAATGGATGAAAGGCGTATTGAGCGGTAGTGGAATGTTTAAGAAGGTAATAGAGGGGAGAATGTTGGGCAAGCGAGGAAAGGGCAGGAACAGGATAGGGATGTTGGACGGGATGAAGGGAGGAAAGAAGTACACAGAGATGAAGAGGGACCTGATGTAGATTAGGTCTCTGGATTGGGTTTTCTTTGGAGTTACAAAATGTTTATTTGATAGTTGTGTCCATCCAAAAACCTACCTTAACCGGTAGATTACCTAATAAAAAAAATAGAACCATAACACGCACGACCCAGGTGTCAACTCACCAAGACATCATCAGGGCTCGACAAGTTAAAACATAGGCCAAGGATGACAAAATACAGGTATATACGGATGAATAAATTGTACCACTATTTCGCATGAAACGAATCCACACATATCCACTTCAGCCCCCCCCCCATCCAGTGAACGACATTGAGACCCGGATGTTGGTAGGTGTTACACAGCCATAGAAATGCCATTTTCATTGTTTTTAATTTTATAGGGTTATCGGATAGGGGAAGGGATGCTAGAACGGAAACATGGTAGCAGGGTTGAAGGGGGTGTTGTGGTGGGAGTCATGTTTTGGGATGGGAAGACCCGCGGACGGGGAATTACATTAAACAATCATCGCGCCTCATGTGTCTTCCCACCCCAAAACATGGGAAAGGAAGTGTGGAGAGAAACCCGGCGTCGGCATTAGCCTACTTTTGCCGCAGTTTAACGTCCCATCCGACGGACGTCGTACTCACTCAAAGTGCTCTACACATTGCACCTCAAGTAGATACCACTGAAAAATACTTGTTGTCTCTTGGATTTGAACCCGGGTCTTCTAGGCGGAAAGCCTGTACGTTAACCTCCGCACCATCCTGATCCCCTAAAATTCTGGATATGGTACTCAGTTTATCATAACGTTTTACAGATCTAGTTCTCTACCTTGCACGCGATCCAATTCGCCAATAAATCCAACTTCGTGAGGATCCCATATACTTGCAGCATATTCTCGCTAGAGATATCATCCCTAATATTTTTCATTTTGGCATGACATAGTCTTTGAAGTCGCAATGCCTTTCTAGCATCCGCGTTTTACCATATACGCTTCGTGTTAACTTTTTTAAATTTACTGGGAATGACTTCTTGACTGCTAAGCGCGTGATCTCAAGGAATTGAGCCCCTCGTATCCTCAATATTTCGGTGATTACTATCTTTCTTAAAACTTGCAAATTAATTCTGTAGCATGCACTTTTAGGGCATTGTAGTCTCCTTCTTTCAAGAAACTGTAACAGTAACTTTAACGGAGTCACACGCTATGTGTGCATTATAATGCAACCATTTCAGAGAGTAAAAAATCCCGGTCAAGGCGAATGATTTTTACTCTCTGAAATGGTTGCATTGTAGTCTCCTTCTTTAAACAAGTAAATTTTCTTTTTAGGCTTCTTAATTTGGACCCCATGTAGCGAAAACTTAGCATTTACTGCCCTCTGGTCATAAATTCCTCAGTACTCTTCTATTAAATCCTAATTTATTGATTTTATGGCCGTGTAAATTTCACGCCAATCATATCTGTTTTGTTTCATATTTCTAAAAGTTCTCTTTTACGCCTACAGTGAAAATGCTTCCATTTGGTTCTCGTCAGTATCAACTTACAGACAAACATTCGTGGTTCGGCCGTATTTTTTTTTGGTCATCAGTAAACAAATGCCTTTGGAGGCATCATTTTTCAAATGTTGGTTTTATAGGTGTTATAATCTCTTTCGGTTCTCTTTCTTTGTTTTATTTATTTATTTATTATCGACTTAATAAATAAATAAATAAAACAAAGAAAGAGAACCGAAAGAGATTATTACATGTTTTAGTGCCTGGGAGATTGACTTGTTTGAAAAAGAGAATCGAGGCAGATGCCATAACACGATTCCCCACCGACCTGTGTTCTCATTTTAATTGTAGTAGGGTGTAATTAATATGCAAGGAAATTTCCTCACCGAGGTTGAACGGGCGTCCATTATTTTTTTAATTGGGTTTAGTTACAGACCTTCGAATGGTGCCCATCCGTCGAAACACTCAGGACGGCTTTGACTATATTATATGTATACTCGTGGCGCGGTTAACTCTCGATGGATGAGCAGCGACCGGTAATCAGCTGGTGTTATCGTGTCGCTCACGCGTTTGCTTACTGAAGCATCTAGGAACTGGCGGTATCTCATCGTCTTATGGTACGCACTTCTTTCCACGTCGTTCATAACGAGAGATGTGACTTTGTGAGCACCCCGTGTAACCGAATGGTACATGGGATCCTCACGAAGTTGGATTAATTGCCGAATTTGTTCGTCTGCAACGCAGAGGAGCTAGATATGTAAAACGATGTTATGATAAACTTAGTTGAGTATACAAAATATTATAGCCGCTAGGTTGGGAATCACTCACGGAGTGAAGGTTAAATTACAGATTAAATCTCTTGCATACATTGGAAGGATTTCTCTTTGGCAGTGATGTTGAAAATGTATTTATTGCCCGACGGTAGGAGATGTCATGTCGATGAAATTGGAGAGATGAAGTGCAGGATAGATAGATTTAAGATGTCATTTTTTCACGAACGATAAGGGATCAGAATAACTTTTTCCGACAGCACGAGGGGAAAAAATATTCGCGTCAAATTATTCTGGTGTGTATTGACCCCTTGCCGCACATCCTAGCGGAGGCTTGCATGTTACTGAAGTATCAAAATATCAATATAAAATAAATATCAAAGTTATATCTACCAAAGACCAATAGTTTCCACTAAATTAGATATTTTAGTACCTGGCAAGCCACCGCTACTGTGTGTGGTAGGAGGGGTGTACGGCAGCTTCTCTTAAAACTATTATGAAGGATATTTTGCATATTTACCATCGGGGAAATGATTTCAAGTTTATTTAAGTTTTGCGATCATGACCAAAATAAGACGCTTTTAGCTTAATCTATGATTTTGAAATCGAATTTACTCATCAAAACAATAACTGCCATTTCTTGATTAGCTTGGAAATCGTTTTATGGCCGTTAGTAATACATGAGTTATTACACATTATGTTCACGTGATTCATCATTGAGATTAATAATTTGAATGAGCATACCCATTTTAGTAGCCTTCGAAATCCTTGTTTCCTGATGTAGCCAAGCTTTATGCGGGTAATCTTGGTAAATTTTCCTTTAAAACGTGCGGGCGCAGTTCTAGACAGTTGCTACATCTATCTGTCTGCAACAAACTGCTTCAATCCCGATCATCGAGCTTAAAAATTTCAGGGTCCTGCACGTTTTTATACGTGGTTTGGAGTTGGCTGAGTGAAATCTAACAGCAATTTCCGGAGATTTGGCGTTGGCTTCAACGGGCGGGAAATTGTTGGGAGGGGGAGAGATTGGGACGAGCGTTGATAGTGGGAGGCGCCGCAGGATGGATGGCAATAATGGCCATCAGGGAAAGGCAAATGATTTAATTTTTCCTGCACCAAATTTTTGAATATGTAGAAGAAATGAATAGCCACTTTTATCAATTGTTGTTCTTAAACAAACTTCCAGTGTTTTTTATTGTTCTTCACAATTGTTTAAAACACTTTTATAAAGGAATAATCGAGGAATCCTATGGAGGCAGGAAAAATGGATGAAAGGCGTATTGAGCGGCAGTGGGATGTTGAAGAGGGTAATAGAGGGAAGGATGATAGGCAAACGAGGAAAGGGCAGGAGCAGGATAGGGATGTTGGACGGGATGAAGGAAGTACACAGAGATGAAGAGAGACCTGATGTAGAGTAGGTTGCTGGATTGAGTTTTGTTTGGAGTTACTAAATATTAATTTGATAGTTGTGTCCATCCAAAAACCTACCTTAACGGGTAGATTGCCTTTTATAATAGAGAATGTTACGTTTCGAGTTACGGTTTGGGCCATCTCAGAAAATTGTTATGAATTCTCGAGGACGTCGGTTATTATTGAAAACTAACTTTTAAAAAACACTCGGTTCTTTAGATCGTGTAATAATTGTGTGTTCATGCATATTATTGATTTAATTGCACAGAAACTTAGGTTTTTTAAATTGGAGACGAAGTTATTGTATGATTGCATTTTTTCATTACTTATGCAAATGTAAATAGTCTCTTGGAGTCCGAGGCCTTTATGAAATGGCAAGGGTTCATTTGAGATATTGTCATCTGAGGTCACTTTCACTTTTTCAATGGTTAGTTTAACACATAGGAACGTTGATGTCATTACAGAGTCAATGTGAGATACATGAGATGAAGGGTGAACATTTTTAAGTGTAATATTGAGCGATCTAGGAGAGAGTTTAGTTAGCTCTTAAGTGTACCTACTATCTTTCCTAATTATTGTACCGTTTGCGTCTAATTTACCAACTTCGTAAGAAGTCAACTCTGGTTGCGCGTAAAAAAAGTCACAACTTGGTTTTATTTGCGCATATCCCTTGAAAAATAGATATGCATTTCTGTGGAACAAACGATTCTCTTCGCGGCTGATTTTCTTGTATTCTGGTTCCATTATAAGGTTGGAATATGGATTTTATTCTTCCGCTCATTTCATGTGTGTCATAGGTCGGAAGTCTACGTGCCGGATTGTGCCCTCTTTCAGAGTTATAGTTTTTTGTCATTGTTCTAAACCAATAAAATTTGTATCTGGCCTACCAATCCTCGAAAAAAAACTGTTGGCGTTGCTTGTTTATGTACTGGATATTGTTTCTTTCGTTCTTTAACCAATTTTGGTACACATACTGTCCAATTGTCACCAGAACAGTATTCTAAAAAACTAATGCATAGTTTTCAAGCTTCTGTTGGTTTCTATGCTTTCAGTGTCAGGCCAGGCAGCCCGCCTCTTCACTGATTTCTGTGCCTTTTTTCTAGTTACTATGTATCTGAGGGTGAGTTACTACATGCTACTAGGTTCACCATGATGACGAGTTACTATAATTCTGTGTTTCATTCCGAGTGACAGCTAATGAATTATGCTAATCCGTTAGTCTCCATCATCATTTATTCCACTTCCAAGCAAGACAGAAGTTTCTAATTCTATTTCATTTCAATGTGTTGTGCAAGTTCCATAAAGTTACGCCAGAGACAACAAATCTTTCTAAAAGATTCATTCCAATTTTCTAGTTTCGTGGAAGGTTGTGTAACACCCTGCTCTGAACAGAATGGCTTCCTTATTCGTCGATCTTCGATTAGCTGTTCATTATTTCAACATGTTATGCAAATTGCCCATCGACAGGAAGATCAATGCAATTGCATTGCTCTTCCTGTCGACGTCGGCCGTTTGTGCGACCAGCTTCTCTTCAGCGGAACGCGTTTTGGATCGCGCGACTTAATCCACGCTCACCTCGGGATTGCGTTCCGCAATGATTCACCTTCGTCGCGGGGCTGAAAGAAGCGGCAGCAAGCGACGACTTGTCTGGCGCTGCTTTCTCTTCCAAGCCCTCGTCTTCCAACCAGCGCGGAAGGGAATGGTGGAATGTATCGATTCTTGAGGACTTCCCATAGCTCTACTCCAGGTTTCATTCATAAAGTCTGCTATATAAACAGTCCGATATTCCAAATGTATCGATATCCGATTTGTATCGTTCACCATTTTTTTTTCACAGAAGTCCAGAAACAATAAATCAGATGTTCATCTGGAGAACAGCGCAGTAATTGTTAGATTAAGCCTAACTTTTGCATGCATTAACCACTTCCGCATGTAATACGTAGTAAATAGCATATTATGGCGTGTTTAAGTTTTCAAAAATAATTTTCAATAATTAAAGACCTGCTATTTCAAACTTAGAGAGGTATACCTTTGTATAAAGCATTTCCTAAATCAGAATCATCATTTCAATTAGTACATTCTCTTTCGTTTTTGATTTGTTAAACACGATTTATTTCAAAAAATAATTTTTTTCTTCATCCGTGAGAGAGAAAAATTGGAGGGTGCATTTAGAAGTCTTCTGTGCACATTGAACAAACGCAGGCACAATCAGTAAAAATATCAGGGAGAAGCCGGAGCAATCAAACATGAAAGTTTTCACTCGGCGTGCACAGCGGGAACTAATTTATTTATTTTAATTATTTATTTGTATACCCTGCACGCCACCATTAGGGTGTGTGGCAGAGGGTGAATATACATCTGTTCTACACTTTTATCTCCCTGATTTAATAACATGATCTCTCCTTCCTTAGTACGATGGGGTAATAATACATTTCCAGCATCACTGCTAAAGAGACGCCCTACCAATTTATGCAAGAGCTTTTCAGTCTGTAATTTAACCTTCGCTCCGTGAGTGATTCCCAGACTAGGTGCTCTAATAAACACATAAAATAATAATAATTGCACAAATTTAACTCCCCAGCTAGTTAGTCAATTTCAAATATAACAGTGCGTTAGACGATCTTCTTTTCGCTTGAATCCGTCGCAGTTAACGGTTGGCGGCGAAGGAGGTGGCCCTTCCGCGGCGTCGCGCGGTGTCACGGCTGTTGCTTGGCTCGCCTCGTTTCAGACCTCGGACGTGGGTGTCGGGTGAAGAACGGACGGGGAGGGACGGAGGAGGGAGGGAGCGAGGCGTTGCCAGGAGGGGAGGGTCGGTTGGGTTGTCGGCGGTGTGGGTGGGGGGCGGAGGAGGGGCAGCCCTCTACCGACTTCCGCCAGTGACGTCACGCGTTCCGAGAAGAAATTTCGGTTCGCTCGCGAACTGACCTTAGTTCAGCGCCTGCCTCCTTGCATCGCGGCAGACAGCCAGTCCTTTGGTCGCCACCCTTCGGTCCCCCCACGTCCCTTCTCTTACCGTCGGACAACCCCCCCCCCTTACTCCTTCGTAGATATTTTTCCATACCTACCGCCCCGTTGTTAATCGACGCCGCTCCTTTGCGACGCGGCGCTACTCTGGGAGTTGTTGTCCCACAGTCTTTTTGTGATGGGTGTGAAAAAACATTAGTGACGGACAGAGGCTCCCTCTGTAACACGCAGCCAAGCTACCCGGCTCGCGGAAGGACGTCTCCAGTCGGTTGTTCGATCTCTGCGATATTTCCCTTGTGGTGCTCTGCAAGTTTAGGAACTTTCCTAGGTCATTAGAGTAACGATAATTAAACTCGTAAAAGAGAAGTATCCCATGTGCAAAGGCTTTCCTTCGGATTCGAGTTGTCTTAAACACCGGAGCACCGAATTCGTCACTAGTTCGAACTTTTTACCCCGCCTGATGTACTATATTTCCAAGGCTCACTGCATAGCTAAATATTTTTCCCTACCAGGGCTAATCACAGAGAGAAAGAGAAAGTCAGAGAGGCCACCATTTCAACTATGGCTTACTTTCGGAGAGAATATCATGCCCATAACACAAAAATACCACACGATCTTTCTAGGCGAAAGGTTCTTTTGAGTATATTCCCAATCCCTGGAAGACTCCTTCCGGGACTATCGGCATTTACCTGCCGGCAACTATACCTGGATGCACAAGTGAGCAATTATTGCCTTAAGATTGAACAAAATGCAAGCCTTCCCGGTCGAAAACAGCTAATACGTGGTGCATGTAATGATCTCCATAAGAATTACTTGGACCCCGAACAATATATTAATTAAGTTTGAAACACAAGCAGCAGTAGATGAGCTCTATTGTCTCGACCACCTACCTCGCCACCTCCTCGTACCGTACTCCCTCGATCATCTTAGCAATCAGATTTGTATACTGCCTCGATTTTCGGTTCTCTGACTCTTCTGTAACACTGCTCGGAGAATAACATGCGAGACACCCTGTATGGTCTGCGTTCGGCATTGATTTGGCTGCTGTCGTTGGATGTATGGAGTTGATTATAATATAATCCCATGTTGAACATAAGCGGTTATCATTGAAAAGAAATGCGTGAAATCTTGTGTGGGGGGGAAATCTTGTGATGCGTCATCGTTATATTTGTAGCAGTTAGAGGGATGTAGTGAACAGGTTTTAAGATGATTTTTTCTGGTTCACTTCTGATTGCAGTCCTGCAAATTTGTAACAATTGTCGATCCCTTGCGTATTGTTAGCCCTATAATTCTAGTCACTCTAATGCTCACTAACTGCGAGCCTATTGATACACACACACGGATAGGAAAAAAAAAGCTTTTTTATGTTCCACACTCGGACAAAGTTAGATTGTTGTTTTCACATTTCCAAACGTATTTTTACCCTCGAAAATGAGATAGTAACGTGAAATCGCTATCACTTCAGGGACACTAAAAGCGCCTCTGTGCTTATTTATGCGTGGAATGTTGAAAAGTGATTTTTTCTCTTCCTCATCACCTTTAATAATTAATCAATTGATGCACATTCTCTTCATACTTCGCACATAATTTTACGACTGCAATAAAATATCCTGTTTGACTAAAATTAAAATGATATCATACTATCTGTTTTTATATTCCGTTATTATTCTATATTATTTCTGAAAATAATCGATTTTTATATTTTAATAAAAATATTATTTGATTGAAACAGCCGCCTAAGGATTAATGTGTATCAGCATTAATTTTAATTCTTACTTATGCTGAATTATACAGGTGTTCGGGTTGATTACTGTATCGGTGTATTCTTTACTTTTTCCCTTCTTACCTCATGTTCAGTACTTCCCTCATCTCTCGCTGAAATATCTTTCCGCGTATCAATTTATCTTTCTCGAAATGGTGCTCTTTCTTTTTTCCGCGAGCAAAGTAAGAGATGCCGAGTTAAAAGAGCAAGTCATGTGTCCGCATGCGCTTAATTGAGGGAAAAACATAGTCTTGATAAGGGCGAAAGAGTGATGGTTCGAATCGCCTCCTTCGCTTCAGGTTGCAGTGGGATTTTGAACATTAGTGGAATATGCGGCGGCACACCTGCCACTTCCTCCCTGCGCACCGAGGCGCATAATAGTGGCTGCTTGGAAAGAGACTTCCCCCAATACTCGTGCGCTCTCTCTCTCTTTCTCCCTGCCCCACAAGGGAGAGAAACTGAAAGCGAACGTTATGGGGGGTTTAAGTCTTAGCCAAAATGAAAAATTGCCGCAGTTTTAGCCAGGCTCTTGAACTGGGCGGAAAAATGTTAATTATTCACTGGGGGAGAGACACATTTTCTCTCCCCTTTGATATAATTTGTGGGCCTTTTATCCTGCACTATGGTGCTAATTTATTTCCCTTTGGAGTCAAAATTCCCTCCTGTCCTCCCATCGCATATTCAAGAGCCTATAGTTTTTCTGCTGTTCTCAAAATATTCTTCCTCGCGTTAGATCTTTCCCTTACCCGAAGGAAACGCGTTAATTAACTGCCCATTGTCACAGGTGATTAAAATGTGCATGAAATGCATTATTTATTTCGATATAAATCCTTAGGATATAATGGAATCCATTAATGTCAACTAAAAGTAGCGTTCGTTCTTTTTGCCCCGAGGGCTGAATTAAGCGCGTCCATCCGTGACTTCTTTCCGTTCTTCTCATCCGTTCTTCTCATCCGTTCCCCCCTCCCCATCATCACTCGCTCAATTAAACCAACGCGTGCAGAGGAACAGGCATTCTCGCCTCATAATATCAAACTTGAGTCCAATTTGGAAAGTGACCAGTGGTATTTGTCGTTGGCTTTTGTGTTAGTTGAGAGGTTACTAAATATTTTCAATTGACGTCCGATTAATAAAAAATGTTTGCTTCCCATTAAGTACCGTTTCAGGGAAATGAGTAGTTGGTTCTAAGAAGAGGGTGGTCTGGGTTCATTCCTCGGGGACTCCCTAAGTTTTACCCAAGCTGCGTCACTATTTTCCAGTGTAAAAATATTTCCACAGTTTGGGTGAAGCTTTTTGAGGAACGGAAGAAGGCGGAGGGAAAGGAAATGCCCTCCCCTGCCCTCGTGGGTATGAATTTCATACCCCGTAGTGTTTATTTTAAGATGAGCTCTATTGTCATATCCAACTGACATTCGGTTTCATTGCTGTGGCGCAAGTGAATAGAAATTAGAATAACGAAGATAGTACAGTCTTTTAACAGTTATATTATTATTGATAATGACACCTAATTTCGTAAGAGTAATAAAAAAAATGCCATGACTTTCTGTGTTTAAAATAGCCAAAGAAAATTAGCCGCATACTCTCAATTCAATCATGCCAAGTGCGGTTGGAACTGAAGTTATTTGTGATAAAATACAAGAATTTTTACTTCTTTTCGATCTCCTTTCAGAATTTTACATCTCCCAGCTGAAGTCCGCGACTGAGTCTTTAAAATTACAATCAACGAGCAAATACGCTCTTCCGTAACTTTTTATACGAGTGAATGTCGTGGAATTGATGTTTTACCAATCTCGTTAAATCATATGGTGCGTTATTGTAACGGTAAATATGAACGAAAAGTGAAGAATCAGGCGTGATATTGTGGAATCGAGACATAATGAAAACTTTGTTGCAATTTTCCACAGTTAAATCTTTAAACTGTGGAAAATTGCAACAAAGTTTTCATTCGGTAAATATGAACTTTGACGTCTTATTAAACCATTCCCATAAAAGATTTTGACGAGTTATTTTTATCATATCTGTGTAAAAATAATTATTTATGTGACAGGTTGAACATTTTGTTTTTAGGGACCAGTGCCGTTTTAACTTCTATAAATAAATATACCGAAAAACAAATCAAATAGCTTAGACCGTATTTCCAACCTGAAATTCATTGCATATGGTTTTTTTCTTTTGAGAGAATGATTTCGTTCGTCTGAGAGAATTACTCAATAACTATGGCTGATCCAAGGAGATATGGAAAAATGTGTGGCCTTTTTGCCTCAAAGATTTTTTCACGACATCCCGTATGCTTCGTTAATCTCGAAAATAGTTAAAAAGCTCTCTGTCGTAAAACTATCCGGTCTTACATCGAGTTGAATCTCCATCTTAGTGTTATTGGGGCATTAAGTTTCTTTTAAGCTTTTAACTCTTTTAGGTGAATATTTAAGCAACCATGAAATCCAACGTTGTTTCACAAACAAATTGAACGGATAATTATTTGCTTGTTGTCATTTTTGACGTCATATTATTTTCCTATTGCGAATGGGAGTTTCGCGCGATCGAATGCTTTCGAAAATTCGCCGCGTGGAAGGGCTCTCCGGTGAGCGATGTTTACGAGAAGCAAGTGCAACTTGCTTCTCGTAAACATCGAGTGCGTTCGCGTCAAACGTAGGGGAGACGAATCAATCAAAACGAAAGAACGAATCGATCTCGCGCGCTCTGCTCTTCTATCGATCGCCCCCGCGATTCGTTAAATTATTTTCAGGTTTGCTTGAGCGCACAGGAAAAGTGTAACACAGGGCATGGGGGAGAAGGTGAAGTGGCGGCCCCGGGCACCCTGGCGCCGGCCCACCCCCCTGCGGCCCCCTCCTTCGACCGCACCAACAACATCCTCCCCCTGCCCCCTTGGGCGCCACGCGTCGTCATCTCGCTTCGCGCGTTAATTAGCGTGCCACTCGAAATCGCTCCGCGTGCTCTTGCCACGGTACTTACTCCCCGGCACCCCGTGCCACAGGTTGCTCCCCGCCTTGTGATGTGGTCGACTCCTTCTCTTTCATCCGCACTTCCCCCGGTGTCTCTTTCGTCTGTCAGATACTGTGAAGGAAAGAGCGCACTTGGACCAGTGCACCGAATATGGTGCAGTGCACCGAATATGGTGCTGTTCGGTGATTGGATGAGTCGAGCTTTGATCTTCGCTTTATGTGCCATTCGTGTGCCATTATCATGGAGTCAATCGATGACACTGTAGTTGAGATTTAGGCATGTGACGTCGAAATCACGATGGCATCGACACCAATCTGATTTCAAGTACGCAGTAGTTTATAAAGTTCGATCATATCGGTGTTCGAATCGATGACCCATATCGCCAACTTTTCAACAGTAGGACCCTGTTCGAAGTCGCATGAAAAATGTTTGCGAACGGCCTTAAGTCAAATTTTCTTTTTATTTACTTATTCCAGTGCTAATTTTTAGCAGTAGTTATCAGGGAAGCGGCGGACAGCCGACCTTGTTTAAGCGATAGGCATGTGAGGGTTACTGACGTTTTCATAAATCAAATCACTTTGCTTTTCCACATAAACTTTTTATTTTCACGACCCAGGTTTCGTTATAGCATAACATCATCATGTTTTTATGTGAGGGTTATTTTGAGGTAGTTGAGATCGTTTGCAAGGTGGGGAGAATTAATCATTATCAAGTAGTGCTTGTTCTTAAAGGCATTCGACAATGAGCCTACATTATAATGCCCCATTGGCCGGGCGTAGTATTGAAATTGAACGAACGACGATCGAGTGGGGATCGTTATACCAAGGTACAAAATCTATCTAAAACATGATGGGCACCCAGGTCATCGGCACACATTGTACATTAAGTCCACTCATAACTACCACCCTATTTGTCCGAAACCTCTCTTTCCTGGTCAACTGCGTGCAATAAAAAGCTGGCCATGTAAGGTATGTCACACTAATTAGAAAGTAACCGTGAATCTCGCGATTCATTCCGGTATTCATTTACGGTGGACCATATGGGAAGGTGGGTTGCGGTAGTCCAGTGGTAGAGCATTGGACTACTGACCGGAGAGCCCGGGGTTCGATCCCGGGGCAAGCCTCTCTGGGCACCTGCAGCTCCACCTAAGCTATGTTTATTTTCGGGTACCAGATCTTCCTGGAAAACCTTAACGGCGCAGGGAAAGGAACTGGCCCCCCTACCCTTATGTGTGAACTCCACACGCCGTCTGGTTTAGTACTGGGTGAACTGTACCGGTGTCATCACCCACCCAACCGATCTTCGGGTTGATTACTGTGTTTATGGTTTATGGCATGGGAAGAGGCGGGCACAAGCGTGTGACTGGGTATGCCACCCTCATTTTGGACTTTAATAATGAATACAAAAATGTTAGTAATATATGTAGCTGAACTTAACAATAGGAAGGTAAAAACTAGAGCAGGTGGAACAGGTAACATATCTCGGAAGTGTTTTGGACCAAAATGGTCAAAGTAGTAGGGTCATGTGGTTACATGAGGAAAATAATTGCCTTAGGTAAAGAAGCATTCACAAGGAGGTTGGAATTGATGACAGGGGCGTTGTTTTTAAGGATGTTAAGGAAAGTGTTTTCAAAGTTTTGTTACCGAGGATAGTTTTGTACCGCGCGGAAATATGGTCGCTGAAGCAGGATGATAGACGTAGATTGGAGGCTTTTGAAATGTGGAGGAAGGATGGAGGAAGTGGTGGTTAATGAGAGGGAATTATGACCTCGTGCTTTCCCGGCGTACGACATTATGCACTTGTGCCAGCGCTTCTTCCAATCCCCGAAACACTTCTCAAACTCGATCTTTGAGATAGCCTTTCTTCTTAGATTAGTTCTTTCAGCAATGCGCTTTTAATGTCATCTACGGCTGTAAAACGACGGCCCTTCAAGGTTCTCTTAATTTTTAGAAATAGTAAAAAGTCATACGGAGCCATATCTGGCGAATATGGAGGCTAGGGCATCGTTACAGTATTGTTTTTGGCCAAAATTCACGAACAAGCAATGAAGTGTGAGCTGGTGCATTATCGTGGTGAAAAGGCCATTTTGGAACGAATTTTGCTGCCACGCGTTTCATACCCAAAAAATAATAAAGACCTTCGGGTTGATTACTGTGTTTATGGTTTTTATGATCCAACCGATATGCCAACACCATCAGCGACCTCCCTAATTGTGATTCGGCGATCGTCCATAACCATTTCGTTCACTTTTTCCACGTTTTCATCGATTGTTGATGTGCTGGGGCGTCCAGGGCGTTCGTCATCTTCAAGGTCTTCACGGCCTTCTTGGAAACGCATATACTACTCGTAAACTCATAATTTACTCATAGCAGACTCACCATAGGCCTTTGTTAACATTTCACACACTTTGTTACACTTAATTTCATTTTTTACGCAAAATATGACACAAATTCTTTGATCCATTTCTTTTAACAAACTAAATCGCCGGGCTCATAAAACACGTCTAACCTTGGTGGCTGTCACAGGCAGTTTTCACAATGAAAACAGCTGAAATTTTTATCATACTTCAAGTGCATGTCTACCAACATAGTAAAAAAAAATGACAGTCGGACTCTCCAAGCCCGCGAAATGAAAAAATTCCCGTTAATATTTGAACACACCTCTCATTTGCTTGATGAAGTTTTCTCGAGTCTTCCACCGGGTCAGGGGTTCCATATTGGTCGACGTTTCGATTCTCGACTCGTGCATCGTCCTCAGGGTAGATGAGTTCCACTCTGCATTTGGCCGTCTTATTTACGAGGGTAGGTTGAAAAGTAATGCACACATGATTGTAGATCGCGAACAAAAACAAATAGAAATATCCGGAAAAAGTACATTTAAGTAAAATTCTTAAGTTTAAAAATCATATATTTATCTTTGGACGTAGTCACCGTTAATGCTAACTCATTTCTCCCAACGTGTATCAAGTTTTTTCATTCCGTCACTGAAAAACTATTCTGACTTTTTGTCGAATCCAGGACTTGGCAGCTGCCTTCACCTCATCGACCGAGTTGTAATAATTACCCTTGAGGTATCTCTTGAGTTGAGGAAAAAATAAAAATTGCAGGGCGCCAGTCGGGACAATAAGGAGGGTATAGAATCGGTTCAAATGCAAGTTTTCGCAGAGCCTCTCCAGTTGCGCGCGAGGTGTGTGGACGAGCGTTGTCATGTTGCAAGATTATTGGCGCCAGACTGCCTTTTACACGACAAACTAAAATGTCGGAGGTATTTTAGAGTCTGTATATACTGAGAAGAATTTACCGTTGCTCCTCGTTCCAGGAAATCAGTCACAGAAACCTGACTGTGGCAGTGATCGGACGTCTGCTTTCATCAACAATTATGGCTTTTCCAGGCTCGCAACCACGAAATTTTACTACCCATCGATTTACAGTAGACTTGTCAACAGGATCGTCACCATAAACAGCCTTTAAACGACGATGAATCTCTGTAGGAGTCACTTTTTCAGCAGTTAAAAATTCGATAACAGCGCGCTGTTTAAATCGCGTTGACATAGTGGCACTACAACACGTCTCCATACTTCCGCTTTTCAAAATACACTGGATGAATGTAACGACCTCAAACATGCGCATTCATGTTGAGGGGGAATGTTACTTCCACATGCCACCAGGAGTGCTTTTAAAGGTCATTTTGTTTGTGTTCTACAAGCATGTGTGCATTAGTTTTCAGCCTGCCCTCGTACTTGAATCAACGGGTCAGGTGACTCGTGATTGGTCCGTGGTGGAGGAGCCTCGCGGTTGGTCGCCATGGAGATTTTTTGTGTTCCTTCCTTTTCTAAGCTTAATCAGCACCGGTTTCCACGCGCTGCTGAGGGAATAGCCGGAGTCCCTGTTGAAATTACGTCTCGCCATTCTTATTTCAATTGCTTCTTTAATTATTCGGTAAGTGGCAAGTAACTTCGTCCCATCGAAGTTTATGGAATGATCTTAATATAAGTTTGTCCGAGAATTCATTGTGCGATCAATGGATTCTTCCTAAGGTGTATATGCAATGCACATGCTGATTTTGGGACTCGTCTCGGGATATTTCTTTATATGAGCACTAAAAGAAGAGTAGAGCAGAATTTCCCCACTATTTTTCATGAAGTACCACTTTCCATGGTATAAATGTTTCTTGCATCTTAATTAACCGTCAAAATGCATGATAAACTGAAATACTTGAAAAAAATATTTTGTGGGCCGAGAAAATGTTTATTTAAATAAATAAACACTTGTCTCGCGTGATGTTCTAACGTTTCCTCTCACGGAGTATGCGAATCTGTACAAAGTGTTTCGCTCATTTGGCGACCCTAGCCGCGATTGCTGACATTTCGATCGACTGACAACTTTGTGTAAAACTTCAGTAGTTATTTCCAAGGGAACGATCTTAGACTGGATTGATGAAGATGTGTATTTTTTCTGCATGCATCCATATTTCCCCCCTATTGCGTGGAGGGCATGGATGCTTATTGTCAAGCGAAGGTAAACTTTTCCCAGGAGTAGTCTATTCCAGTTGGCCGTGCTCCCGATGGCGGATCGTTATGTATTACCAAATGTTATCCGTTCAACGGGGAGGGGGAAGTGGAAATCGGGAGGCGATAAATCGAACAATTGCAATCCATTCTTCAACCGATGAAAGTAAATGGAACGAGGCGTAAAGAGAGAGGACAGCGGTTGTGGAGTCAAAAAGGAAGTGAGGGTTCGTCGATAATGACGAGTCAGTTGAGAGGAATTAGCTCCTGCGGCCTAATCAGCGACGAGCTTTCACCTGGGTGTATAGCCATCTGGAGGTACATTTTCCACCCAGCTATCTGCCTGTCCCTGATTGGTTGGAGGTCACACTCAAAGACACCCTTCGCCATTGGCTTGTTATTATGGAGAGGGGACGTACTTCTAGTTTCTTACCATCTGCTTTAGATGCGTGACCTTTCAACCCCATGACTGGCAGCTAGACATTAAAGCAGATAGAAGAAGAATAAAAAGAATGCTGTTATATGAACTATTAACTACGCAAAGCTATGAATTGGTTAATAGGGAGTAAAAGCTTATATATGCATCTCATTATCGTGTGCATATGTATTTACTGAGACTTGGTTTCTCTGAGAGCAAACAATCAATGCCTGTTCGTCGACCATTTTCTGGTTTGACCATTGTTTGCGCCTTGCAAACATTCATCAATAGAATCCACAAAATTATTGCCGAGTTGTTGGTGGCAGAACCAATCAATGATGAAAGATAGGTGATAGATAATTTTTCCAGTGGGATGTTGAGTTGAGTGTGTTCACGAGAAGTTGAACCCAACTAATGAAGTTTTTCATTAATTTATTACGTCTGTTGATGTTTTTCGGACAATAATATTTATTTATTCTTATACATTGATGTTGTCACCTTCAAAGGTAGTCCCCATTGGAGATTATGCAATTGTGCCAGCGCTTCTTCCAATCCCCGAAACACTTCTCAAACTCGATCTTTGAGATAGCCTTTAGTTCTTTCAGCGATGCGCTTTTAATGTCATCTACGGCTGTAAAACGACGGCCCTTCAAGGTTCTCTTAATTTTTGGAAATAGTAAAAAGTCATACGGAGCCGTATATGGCGAATATGGAGGCTGGGGCATCGTTACAGTATTGTTTTTGGCCAGAAATTCACGAACAAGAAATGAAGTGTGAGTTGATGTATTATCGTGGTGCAAAAGCCATTTTGGAACGAACTTTGCTGCCACGCATTTATACCCAAAAAATTATGAAAAATGTCATGACATGATCCAATCGATATGCCATCTAATTGTGATTCGGCGATCGTTCATAACCATTTCGTTCACTTTTTCCACGTTTTCATCGATTGTTGATGTGCTGGGGCGTCCAGGGCGTTCGTCATCTTCAAGGTCTTCACGGCCTTCTTGGAAACGCTTATGCCACTCGTAAACTCGTGATTTGCTCATAGCAGACTCACCATAGGCCTTTGTTAACATTTCACACACTTTGTTACACTTAATTTCATTTTTTACGCAAATTCTTTGATCCATTTCTTTTAACAAACGAAAATCGCTGAGCTCATAAAACACGTCTAACCTTAGTGGCTGTCACAGTCAAAGTCCATAATGAAAACAGCTGAAAGTTTTATCATACTTCAGGGGTATGTGTACCAACATAATAAAAAAAAGTGTGACAATCGGACTCCCAAGCCCGCGAATTGAAAAAATTCCCGATAATTTTTTAACACACCTCGTATACCCTAACTATCAACCCAAAGGTCAATTCCATAGGCGAATACTCACCTCTTCCCAGACTCCACTTGGGCGTGTTAATCAAATATTCAAGGAATGGTTGAAGTTCGATTCTCCCGATTCCAAAATGCAGCCCGCGGTTTTCCAGGAAAGGGTGACATTCGCATTTTTTTCTGGGGAACCGTTTAATTTTAGCGCACAGCGTCTGAATGCCGAGATTCACGTAATGAGCGAGGTCCGAAGCCGGAGTTTACGAAGGATTGAAGCTTAGAATAGAGAGGAGTGGGGATCCATAACGAAGGAGCTCCGAATAGCGAGCTGTGATGATGACGATGATAGTTAAATCCGTCATTTACTCCCTCCTAAGTAACTTGAGTTAGATAATAAGGTTGTCTAACGTGAAGGCAAGCTGATTTGCGAGTAACTACCGCAAGTGGGTTGCGTAATCATTCCCTGATTTGGGTATTTTCATTGATTATCCGACCTGCCTACATTTGTGGGATGTAAGAAATCCCAAACCCATATGTCGTCATTTTACGAACACTGCAACGGCTATATTGATCGACTCAGCTTACGGAAGGTTGGGTAATTAGAAAAATGGAGGGGGGGGGTAACAGTTGAGAACAGAGAGAGAGAAACAATGAAGGAAGAGATTAAGACCCGCCGCTGTTATTGTTAGGCGAGAGAAATGCGGCTTCAAGAGTGACGGTACGATAGTGCGTATTAGGTCTTTGTTTTCGCCAAATCCTCCAACTTGGCGGTTGACGCGCTGCATTTGCGGTGTTTTCCCACATTTCCGCCCTCGTTCCATAAGCACCGTGATTCCGATCAAACTCTTTTGAGTGTACGTTATCCGCGTGCCAGACGATCGACCCATGTGCCGTGACCGTTAAAAATGTCGCGCCCGTCCACTTCCTCGTGCCTCTGATGGATCGTGCCCTCGGGCGGATCCCTCCGAGCCCACTCCGGCTTCCGTTGGTTTTACGATGCTCCCGGTAAGTGGCTGCCGTTAACTTACCGGGGATTCAGCCGTCTAATTTCCCGCCTATCATCCTCGCCATTCCTCTTCCCGCCAATGTTCGAGCGTGATTTACTTCCTTGCGGTGGTGAAATTTCGAAATTTTGTGGTTCCCGAAAACCTTCGTCGGGCAGGGGTGGAGTCACGGAACCACTTAAAAAGAGCCCTTTCGCATGAGTTTCTTCTCTTATCTAAGGTCGGTATGCGCACCTTCCAAAACTTTTCACTCCACGGAATACCAAACTGCGTCACGACCCTCAGACCGCAGTAAAGTATGCGCCTCGTTGATCCAACAGCACCATATAAAAGGAGTATCACCCTCAGTCGTAAATGTTGCTTTTCATTCGTAATGATTAATAAAAAAAATGTTGTTACTAGTAAAATGGTCCAAAACCACATCGTTCATTATGTATTTTCGAACAGTTCATTTTCATTTCATTTGGTTTTAGATGTCGATGGAAAGTCCGCACATGTTATAAATACTTGTCTGACTATATTTTATCACACGCTTTAAAATTAGAAATAGTTCTCATCACAAATTACACACGCGCAATTTAAAATATCTTAGCGCACTGAAGTACCTATCTGACGCTTACATGTACTGTTATCAATTTTATAGGTTGAAACTCCAACGGTATCATTAAAATATTTTATAAGTGACACATCGTGATCCTCAATTTCTCAAAAATATTTCAATTTAATATCTTATCAAGTGCTGCGTAAAAAAATACCTGCGTCAGTGTTCATGAACCGGAGATTTTTTCAAAATTTAAAGCATCCACGCATAAAAATATACAGAATTATTATTCTTTTTATTGGCATTCTCCTGGTTAGGATAGGTTTTGGATGGATTCAACCTACGTATGCTATGGTTCACCGACACATTTCCTTTCCTCTCCTAACAAAGCAAAACGGTTTACATTAATTACAATAAGCCACTCTTCAACTCCGCATATTTCTTTCCTCCCTTGATTCCATCCAACATCCCTATCCTATGTAAAACAAAAAATGCCGGGACCGTAAACTTGAATGGCACCAAATATTAATAAAAAAATAATAATGATAATAAATAAAAATAAATAAATGGAATAATGATAAATAATAATAATAAATTTAAATTAATAATAATAAATTTAAATAAATAAATAATAATAATAATAAATTTAAATAAATGAATAATAATAATGAAATTTATAATTTAAAAAATTAAATTAAAAAGCACCACACACACACACACACAAATTCGAAACAAATAATTAAAGAAATAAAATAATAATAATAAAATAATAAAAAAATAATAAAACAAACTTACAACCACTTGGTCACTAGGGTGAGTTACGAAATAACTTTCACTCTCGTGAATCACATTATCACACACACTCAGGGTTTGCAAGGATCCCTCCTATGTCAGTGACCCGTCAATCATACAAATAAATGAAAATTATTAAAGGATGTAAAGAAACAAATCAACTTACGTGAATACAAAGTCACTCAATCACTCAGGTATGCTCGAAAACATTGACCTTTGTGATTCACATATACTCACACGTTCAGGGTTTACCAGGATTCCTCCCAGGCCAGGGACCCGCCAATCACACGAAAATAACTAAACGGAAAGTAAAGGACTTCGGTATAAACGCAATCACTCAATCACTCAGGTGTATGAATGGGTGAGTGCGTGCGTTTCACAAAGGAACAGCCTAAATATGTAATATTAATTAGTTAAACAAATGAGGAAGTACTGGAGATGGTGGGTCAGGAGAGGGGTTTGTTGGGAGATATCCTATGGAGGCAGGAAATATGGATGAAGAGCGTATAGATCGGCAGTGGGAGACTGTTGGAGAAGGTAATAGAGGGGAGGATGATGGGCAAACGAGGAAAGGGCAGGAACAGGATAGGGATGTTGGACGGGATGAAGGGAGGAAGGAAGTACACAGAGATGAAGAGGGACCTGATGTAGATTAAGTTGCTGGATTGGGTTTTGTTTGGAGTTACAAAATGTTTATTTGGTAGTTGTGTCCATCCGAAAACCTACCTCAACCGGTAGATTACCTAATAAAATAATTATTTAGTTGTTCCTTCGGTCGCGGTGGCGCTAGCGTCAAGGAAGCATCGCGGAAATCGGAAGGCTGAAGCGCTAGATCGGCGGCAGCGTCGGTGGAAGTGTGGAGCAACGGGACGGAAGTGAGTGAAATTTGCGGAGGTGTGATGGAATCGAGAGTTCTCGAAAGATACACCCAAAAGTATCACTCCTTCGATAACATCGTCGTCACCATGTGATGTGCTGTGTTGGCTCTTTTAAATGCGTCGCGGAGCACCGCGATGATTACTTGGTAAGGATTAAAAGCCATGAACTATCTAGGCAAGGGTGGAGAAACTTTCTGGCACAAGGGTCGCATGAGTGGTGCATTGAAGGTAGTGGCCCTTGGCGTAGCACTGGAATCTAGTGTCCACCAGAGTTATTATTCGCTTGACGAAAAATTTTGTGGGATCTTCGTGGGTCCGAGTAGAGAGGCCCAGGTGGGCCTCTCTACTAAAGGCCAACTCAACTGGAAACTAATTGTGACCGTGCTGAACGCCGCTGTTTCTCGAATATCATCTGATATTCGCCACCTATCATGAAATCGACGATTCCCAGCAGCTAAATTATGTTTGCAATTATTCGACTTTTGATTATTTTCCAATTAATTTCTTGTTGACTTTTAGTACTCTTCGGCGACTCCATTGCTATGATTCGTTAATTTTTAAAGTGGAAGATAATCAATTGCTCAATATAATTGACCTTTTGATTTAATTTTCCTTGGGGCCTATGATGACGTTAAGGCTGATTGAATTATTCCTCGTCAGCAAGGGATCAAATCACGATTATAAATCGTATTCGCTCTCTCTTCATTCATCTTTAAATGTATCAATTAAGTCGACTCATATTTCCCCCTTGGCATACTTAGTGCACAATTTGAAAACATTAAACATTTAACTTTTCTGGAATTCATCAATTAGCTATTCTTACTACGGTATTTATTCCAAAACGCATAAAATGTCTTTTTTCCGAATTCACCATGCTACTAGCAAATTTTTTTAATACTTAAACACGATACAATATGGTGTACATATACAATTTGGTGTACAGATTATGCTTCCTTGGTGCCTGATCGATGCCAGGGTGTCGAATAAACATTCACTTTTAAGTGTCAGCTCTTCGAATGTAGAATTGTGAGTTTTTGCACGAGAACTACCGCAAAAGTAAGGGAAATGCGTGGGTCGACAGCGGTGACACCGAATGGGTTAGGGCCAGAAGCGACCGAAGTCCGAACAAGGGGTGGCCGGCGCTCTTCTTGCATTCTCTTGTTGTGCATCCCCCGTCTGTTATCAATAATTCGTCTTCGGGATCGACACCCCCTTCGCCAAATGGCTTAAACCTGAGGCGGAAACCTTTGTTCATTGGAAGGGTGAATGTTACTTATCAGAGGATCCTTAAGGCGGTGCACGTTGTGTTCATAATATTTTAATAAAACGTGAGATATGAGGCAAACCGAAGTTAATATCTTATTACTCTCACAATCGGGTCACATGGGAGCTCAGACTTTTTAAAACTCTAAATGCATAGAAACAGTAAAAATATTTTAATGTATGACGAGAAGCATTTGGTGCACAAATCGAACGTTTGTTCTTGTGATCACAGAAGGCCACTACCCTTTGATTTACATAAGTCAGGCGTACTTCATATTGCGTTGAAATCCGGTGTTAAAGCCTTCGAAATGAATTTCGGTGGGTAACCATTTTGCACGGAATGCTATCTTCTGACAAACCCCCTCCCCCCCAAGACAGAAGCGGTCGAGGAGGAAAGATGTCGGGCTAGGCAGCGTCGAACGGGAAGGAAATCCATTGGGATAGAAATATAGTAGTATTATTAAGATTAATTCTACCCGGGGTTTGGGTACTTGGTAAATCTAAACCGAATTTCTGGGACCGAATAAAATATCGCGTCATGGAAGGTGTCAGGTGTCTCCTCACCCTCTTTCCTGGATCCGCCACTGCCCATAGGATTCCGGAAGGGCACCCTCTTAAATCCGGGCTTGTCCTCGGGTGACCCAGGGGTCGAATAGGTGTTTACGCAAGCTACATGATCGAGAAAGGACTCCAATCTGATAGAATTAGGTTTAGCAGTGCAGGGACGCCACGCCACTCGCCTTGCTAATCTGAGCGGCCTATGTTCCCTTAAAATGTTGGAAATGCGTCCTGAGGGTGACATTTGTTGCTTTTGAAATGGCTATTCTATGGTGTTTTTTCGGTTATCGATGTCTCATGTGGCGACAATTTGAATACTTCCGTTCCTTAAGGATGCATTTTTACTCATTCAATGAAGCTGGTTTTCGTGCATTTGCAACCTTCCTCACGTCACTTCACCATCTACCCGATGGTGAAGCGTTGTGGAATCTGTACAAGCCGTATTTGCGTAAGATCCAAGGATACGTGAACCAAGAGAAGACGAAAATGTTAATTAATAGTTACCATGCGAATCAGGAGTGGTCCCGCGACGCTGTTAGTGTTAGTCTTGAGTTGATGTTAGTTTGCCAAGTGCGGCTGTTGTGCTGAGTGCCTCTAGTGCTTTGTGTTTTGATGACATTGTTTTGCCATTCATATATAGGGTTTGCATCGAGGTTTCAAACTAAAAGGCCGGCATGTAATTTAATTTGAACTCACAATCGACCCAGTTTCTATTATTTTCCAAAAAAGTTACAACACCACGTTTGCGTGCGGATGCAAAACAGTATATTTTGTTGTGAAATTCCGCGCGTAAATTTAGAAATTAATTTTAGACAATTTTTTGGAGATGGCCTTGATAAATAAAATGTTAATTCTCTTCGGCGAGGTTATGTATTTATTTTTGTCTACACCCAATTTTAGCGCTTATAACTCGATTGTAATGAGTTAATACTTCATTTGTTGAAAAAACGCTTGTTGTATTTGTGAATAAGAAATAATTAATTTTAATTTGCCGTGATCTACCAAAAATTTGTTGAACGAATTAACTTTAATTAATTTGCTTTAATTAAAGTCAGTTCAATAAAATGTATTAATTAATTAATCTGTATAATTTTATGTGCATGGAGCTATGGACTCAATTATTTTCTGACGGCATCCAGATAGATGTGTCCAATCTGAGTCACAAGTATAACAAAATTTAAAAGTCATCAACTGTTGTTAGCTACTATCAATGAAAACCAGTCGGATCAAGTTGTAATAAGAAAGTTGTCTACATTTTTTTAACTACTCACTTCAGTTTGTGTGCCCCTATCATCCTTTAATATAGGATTCAATAGAGAAATATTAATATAGTTAGGTTATTTGAGGTGAAATGTCAGGCCCATTTTTATTTGTCGTGTCTCTATTTAAATGTGATCCCACTGATTTAATGTAAATATCGGGAATGGGCCAAGAAGGATAGATGATTCCGATAGTTCTGTACAATTTACCGGAGTTCGAAGCCAACTTCAAAGCCCCAATAACCCGTTACGTCACTGCTTCACGACCAGCGCAATCAATGGTCTTCATTCCATGCATTTTGTTGACTCTGCAATCAATCCTCCTATCGGTTAATCTCTTCATGTCTTCATTTTTCCTCGCGTTCGTGCCTGCCACCATTTGTTGCTTGTATCTCACCCAGCTTTTGCCAACATATTATTCTCGTGCGCCTTTCGTTTAATAACTTATTTGAGCGAGTCATCTTCCGAAACGATTCCGATGTGCTAATTCCCAATTCTTTTCAGCGTTTTCATTGCGGTTCTTTGTCCTTTGTCTTTGTCCACGCTTCATGGAACTTCTTTCATCAGTTATTCGGTCAAACTTGTCTCCTTATTCTTGTGTGGCACCACATTTCCATTGATTTCTATTTACCAAGCTATTAAATTTGTCCCATGCATTAATTTAACCTAGTCTTCTTCAGTGTGCGCGTCTGCACGACCTCTGTTAACGAGTGAAATGTGGAAAACTTGGAGATGATGAAGGTTTATTTTTCTTGTATATGTTATTATTTCCTTATTCGCCTGATTTATAATAACTTAGGAGACGTAGTAGTTCAGTGGGCAGAGCGCTGGACCTACTGACCTTATGGCCCGGCCTCGATTCCCAGTTACACTCTTGTCGCCCTCAGCTTCGCCCAACATGTACGATTTTTCAGGTACTAGATTCTTTGTAGGAAACCACAGGTGGCTCATGGAAGAGAACTGGCCCATCTATCATGATATGTTCGCATAAATACGCCACACGCCGCGTAAGGGCTGTCGAGGTTGAGTTCTACCTTGACTTCAACCTTCGGGTAGATTACCTTGTTTTGGTATAATGACTGAGTAGTTGCGAATTGGTTACTTTTGAAAGATGCATGATTTTTTTCATCGGCGCCCTAGTTCCCTGTAAATTATGCGTGTTGTCCTCATGGTTTATTTTCATGCTTTCCGGTGATAGATTATACTGATGTTTGTCCGAGGGGGTAAATGACAGTGTATAAAACTACACGTACGTTCACATCCCCTTTCGCAATCGTGAAGACGAGGCTTACGTATGCTAAAACCAACACCACTGAACGCTGTGGTTGTGAATAACCGAAGTAGTTTTGAGTGTTAACTGGAAGAATAGTGATGGGTGGGGAATGGGTGAGCCATAGAAGTCTGTGGTTTGGATGTACTGGAATGGACGAGTGTGAAAGTACTGCTCGACGCTGGTTCATATTGACAGAAGGGATCGGGGTCGAATCACCAAACAGATTTATTAGAGAAGCATGAATGATTTGAAAGATGAATGGGTGAATTTGGTCAATGAGACGCAGAGCGAGCGAATAAAAGAGAATTCAGCACCCGAAGAGCATGTATGGAACTAGTCATGTATGTATGTTTGGAATGAAAGAATAATTTTGCGCTTGGTTTCGAAACGAAAGTGTATTCACCAAAAGAAGCGCTCTTAGGATCTCATTCAGGTCAATTGTCCAGTCTTTCAGATTTTTTTCACAAAAGGGGATTATAAAAAATGTATAACTTTACAATTTCAATTTAGTTGTCCTCTTTCAATTCGCAAGCATCCCGCGGTGCTCTTCAAGAGTCTCGCTTACAGTCATCCTTTTTTGTTTGATATCTGTCACCGAGGCTAAGCTTTCTACATATCGTGTGCAATGTCAGGTAAGTCTCGATGTACGTCCCTTCCATTTATATTCCACCCTACGCGCTTCTTACGTGTTTACAGTCGAGGGCTTTTCTCCATTGCCAGCAGGAAGGAGGAGAATTATATGCCAACCTGAATTATAACTATCACGTTCCCTCATGAAACATTTAGAAAAAAATAAAAGAGATATTGCCCTCGAATACTTCATGATGAACTTCGTGAGACAACCACATGTTACATTATAGCGATCCTCTCAGGGCTCCGCAAAAAGCTTTCTCCGATTTCTACGATCGGTATATTTGAGACTTTTCTCATGAATCTACCAGGCTTTCAATGAGACGATAATTTCGTGATTCAACGGTTAATCCGCCCAAAATTAAATGTCACTTAGCCGTCGTCTCCCAGTTCGCAAAATATCCACCATGTTAGTCCGGACGCCGAAGCTTCTCCCGCAGATTTGAACTTCCCTCTTGCTCTATCGGCGGCTAACCACGCTCCCCGAGGCCAAAGACCGGTTTGTCGGCTGGCTCGCTGGTTGGACTCGCATATCCCGCTTGGGCGCGAGCTTCTGCCCGTCCGTCTCCTTTCCCTCCCCTCCGTCCCGTCATCGGCCCCCCTCTCCGTGTTTCCCTTCCTTCCCCCCACCCCCAGCTACCGTCGTCGCTCGATCCGCCCGGGCTGCGATAGTCCTATCCCGCCTCACTCATTCTCGTGAGAGCGGCTGTGGGTACAAGATGGCGACTGCGAAACCGAAGTCGAGTGCCCCCTCGGCTCCGAGGGAATATATAATACGACCGGTACGTTAAATAGCTATCGAACATTATCTGGAGTTTGGAGGAGACTTTAGTGTGTAATATTGGCGCCCGCTGTGTCCTCGTGTGTGCTCCGTTCTTCCTCAATATCTCTCGTGGCGTTTTGTGAAATTCGGGATATCTATCGTTTCGTGTTTAATACGTTCGTCCGCCATCTCCGTAACGTTTTCGCCTCGGAACGTGCGCGCTAGCCCGTTACGTGAGAACACGACAGTGCATTATGAGTGAAGGTGTTCGCGTCGTTTTGAACGTGTTGCCTGAGTATTCCCATGTGATTTGCTCTATTGCTGGAGAGATAGAGTATGGAAATAATGAAAACCGAAACTAGTGGTAGGATCAGTGACGGCATTTTTTCCGTGCATGACCCGGACGGATTGATGTTGAGGTGACGCACAGACGTCGTTCACGGGCGTAAATCGATCGTTAATAATTTAATTTAAGGGCCGTTCAGTAGTGTTTGTTCACTTTTTTCACCGCCTAATTTACGCATAGAGGTTTTTACCGATTTGAAGAGCGAGAAGCGACAAGTTTGCGCGGGATTTTTTTAATGGTTGTTTTTCAGCAATCAGAAACGACATCAGATTAAATCGAATTATCTGGCGATGTTTTTTCCCTGGACAGGACGGGTCGGGAGATATTTTTTTCAGGAACGGCGAGAGTTTAGTGTCGATCGGTGTGCAAGGACGTGAAATCTGATTGGCGTACGGGCGGCAGGGAGGGGGAGGAGGAGAAAGGTAGGATGAGCATGCAGCGAGGGAAGAGTCCCGCAGTTGGGGAGGCGAAATCGCCCCTCGGGAGGGAGCGGCCGCGGAGGGGGGGATATGTAGGAAGACAAGGAGACATCGTCGCCTGGGGCAGTTGGGGAGCGCGAGACATACACCTACCACCCCCTCCCCATTACCGAAAAATTGCGTGGGCGTTGTAATAATTTCGCACCCCACTGCAGGGGTGTGTGTGAGGAGAGGGGGGGAAAGAATATGTCGCAGCGTTTCCTTCTCGCGCTCTTCTTCTCCTTAAAGCCTCGCTTTCGATTTGCAATTCTATGGTGGAGCATGAGGAAAAATTCGCTCGCGATCTTTGTCCCTCCCAAGAGAGTTGCCCTGTGTGAAGTCTTCGGGGAAAAAAGTATGCCGGGAATCGCCTATCCTCCCCCTCCTCCCTTAATCTGGCGTAACTCGCGCGCGTCTGCGTTGCGTCCCGGGACTCCCAGTGCTCGATCATCCGAATCGTCGTGATTGGTTGTTTACCCCTCCTTCGAGTGCTTTCATTTTGTAACTTTCAAAGGAACCCAAGGAATGTATTGGCTAAATATTTTAACTGAGGTGACAATAGCAAGGCGTCATCGGTTGGGCTCTCGTCACGCCCATGCGAACGTGTATTCCGGGTGACTCGGCATGGGGCTGATAAAACAACTTGCGGGGGGGGGGGGTGTTACGCACTTATTTCCTGTAGGAAGTCCTTCGGAGATTTGACCGTGGGTTGCTTCCCCCGTCAATAAAATATCGAATTACACCTCCCAAGAATTCGCGCGTCTCATTGTTGTAGTGCATGCTATAATGGAACGGTCGAGTCCGATTGACCTTGCGGATCTTGGGACGGGAAAATTTTTGGATATTCTCTGCTCCAGTCGTCGCGGAAAGGATGGTTAATACTTAGCTCTCTCTCTCTCTCTTGTCGTTCCACCTTCCCCCTCTCATCTCCCCATCCCCCCTTTCCGCTTTTCGGACTGCCGAAGAGGTTTCATATCGATTGCAGTATGGAGTTTTTCGTGCAGTCAGGATGAAGGTCGCACGTTTGACAGAATTATTGAGCTTATGTGGCCGTTGAAGTAATTGCAAGTCGCTGAACCCTTTAAATACCTCCTTGTCGCTCCGATAATCTAGTCTTGCGGCGAAAGGAGTAACGTTTCATCCCGATCGGTACTTGAACCTGCTGCGCCTGTGCCCTCTCTTTCTTCAAGGTTAGGATACAGAACGTTCGGGGAAAGGTCCCCGCTCGCCAACTTTTGTTCGTCTCTCTCATCTCGCTCGGAAAATTTTGTCACCCAAGTTCTAAGTATTCCGTTTCAAGGAAGCAGCCGCAATATTTATCTAGTTCATTGAAGTACTCTCAGCCATTATTTGACCTGTTGGAACCAGCCTGATAATTAAATGAAATTATTTTAGATTCGAAAAAATATAGCACCATAGGATAAGTAATTTCTTTTTCTTCGGTTTTGCAAAATTCCATTCTTTGTTTTTCAAACAGCAAAGAAAAATTTAATGTTGCAATTTCGAAATCGTTAGTTGTAAGAGGTTCGAAGACTTTTGCGCGTAGGTATCCTTGTTTTGATCGCGACACAGTTGACCTTCGAAGTACGAGTCGTAAAATCATTTGGACCTTATCTCCTTCATGCTGGAACGCGAATCCGAGCAAGTGTTCTGGCCAACACTTGCTCATTAACATGATAGACCATGTTCTGAGAGTAATGTCTTCTCTGCTATTAGATCAATGTTATGATGATAATTATGTGATATTTATATGTATGAGTTACAATTATTGTTCAACATTGAAACGAAAACGCCTCTGGCCTCAACGAACTACCACATATAAATAATATTGACATGGGAAATCCCCATTTGAAATATAACATTCTAATGACCGTATTAACTCACCGCCCCACTTGAATTCGGATATTTAGTGATGGAAAGAAGGTTGAACCATTCAAATTTATTATTCGGGGGAGGAAAACAACCCTAAAGCTGGGTCGTTAGGCGAGAGCTTTTCCGTTGGCACATGCGGCACTTGGTCCAGCGCTCCGTCCCAGTTGGGGGAGTGCGTGAGATAAATTTGGGGGTGAGGAATCGTTGGAATTTCTCAAAGTTTTCGCGGAACCAATCCGTCAGTCTTTCGGCTACCTTGCCCAAACTGTTACTAATATCCAGAATGATGCAGTCAGATTTAGAATGTAACCAAGTAGTCGTGGGATTTTTTTCTTGCTCGCAGGAAAGACGGGAACAGTTTTCAGACCAAGGTTTTTTAATTCATCTTTTTAAAATTCCCCTCGCGCCAACAGATTGGTGCGTGCGAATGCAAATGTTTTCACTTTGGTTGATTCCTATGGCCATAACCTATTTTAAAGATGCATGGCACTTCATGGGTACTGAGAACATCCATCTCGGACGTAGTAATCATGGTGTATGATAACCCGGGCAAAGGCGCGGTTTATATCGCTTTCGATCGTAGCGGTATTCAATATGAGTTATCTTCATTGCTTTCAAGCGGTGAAGGCAAAAAACTTAAAATTAAATATTCATCTAACAACAGAGAAATCCATAACAGCAATCGGAAAAGCCATCCTCCGAATAAGCTTGTATCACCCCGATCGTCGTTGATGACCAGTATAACCTTAATTGTTCAACATGGAAAGTTTTGAGAAGTTATGGGTGCTGATACTGCCATGGCGTAATATTATTTTTCATTTTGAGCGTATCATTGTGACAGAAAAGTTTTCCCTTCTCACTCTCCGAAAACCAGCATTAAGACTTTTAACATGTAACGTCACACAGCAAGATGATATCAAATAGATAACGTTTGTATTGAATTATTATTAGGTAATCTACCGGTTAAGGTAGGTTTTTGGATGGACACAACTATCAAATAAATATTTTGTAACTCCAAACAAAACCCAATCCAGCAACCTAAACTACATCAGGTCCCTCTTCATCTCTGTGTACTTCTTTCCTCCCTTCATCCCATCCAACATCCCAATCCTGTTCCTACCCTTTCCTCGCTTTCCCAGCATTCTCCCCTCTATTACCTTCTTCAACATTCCGCTACCGCTCAATACGCCTTTCATCCATTTTTCCTGCCTCCGTAGGATTTCTCTCAACAAACCCCTCTCCTCACCCACCATCTCCAGTACTTCCTCATTTGTTTTCCTTTCGGTCCATTTCACCTTCTCCATTCTTCTCCACGCCTACATTTCAAAAGCCTCCAATCTACGTCTATCCTCCTGCTTCAGCGACCACGTTTCTGTGCCGTACATAGCTACGCTCCATATCAGAGTTTTTACGAGTCTTGTCTTAACATCCCTACTCAACGTCCCCGTCATCAACTCCCTCCTCCTTGAGAAGGCCTCCTTCCCTAGCGCAATTCTTCTCCTTACGTCCCTTCCACTTTGACCGTATTGGTCCAAAACACTTCCGAGATATGTAAACTGCTCCACCTGCTCTATTTTTTCCCCGCCTATTTTAATATTTAGCTTAGCCTTTTTTGTATTGAATATATTAATAATATCTCTTACATTCAATAATGATGTCGTGTTCAGGATATTTGTTATTTTAGGATGCGTTTATGCTTAAAATTAAGCGTTCAAACATCGAAAGTAGAAACCACCCCCAATTTTCATGTGGGTGGTTTGCCGGGGAAAATGCAAATTCAACTTCCCGTTAAAAAAAAATAAAACATTAGAGTTCACATGAGGTGTCTTAGTCATATAGAACGAATATTTAAATATAATGATCGGTTGCAAGCTTTGAAAGATCAGGTCATATCGGTGTCTTTATAGCTATATGCCATTATGTGGCCGTTGGAATTCTTTTCAGGGAACTCGGCCTCGACGGATGGTAACAGAAGTGAAATAGGCAGAATATTTCTTTAAAACGAAGAGTTTTAACTAGTACTAAGAGTATGGGGAGCCCTAATTAAATTCGCCTCGATTGTTTATGATTCAGTTTTTAGAGATGGTTGGTCATCTTTATAAATAAAGTTTTTAAAACAAAACAGTTTCTGGCGTAACTTGGTGGAAAATCTTCATACTGACTTTTAATAATAAAACCACTTTACTTTTCCACATAAACTTTTTAATTTTTACTACCTAGGTTTCGTTATAGCATAACATCATCAACATCTGATGATGTTATGTTATAACGAAACCTGGGTTGTAAAAATTAAAAAGTTTATGTGGAAAAGTGAAGTGGTTTTATTATTAAAAGTCAAAATAAAGTTTTGTTATATTTTTGTTCATTATTTTTCTATATAAAAAATACTTCTTTTCAGAGGGACCGTAAAGAACGTAAGCATTACACCGATGATTGGACCTTCGGTGATGATGAGATCGATGGAAAAAGGTCATTTAGGTTGGAAGACAAAATCGAGTCAGATCGCTTTACACCTTGTTTTGTCAAGGAGATGCAGGGTGCTGGTATGTTTTCGTATTTAACCTAGAATTATTTTTCAATTTCTGAGATAAATTAAATGAGCAATAAACAGTGTTAAAATTCTGCTGCACATTTTTTTGTCTTCAGTGCATCTTATAGTTAATCATAAAAATAATTTTAATGCCTAATATAATCCAACTATATAAATCTGATTGTGATTAAATTTAATAGTATGGTAATATTGTTTAGCCCATTATGAGTGTTTAATCATTTTTTCACCGAGGTAATGACCTATCTCCAAAAAAATATATTTAATTACTTAGTCTCAAATTGTTTGAGCTACATGAAGTCATTTTCTGCATTGATGTTAATTTTGGCATATTTTAATTTGCCTAAAATTTTAAAGTGCTCTGATGTGACATCAGTATTGGTTCAGCACAAGCTGCAAATAGTTGGGTTGAAATAAATTCACCAATTGTATTAAATATTATTTTATAAATATTGCTTATGAAACTTGTTTTGTGATCTTTGTGTGTGACTTCATTAGGATGAATCGTTTGTTTATCAGATTTCAACCTCAGCTATCTGCAAAGGCATGGCTTCAACACACCTTTATTATTTAAAGAGAAGACAGGGCTTGGGTTGAGAGTTCCAAGTTGCAATTTTTCGATTAATGATGTCAGGATGTGTGTGGGTAAGTTCTCAAACATTATGAAAGACTTTTTTCTCTTTGGATTAAGATAAATATTATTCTTCATAGATGGGTCTTCATTTTGGGGTGAATTTGAGACTATGTGGTCCCTTCTACCACGTCAACTCTGACCATATGAGAAGAGACGGAAAACAAAGCCTTTTGCATGCAAGGTTCATTGCATTCATTTAGGTCAAACATTATTATATCTACCCTATTTTAAGGTATATGAAGGGTGTTTTCCCCCTGATTAATGATGACTAAATATTACCTTCATTTAATCTTGTCGATCAAATGTCCAGTGTAATTTCCCAAGTGTTTGTTATGGTAGGTTGTAAACCTCTGGAGGGTTAATATTTCTCTAAATTTAAATTCTATAATTTATGCCTCACATTTGAAGAAATTGTCTACCATTACTGATGATGGAAAAGTTCTTTATCACATTCAAGAAGTTTTGATGTTAATATAAATGAGTATAAAGTAAAATGTATTTGAATTTTTATCCTGAATATTCCCCCACTGAAAGATGGATTTGTTTAATATACTCATTTATCATGAGTGGCATCGATACCATTCTTGTACAGTACCTCTCCAAAAAGGTTCTGTTCCAAAAATTAAACCCTTCTTAGAGCATATTTAATGAGGTGCTGGTCACTATTGAACACTGATGTGAAAATGAAAGACTGCATTCTCTCTTTCTGAATAAAGTGAATTTGGATACTTCCATTTATAAATCTTCTAAACAGCAACTCGTTTTAGCTATTCTTTAATGTTTGTTTGGAGGTCTTGTACATTGCAAGTAAAGTTCCATTTTATTCTGATGATGTCAATAAACCCAATTGTTTTCTTCCTCTCCATGAATAAACTTAGAAAAAATAAGCCTGAATTTTTATGTTAATTTCATCATTTATTGATCCAGCTGAGTTTTCCATGAAATGTAACATGAGAATGACGTCATAATTATACTTTAGGCTCACGACGTCTCCTTGATGTAATGGATGTGAACACACAGAAGAACTTGGAAATGACAATGAAGGAATGGCAGCGTTATTATGAGGACCCCCAAAAGGAACATCTCCTCAATGTCATCAGTTTAGAATTCAGTCATACGAGATTGGAAAATTATGTGCAGACACCATCGTTGGTCAGTTAAAATTTGTTTAATTTAATCCAATTTCATGAAGTTTTCTTTAGATATGATTTGAGCATGCTTCCATGCATGCACTGACATATATGTATGCTAGAGTTTTATTGCATAGTGATGTGCTTCAGTATCCTAATTCAACCTTCAGCACAACTCATCAAGTACTTAAGCAATAAAGAGTGATCAGTTATTTAGTTATCATATAGATTTGATTTTCATTTAATTTTATTTTTGTGTTGAAAGATATTAAGCTCAAAATGCTTGCATCAATCCTAATTGTTTGCACAAAGTGAGGAGGACTCGGTTTATTCCGTACTGGAACAATTTTTCGTGGTTCAAAATAATTGATGTTGTAAATCTTAATGAATATTACTTGTACTAAATGAAATTGTGACTTACAGGTACGCCAAATTGATTGGGTGGACTGTGTCTGGCCAAGACATTTAAAAGAAAGCCAAATAGAGTCCACCAATGTGCTTGACGAGATGATGTATCCAAAGGTGCAAAAATACTGTCTTATGTCTGTGAGAGGATGCTACACAGATTTTCATGTTGACTTTGGTGGTACCTCTGTCTGGTATCATATATTAAAAGGTAGCAAGGTGGGTTGTTTTCATTTAACAAATCCTGATTGGATTGAACTGTAGTAAATATATGTTTTATACTGTGGGGGTAAAAAATCTCCCAATGGTGGAAATCAATTCATTTAGATATTTTCTAATCGACTACATCTGCAATATGATGCAATTTTTACTACGTTTAATGGTAAATATGGTTTGTGATATTATTTGTTATGCAGCTTAACTTTTTTTTGCTGAATATGCATTGCATAGATGAGACCATTGGATTTTAGTAATTTTTATAGGTCTATGTGGAATGGTACTGGAGAGAAAAATCAGTGAAAAGTTAAAATTAAATCATAGTCACGTAACATGAAATTATAGTTGGAAAACTTTTCAGTTCACTTTTATAAAAATTAAATTTCAAGACAAACAAATGATCCTCAATTGACAACAATGTTATGGGGTTGTCCCCTTGTGAATTTATTTGGTTGGACGATGGATTCACTGGTGTTCTGGCCGAAATCTTAAGGTCTGAAGAGTGCTTCGAACTTGAAGATGCTGAGTGCAATGCCAGCAAAACCATCATCCACCCAAATGAATCAATATGGAAGCAACTCCATAGTGATTTTGTCATTAGTGCATTGCCATGAAAGCCTTAGTTGCAGATTCCTGATCAGATTTGAGGTACTTTAGAAACAGATAGCATTGTGATAAGTTTTCCAGATATTCCAATATATATCTCTTGTAGTTAACTACTTACTTAGGGAACATAAATCTACATCTTCTGCTAACTATCAGTTAATAACCCAGACTTTAAACACTCTAGATAAAAAATGGAAGTTGCTGCAATGTTTTTTGATTTCTCGAAAGCTTTCGATTGTGTTGACCACCAATTACTTCTCAAGAAACTCCACAGGATGGGTATTCATGGCATACCTAATGCTTGGATTAAATCCTACTTATTCGATAGAATTCAACACGTGGTTGTTTCTAAAAATGGTGCATCTTTTGTTTCTCCAAGTAAGGTCCTTAATCGAGGTGTTCCTCAAGGCTCTGTTCTTGGGCCTGTCTTGTTTCTTTCTTATATAAATGACCTTGCAGAAAGTTTTCAACATATTAATGGTGCTACCCCCTTGTTATATGCTGATGACACCAACATTATTCTTGTATCGCCTACTTTTAATGAATTGATAGTTAAGTGTAAACAAGCTAGTCACACCTTACTTTCCTGGTGTCATAATAATTTACTAGATTTGAATATAGAAAAGTCTCACCTAATCTACTTTGCAAATAAAAATAAAGCAAGTAAAGTACTGTCTATTGAAGTTGATGGGAAGGTGATCCCACAGGTACAAAATACCAAATTTTTGGGTTTCCACATAAATTCTCAAATCTCTTGGGATGAGCACATAAGTACTTTAACCAGAAAGTTAAGCTCTGCCTGCTTTTTAATAAGGTCCATTAGATCCACAGTTTCAGTGGCTGTTCTCTGTGCACTTTACTATGGAGGATTTTATTCTCACATAGCCTATAGTATCCTTTACTGGGGTTCATCTTCTAAGGCCCTGATCATTTTCAGAGTCCAAAAGAGAGCCATTCAACTCATGAGTTTTGCAAAACATTATGCCCCTTGCCATCCCCTGTTTAAAAAATTGGATGTACTACCAGTGCCATGTATTTATATTTTTCATGTATTAGTACACACAAAAAGAAATCTATCTGAATATGTGAAAAATTGTGATATCCATAAATATTTACTAGGCAGAATGAGCAGCTGCACGTTTTATATGTACGTACAAAAAATGCAGGTGCTGGCCCAAATTTTATGGGCCTCCAACTTTACAATAAACTCCCAACTGAGATTAAGTCCCAAAGAGTGTGGCTGCATTTAAGGTCAACCTACTCAGGTTCTTAAAATTAAAACTGTTTTCTTCAATTGCCGAATTTCTTGTTAATGCCTGATGTGTATCATGAATCCATGTATGTATTCTGTTACTTACTCTGATGTGTCTTATATCAAGTATACAGTTGTAACAACTTGATCGCTGGACAAATAAATTGTATTGTATTGTACTGTAATTATAACATAGTTAAATATTGATAAGGAATGAATTGTAACCTTTTCTCTTCTCTTTTTAGATATTTTGGCTTATTCCTCCCACAGAGAGAAACCTAGCTCTGTATGAACAATGGGTACTCTCTGGAAAGCAGAGTGACGTGTTCTTTGCTGACACTGTGGAGCGATGTGCTCGTGTGACATTAAATGAAGGCAATACTTTCTTCATCCCAACTGGTTGGATTCATGCTGTGTTCACACCGTGTGACTCTCTGGTTTTTGGTGGCAACTTCTTGCATAGCTTTGGAATTGAGAAGCAGTTGATGACAGCCCAAGTTGAAGACTCAACTCATGTACGGAAATAAGTTCTACGCTAAGTTTGAGGAGTATTTTTGTTGATATTTATCAGGATCTGCTCATAATATGAGCTTTGTTTTCTATGATAAGCCTTCAAAATACTGTTGTTGATATTAATGAAGATCTGCTCTAAGTTGTGTGTTAAGTGAAAAGAAAAAAATTGCTTTGAAAATTTTCCGAGAATAACTATTAATTATAAGACTAAAATTTTGTGCAATGTTTTAGAATTCATAATTTTCCCTCTTTTTCCAGTCACAAATTATTTGCATACTTTTTATAAAATTCAGGTATTAATGTCCACACAATTCATTCAAATAATTTTGTTTATTGAATAAGAGTGTGATGCTGTAACTCCTGAGTAACAATAATTACTTGCGGGGGGGGGGGGGGCATAAATTTCCGATCAGTTTCTGTTTGCGTATCTTTAACTTAGAAACAGGCATTCCATATTTATTTCTTTAGTAAAGATGTATTTAAGTTCATCAGCACTGTTCTTTTTCTGAGGAAATAGAATGGAAATAGAAATGCTTCTTTGTGTTTATTTTAGGTCCCCCAGAAGTTCCGTTACCCATTCTTCACCGAGATGCTCTGGTATGTCCTGGAGCGCTACGTGTTTTGGCTCCTTGGTCACAGTCACTTGGATCTTCCCGAGGATGAGGAGATAAGGCAGCAGAAGCAACTGGAGAAATACAGGCGCACACTGAAGGGGGAAGCCGAAGATGATGGGGGTGGGGGACGAATCAATGGGGGTTTGAATGGTATAAAGCAAGAATCAGGAGTGAAGCAGGAGGTGGGAATTGGGGGGGTGAAGGAAGAGGAAGAAGGTGTCGGTGAACAGCAGCAGCAGAACGGTGACACGAGGAAGATGGAGTGCCCCACGTTCACCTCACACCCCAGGAACTGCACGGCCTCAAGGCCATCGTCAAATACTTGCACTCCCTCCCATCCACGAAGAAGAATGTGCCCGAGTTGATACGGGATCCCATCGCACTCATACGTGATGTGCGCACAGTGGTCGAGAGGCATCGGCACGACTCGTATGAGAAGGCCATCACAGGGATACCGGTCTTGCAGCCTCCAGAGGATACAGATGTGGTAATTGTTCTCTCTCTCTCTCTCTCATGGAAGAGTTTTTTTTTTCATTTTCTCATTGCAATTACAAATGGCAGTGTTGACTCTTTCACCCGCAATTCCTACAGATGTGCTGGTAAAAATTGGAAATGAAAATACCATGAGTGAGCCTTTGCTCTCTTTTAAGATTTAGAATTTTTAGAAGGCAGAGGTCTTGCTGGCGGTAATTTTTCGATTTTATTTTAATGAAGTAATCTGCTTGTTCAGCACAGAAATACCAGCATCATTTTGTTTAAATTTCATAAAAGTTGTTAATGAGGGCTAAAAATGTTTGCACCTGTGTACTTCATCTGGAATTCATAGAAAATGATTTTCCATTTATCAGTTCACATCAGTGATCCTTATAACTGGATGCTTCCATGTGTGCCATGACATTTTTCATTTTTTAATTTAATGTAGGATCTATCATGCTGTAAAATAGGATCCAGAGGATTGTTTAGCTTGGGGCAGCAAAATGTACCAATCAGATTAGGGAGATGTAAATGTACTTGTTTATTAGACCTTAATTTTCAATACCAAAAATGTTTTCAACTGCTAGTGTAACAGGCTACTTTAAACCAACCTCCGCTCTCCCTCATCAGATAGCAGTTATAAGATTGAGATACTAATGGTCCAACTTTGATTCTTGTGTCTTCTTATTTTGTATCCCCATTCTATTGCATCTCATCATCTCAGTCGGCCTCTTGGACCCCTTTTACCCTCCTGCATACATGGAGTGCATCAGTGGAAGAGCTTGAGAATAATGTAGTATAAATAATTTTTCTGTTTCGGCTTTCAATATATAGAATTACATATTAACTGTTTCCATTGAATGAAATACTCTGTTCAAAATTTTCTTTTCACTCTGCACTTAACTAATGCCTTAAATATGTGAAAGTCAATTTTTGTCGAAAAGCTTATTATTGTAAGATCTGGTATCTCGCCTAGCTCTCACATGCCACTTAATGTTTTTTGGTTACCATTTCAGATCAGACATGGTCGCCTATCTTATGGGAAACTTCCTAGTGGACGTGGGAGGGGTGGGGGCCGCGGGAGGGGTCGCAAGGATGGTGATGGCGGTGTGGTGCACGTAAAGGATGGGATGCGCAGGAGGAGGACGCGATGCAAGAAGTGCGAGGCTTGCAATCGAAAGGACTGTGGAGAGTGTAGCTTTTGCCATGACATGGTCAAGTTTGGTGGACCTGGAAGAGCCAAGCAGACATGTGTGATGCGTCAATGTTTACAGGTTAGTAATCCATTCATGTTGTAAGGCAAAGCTTGGCAACTAATTAAGCCCCATGCATTTCTTTGGTTAGGAAAAAATAAGGCTGAAAATTTCAAGATTCTAACCTGTTGTACGGTGGTCGCAACAGAGGCACGAGTTTGAGCAAACATAATTGTGATTGGAGCATTGGCATAAGCAAGGGGCATAATGAATATTCATTCATTATTTTATGAGATTTCATATAAGAGTCAATATTTGGAATGAAGTAAGCTCATAACTTGTGAAATTCACACATCAGGGTAGGAGGCCAGATCCTCCACCTGTGTCGCTTATGGTTTCCCCAGAAGACCTGGTACCTGAAAAAATTACATCGCTTGGGTGGAGCCGAGACTGCCCAGAGACTTGAACTCCGCCCTCTGATCAGTAGTTTAAAGCTCCACCCCTGGACTACCCTTTAGCTCATAACATCCTTCACAAATTGAAAAATGCATTATTTCTCTGACATGAATGAGTCAAATAATTATGTCCAAATAGACATAAAAGAGATTCATATAAACCTCAATTGGGACTTTAATATATGTCCAAAGTCATTGCATTTTAATTCTCATCAAAAGTTTTATTGAATCAAATCTGTCAGGGAAAAGTGTTGTCAATTATTGTTTTTGTGTATTTAGATCTATTAAATATGCTAATATTATTTAGTAAACCACTTATTGCCATGATAACTTATGCCAAAACATGTCAAATAGACTGGAAATTTACCAAATGAAATAAATAAAATATTTACTAATCTTTTCTTTGATTGAAAAAATAATTTTGATGCTACGGTCAGAATTAGTCCAGGCCTTTTCATGATTATACCCTTGGAATTATTCTAATATTTTATGGTGATGTTTATTTCAAATTGAACCTTGTAAAAAATTATTGTATTGATTTGTTATTTCAACAATGCATGCAGTTGTTGATAAGTCCTTGGTGATACTAATATTTGACAAACAGTTACTGTGCTTAGCAATCAAACTAATTGCCAGTTAATGTATGGAAAACAATGTCCATACCTCGAGTGTTAGGCATTTTATTGAATATACTGTTAAATACTGATTGGATTGTAGGAAAATAAGTACATTTGTGTTTAACTTACAGCCCATGCTCCCAGTGACAGCTGGATGCTTGATGTGCAAGTTGGATGGTTGGTACCAGCAGATTGTGATCCCAATTCAGAAAACAAGCCGTTTGGTGTCCCCCAGTACACTAATGGAGTGCAGCATTTGCTATGAAATTGTTCACCCTGACTGTGTACAGAAAGTGGTATGTCTCTTTGAACTGTGCAAACACTTAGCGATACTTTTTACCCAACTTCCCTTCATTTGATGTTGAATATTGGTTATCATTTCCAGTGCCCTGATTCAGAAGGTATTGTGAATGAAGACCTGCCAAATAGTTGGGAATGCCCGAAATGCTGTAAAGATGGGAAGAATGTGGAGTATAAGGTAAGATGGGTGAGTTTATGGAACACATTTATAACTTGTAATTGTTATTTCACCTACTTATTTCTAAAAGTAACTACTTATTTCATAAATAGTTTTCTCATGTTGCTTCTACTATTAACAAAATTACCATGGAATGTACTACTTGATCATTTCAGCATGTGATTGATATTATATTTCATTAAAGAGGAGGTTTTCTAAATTGACCTGTACCTTTAAGAAATGGGCTTGTATTTCAATGTATTTCATGGATAGCATAGTCCACGCTAACCTTGATGACTCCTTACATTCTCCAATTGCAGCCAAGGCACTTTCGAGCCCGACAGAAGTCCACTGATATAAGACGAATGTCAATTGGCAGTGACACAAGTAGTATGATGGACACCAAAGAGAGAATAAAGTCTGAAAATATGGAGGTAAGAATGGGTTGGGTACAAAAGCAAGACGTGATCAAAAATTAACATTGCTGTTAAATCCCAAGTTAGTTTCTTCTGCTTAGTCATAGAGCCAAATATCAGATAAGACCTATATGTTCCCTGATTCATGCCAAAGCAATTACTATGTTGTGTATTCATTCATATGGCACATTTTAATGTAATTCAGGTCTAAAACAATTGCTGGTATATCCATAATTTGGGTCTTTCTATTATCTGCGAATTCAGTGAAGATGGTATTTGATTAACCACTCCCCATGTAATATTCCCAGCCATTCCACAGAATACTTCTATTCTGAAACTTTGAGTGGCCTTATCTCCATCCGTACATGCAACATTTTCCTTCCTGTTGCTATGAGTGTCACATTTCACCAGTGGAAACAAAAGGAGACAGTTATTGACATATGTCTGGTGTCCTCCACCAGATATTTTTGGCTTTGATTCTTAAATGTATTTTGTTTTGAATTTTTTCTTTGAGTGAATGTAGTGATAATAGTAGAATGTAAAAATGGTTTCTTTAAGAGTTGAATCATACATTGTGAATTGTATAGAATTAAATAAAACAGTTTCTGGCGTAACTTGGTGGAAAATCTTCCTATTGACGTTTTTTTTACAAAAAACAAACCACTTTGCTTTTCCACATAAACTTTTTATTCTCACGACCCAGGTTTCGTTATAGCATAACATCAACAGGTGGTTTGTTTTTTTTTTAATGTCAATTGTATAGAATTGTAAATTTTAGGGCTCTTCATTGTGATCTTTTTATTTAATTCCATAATTTCAACGTTAATATTCATATTCTGACCAATTAGTTAAGGTGTAATATAACTCCATGTGTAAACTGAAGAATGATTCTGAAATTATGAGGAAAATCTTTATAAATTTGATGGTTTTTAAACTCTACTTTGTTTCATTCAGAAATTATTTATTAATACATTAATTACTATGATGATTACCATGAAAAAAATAATTCATTATTGTTATTTTTTAATTCATTCAAACTGTTGAGGTTTTTCCATTTAACTTTGTAGTTGCTTTACTGTACACAGTTTCTCTTCTTGAGACTGTGGAAATAATTGGCGGTTTGGTTGAGTTCCCAGTACTAAGGCCCCCTTTATCTAAGTAAGGGGTATTTTTGCAACCATCATAGTTTGATTCAATGGGGATTACATTAACAATTAATCTTACACAACCTTTATTAACTGTATGTATTATTTCACTAGATTTTTTAGGAAGTTTAGAAAATGTTTACCACAGCTTTTAAAGCACCCGTAAATCAACTCACAAAACAACTGCTCATGATTGAATCGAGGCACTGGTAACTCTGTTTGTGTGTTTAATTTTCTTTGTGCCAATGGGTGATCTTACTCATTTAACATTGGCCTGACAGGTTGACAGTGATGGGACAAACGATGGGTTCCCACAACCCACGACAGCCGTGCCCGTGGTGACCTCTGCCTCCCTCCTTCCCCCACCCCCTCCCTTCACGGCCAAGGATCGGCAGAAGGTGATGAGGCGGGCAGCTCCAGAGGGGGACGAGGACCAGGAAGAAGGGGAGGAGGGTGGTGGTGGTGGCGTGCTTCCTGAGAAGAGGGCCCGGGTGGCTGAAGAGGCTGAGGAGGGCCAAGGAGGGCCAGCAGAGGGTGTTGTTGAGGGCCAGAGGCACCAGAGGTTGTTGCCCTCTGCAACCCCTGCCAATGAAGCCCAACCAACATCTGTCCAGTCGCCGCCCAACCCATCGTCACCCCTGTCCCCAGCCATGGCGCCCACCAACCCCCCGACAGTAGTCGAGGTGAGGAAAAGTGGTCGGATGCGTCGTAGGAAGATGGTTTATGATGATTGATATGGCGGGCAGAGGGGGGGGGCATGGGTGGGGTTGCCGGGTTAGTGCTCCCAAATTCATGGTGGGACCTCAGTCAGTGGAGGAAGATTCGGCTGGGTTCCAGGACGTTATGTTTAGGGCCAAGTGTGCAATAAGGTGCACAGATCTTTCTTTTTTTTACCCTTTGTATTTGAGGAAGTGTGTTGTAAGTCAAGGATGGTGTGTCAGATTGAAGCTTTGGTGCTCAATGCCATATATTATGGGACTGGAGTTAGAGGACAGGTGTTACCTTCGATAGGACTGCAGCTGTTTGGGCCAGAGTATGGCCATGGTGATTTCTATTGGAGGTATTGCGCATGTTCAGAGTCTCCGTGCAGGACAGTAATGCATAGAAAAAATAAGTGATAATAGCAAAACCTTCAGGATGATGGCTGAATCCAATGCATGGTGACTGGCTCTGTAAATTCGTATAAAAATACTAATGCATTTGTTTAATAAATGTTGATTTGAAGATGTCACAAGACAGACTTCACTGAGGAAATTCAGTGATTCACAGCAGTATATCAGTCTCCATATCCATGTAGTATGTGTTGTTACAATAGAACAGGTTGAGTGTGCAAAGTTCCTTCAAGTACTCTTGAGCGGATCTGTGATAATTGCTGAGAAATCTTGCAATCTTATAGAGTATTAATGGGTGGGAGTTATATAATTTGTATGTTTATAAACGCTAAGTACTTCTTAATATTAATAAGTGTTTGTAGCGGGGTGTTATCATTTTAACTTGTCATATCCAGTTAACACCCTTTCCTTCAGTAATGTGTGCTGAGTGACATAACATTTTTAGCCAGATTTGGCATTATCTATGTGTTTGATCTTACCATTGAAAGGGACTTTTCCATTGTGCTATGCTTTTCAGGAAGACCTCATGTCAATGGCCATTCAGCCTCTGGCTTACCTATTTTTGAGAAGCCAGTTAACATTTTGAAGAATTTAAGGTTTATTTTTCTTTGTAAATGCATGCTGTGGAAGTTAAACATTTCCAGCATCTGAGTGATGATGAAGCATATGTATTTGTTTTGATCTGGAATGTCATTTCTCATGGGTTGACTCTGTTTAAATAAGCAATGGAAAATAAATGTGCTTAACTGATTATTTTTCATTTAAAAGGAAGTGCACTGGCAGATTGGCTAATGAGCATGTTTTTAATAGGGTATTAGTATTGCTGTTGTTGAATGAATGCTGTCTTATACACTATTTTCTTTCCCATCGCTGCAAATTGTCAAAATTGATGGAAAAGTCATAAAATAATGCTTGTTTAAGTCACAGTTTGTCCTCTCCCATGATGTTGGTTTTCTGTTACCGTACCTCCCAAGATAACCCTAAGTCATTAATCCAGTGCTGTTGCCTGTATAAATAGTCTTTCTGAAACTTGGTAACCTCTCAGGAAAAAATATCCATTAGCTGAAGGATTATATGAATATATATTGTATTATATTTGAATTTACATTGTATGTTTCTTGCTTCAACGTCTGCCTTTCACTCATTCAACAATTTTATGCTTTCAGAGCATGTGATGTTTTATTAATGTAGAAAATGTGAAAAATTATTTTTGTTCAAAGTATAACATTAAATTTGTGCCTTGCATAAAAATAGGTGTGTGTGTCTTTTAATTAGTCGCATAAAATATACATGTAGATTGTGTTCTACAAGCCTACTCAAAGGTAAAAGTACTTGAATTGACTGGATGAAAATTAAGCCTGAAAACATTTTTCATTTGAATCAGAACACATATTTGCTTGTCGGAAGGGTTACATTACTTTTTTTATGTCAAATTGAATAGGTTCTTGGCAGTCATGCTTCCAAATTAATTATGATAGGGATATACTTTGTAAGTGTATTTTTCACTTTAAATAAATAGACTGCTTATATTTTTTCCTCATTCAATTTATAAAGTTGCACATATTGCTTTCTAAGGGTATTAAATATGCCACATGCAATATAAATAAAGAGTTTGGTTTCCTCCTCCTAATAATACCCTAAACAGGCCATTTAGTAATTGTTATTGATCCAATGGAATGAAACTACTAGTAGACTTAAATCAGATACAACTTTGCAATTAATATATGTTATGAAGTAATGAATTTTTGTTTTCTTTGGTCAGTTCAATTTTGTTAACATTATGATGCAGTTCAAAGAGGCAGTAATTCTTCTTAATATTATAGGGAACATGCAGTTTTTTCCAACTGAGAAATAAACGGAAGCATATTTTTATGATCAAAAGGCACTTGTGTGTTCTTACTGCATTCTATCATATTCACAGCTTGTAAGCATTTCATTGCCTGTGGTATCGATAAAAGATGAGACACTGAAATTAAAATCCAGGAGAATAATTAAAACATTCTTGTTAATGTGAACATAATCTAATATACACTTTTTTAAACAAGGAGGGCCAAGATCATTTAAAATCCTGACATTCTTGTATGTAATAATAATCTGGTTATTGAAATATTTTTCACATAGGTAATTTTTAAGTTAATCTTTTTTACACTTCTATGCACAAAAATATTTCTCATTCACACAATGAATAATAATTATGAAGATAAAGGTTAACAATATGATACAAAACAAAATTATATTAGTAATATTGACTTCTTTAGTAATTCTTATTCTATTAAACTTAATGTAATATTTGCATACCTTTTGCTCAATCTCATTTCGGTGTTACTCAAGCCACGTAGCCCATGTGACTTGTGTTTCTCAAGTGTCTAATTTTTCTAGGATTAATTGTATCATAAGTTGCAAAACTCTAGATGAAGAGGCAAAGGCTCAAATTATCAATGAAATCTTTTTGAAGTTACTGGAGCTGCATCATGAATTAAGTATCTAGTAAATCAGGTGCGTGAATGTTTATGGCTGTTGTATGCTCTAATCTTACATTTTTCGTTGAATGCATGCTTGTGTAGAAGGATAATTGTTATTTTTTTCAAAAATGCATGCTTTATGCTGACATCTGCTTTTTATTTTTAAAAGATAGTGGAAAGGTTAAGTGATGGAAAAGAATAAAAAAAGGCATTTTTGCTCAATTTTTCTAATATGGCAAATGAATTTCCTAGTTTAGTGGTTCAGTGTGAAATTAAACTTCCCTACTTTTTGCCAGGCTCCAAGGTCTTGTACGAGTGCTGCAGACGAGAAAGAACAACACGTTGAAGAGCGCCACACCCCCTCACCTGTGGTAGCCACACCTCACACACAGCGCAATGCCATGGGAGCCGCACTTGACCCACAATCACCCCCAAATGCCACAAAGCCAGGCATTGCCGCTGTTAGTCCCCGCTCTGCCAACAGCAGTGACAAGGCTGCTCGAGGGGGTAAAGTTCCTTTCCGGGTCCAACTGGCACGGCAGTTGTCATCTGGCAGTACCACCAGCTGTGGGAAGATCTTGAAAAAACCAATGCATGTGGTGAGGCCGGCACCCCCACCGCCCCTCCCAGAGCCCCCAAGGCCCCCCGGGAGCCGCTATGCCAACCCTGCCCTTGACAAATCTGTGATGCTCCCCGTGTTTGAACGGCTCACCACAGGGGATCTGTGTCGCTGTATGAGGGTATGCCGAGCATGGAATCGGTGGTCAGTTGAGCCCCGACTCTGGCGCTCCGTTGACCTCTCGCATCGGAGTGGAGTGACAGCGGAGGCCCTCTCCGGTGTTGTCCGGAGGCAACCAGAGTCACTTCGCCTCGACTGGTCTGAAGTGGGCAAGCGTCAGCTAGTCTGGCTGCTGGGCAGGTTGCCTAAGCTGCGTGACCTGTCATTGCAGGGGTGCCCATGGGGTGCAGTGGCTGCCCTGCGCTCTGCCCCATGTCCCCCACTCCTCACGATGCTTGATCTCAGCTTTGTGACTGGACTAGATGACAGTGGTCTGAGGGAAATAGTTGGTGGGAGGGGCAATGGAGGTGCATCAGCATCGACGGGGAGTGTGGGTAACTCAGCTGATGGAGGGCGAGGGAAGCAGCTAAGGTCACTCAAGGACCTGCGCCTGGCAGGTTGTGACATATCAGACACGGCACTCCTCTTTGTTGCGCAGCAGTTGCGCTCACTAACAAAACTCAATCTAAGTGCATGTTCCAAAGTGACAGATGTTGGGATTGGTCACCTAATGGCAAAGGGGGCCTCGACAGTCACCACCATGCAATCTCTGGACATTTCAGGGTGTCGTCTTGTTACAGAAGCATCCCTCAACCATCTGAAGAGATCAGTGGCCTTGGAGCACCTAGACTGTAGGCACACGCCTCTGATTACATCAGGAGCAGTGATTAGGTTTGCTGCTGAAATCCCAAAACCTCGAAGACTTGTTGTTGTGGAAGGAAAATTAGTCACCTCCAAGGCATGAACAGGTGTCAACTGAAGATCTTATGAAAAACTTTGTGAAAGTTTCTGCAACATTTGCAGTGGATGTGAATTGGATCATATATCTGGTAGTCTTGACCAACGTAAGGTTAGAGTAAAAGGTGCATTATGGCGTGTAAATTCATCCTTCATATCTGATTAGACTTTGTCATCTCATTAATGTTATCACATTTAGTTTTTTTAATTAAGGATTTATAACCTTTAATTTGTGTATATATGTATACACACACATACATACAAATACATATATACACACACCCACGCATATACATGTATATGTATATATTTATACACATACAATTATTAATATGTGTACATTTATATATTTGGCTCAGCAACGGTAGCTCTTGTGTGCAATTTTGAAGGAAATGTATACATTGTGTTAAATGATATGAAAGACCATTGTTTAATTTGTGTTTTTTATGATGAAGTGATAGTGAGTGTTTCTTGAAGATTTTCAAATAATTCTAAAACTATATATCCGTGCAAATATATGTACACTAGATTGGAGGGCACATCAAAGACTACTATGAATATTAAAAGTTGTGAGTAAATAAGTTGTTTATATAGTGAGGGGCATCTAAGCAAGATGTCAGTGAGTGCAATAGCTCGACATGAAAGGTAAATCATGTCTGCGCTGGTAACTTATTATTTGCTGCACAGAAAATCAGTATTTTTGTGCGCACTTGAACTATGGAAGTACTCTGCATTTTATGCAAAATCGAGAATTTGTACAGTACTTGGCTATTAAATAATTTACCAATTCTTGAAAAATGAAATTCTTTGTATTTATTCAAATAGTTTGTATTGGTCCTCTTCAGTGGAAATTAATTATAGCTTGAGCAATTCTTTTAATACTGATAAGGTATAAAAAATATCTAAGTTCATGTGCCTCTAATATACTTTACATTTCAGGCTTTACTTTGTGGAAGTATTTAGTATCCATATTAAAGGATTTTGTACTTCTTCACAGAATTTATTTTAGGTTACTATGAGTGTCAACTCATGGTAACCTAAAAGTCATGAGCCATCATCAGGTACAAATTTCATTGACATACTGTGCAGGAATATATCGTTTCTGACCTTAGAAAATGTCTTTTATCTTTGTTAGGTCAGAAACTTTTCAGACCACCCTTGTATATATTCAGGTCGCGGTAGAGTGTAGGACTACTGACCAGAGTGCCTGGGTTTGATTCCCAGACAATCCTCTCCGAGCACCCTCTGCTCCACACAAGCTATGTGATTTTTCAGGTTTCACATATTCCTGGGTGGACTCTACCATCACATACCAAACTGACGTGCAAAATGACCATAGCTGTCAATGCGCCCAAAAAAACCAAAACACCAAACTGACCTTTGGGTTGATTCCTGTGTATGGTTTGTATATGTATGTAATATATATACACATATATCACACACATGTCAGCATACGTACCACGAACAGTATGCATACAAGCTACATACCTACTTGTATATTCAAGAGATAAAGGATAGAGAGAGGAAATACAGATTATTTAGGCCTGTGCGAGGTAAGATTGGTAGCTAGAATTATTGCAGTGATAATTATGAAGTAACATATGGTATATAAGGACAGAAGCCAGTAGGGATGGCTAGAGTATTAACATAAAAGATGGGAAGAAGCTTAGGGAAAGTGAGTGGTAAACTATTATTAGTTGAAGCCAAATCTGGACAATGAACTTGGTCATTGTTCAGGTCTACATGTCACCAAGCAGTCATAAGGAGGATGAAGTAGACTTGGTACTCAACTAATTATAAGTAATGATGGGTATCCCTTGCAAGGGAACATTTAAAAGTTGGGTAGGATTGGAACTGGGTGGTAAATGAAGGGAGAGATGGGAGTGAGATAGGGTACTACAGTTTATTAACAAGGAATAACCATGAGGAGGAAGAAATTCTGCAGAAGACAGGGTTTATTCATAATGGAACACCTGATTTTAACACCACAACAAACTTGGATATGCATGTAAAATGCCAGGGGTTTCAGAGAGGTATCAGTTTGATATTATTATGAACAGCGTCATCAATTCAGTTTCCAGAAGTTAATGCAGATTCAGATCATAATTTCACAATGATTCAAGAGGATGGACCAGGGAAAGTGGGTAAGAAGATAGAAGAAGCTTTACCTAGAATGAGTGGAAAGGATTACCAGGTGGGAGTAGAAAATATTATGAGCGAGGGCAGGGAGACTGACGTAGTAAAGAGTAGATGAAAAATGGGAGCATATCTTAAAAGAAACATCCAAAGCTGTGAACAAAATTAAAGGAACAGTTAATTGGAATAGGGCAGGGAAACCATGGATCACTGATGAGATGGCAAGGAAATCAATGTTAGATGAAAATTGGAAGGATGTAACCAGAGTATTAGGTAGATGGAAATACAAGGAGATAGATAATAATCTGTGGTGGGAAATTAATAGGGCAAGATGTGATGGAGGGCACAGTGTGTGATGGAAAGAATTTATAAAGAAAGGGTGAAATGAGTTTGTTGCACAAAAGGGTGAAAGATCTAAGGAAGTAAAGGGGGAAAATCTGCACATTACTAATGTTATGGAAGGAAAATCATTAGGTCATTGAACCAAAATAGGTTTGAGAGAGATGGAAAGTATACATAGAGGGTATATATGATAAAGATATTAGACCTGCAATGTTAGATAGGAAATATGAAGAGAACTGGGATAGTTTAGGTCCAGGTTTAGTTGATGGTGAGATAGAAAGGACATTGAGGGAATTGAAATAAATTAAGCTGTGGGGGTAGATAAAATTCCTGTGGAACTAATGAAAGGTTTGAGAAGAGGTGGGAAGAAGAAATTTTTTGGGCTAATTCATAGCATTTATGAGAGATGAATTTGGCTGGAAGATTTCACCAGATCAGTGTTAGGTCCTATTAAAAAAGAGGAAAGGTAGCAATATGTGAGGACTAGAGAACAATATGTTTCATTTCAAATGAAGCAAAAGTAGTAAGATCATCAATAAGAAGGTGAAGATGAGGGCCAATGGCTATTTGAGGGATGATTTGGGAGCAGTTACGGGTGACATAAGCATTAGCTTAGCAGTAATGAGATCAGTAACAGACAGGAGCATAGAGTATAATCAGTATGTCTTTGGTTGCATCATAGATTTTAATAACACAATAATAGAGTTCATTTGGTAGCATTAATGACTTTTTACAGACGACAGGAGACTCGCCTGAAATATTTTCAGGTAGGATGGCATAGCCCACTTTTGTGATCCATTTAACATTTGTAGCAAGTTATTCTTTTAAAACCATTAAGTCAGAAAGAATATATATATATATATATTCTTGATATCTATCATTCTGATGACGACGGCCGTGCCGTCGAAACGTAAATATCCAATGTAAGTGTCCTTCTTTTATGTTTCTATGTGTGTGGTGTTTTTTGTGTTAGTGTTTGTGTGTTTGTGCGTCGCCGGAGAGCGTCTTTTCCAAGTTTATATATATATATATATATATATATATATATATATATATATATATATATATATATATATATATATATATATATAAGTACTTAGTTACAAGGATTCAACTAGATGCAGATGTAGCTGGTGAATTTCCTTGGCTACAATAGGATGGATATAGAATAAGAAACACTGAACACTTTAATTGGGAGACAAATTTTCAACGGTTGTTCCTAATATATTTGGTTTGAAACTTGGGAGACCAGACTGTCTCTCCTTGTGAGATGCCATTGTAGTGATGTCTTCCTAAAGTTTCTCCCTGCCTTGTTTCATGGTATCTGAAATTGATGCTTGGGAAGTGGCAGTGATGCACCCTTACAGTTGTAGGCCCGCCAAGTTTGGGCTTACAGCTGAACTTTGGTCACTAAGACAAAAAAGGCTACTTATTCCTAGGCATAAAATTGTGTTTGCATCATAAACATTGAGGTAATTAAGTGAAGGTATCTAGTGAGTCGACCACCTCGGAGTACATTTTTGCCTTCAGGTTGGTATTGACCTTTGGAATGTTATATCGTTGAAATAGCGGGTTGCTTTACAAGTCTTATGTGGGTAGCTGCTATTGCTCTCGCATTACACGAAGGGACCTGCAAAAACACTCTCCAGTGCCCATAATGGACACCCTCCTGCATTGAGGACCAATTGGTTACGTCGAAGATGAGACTGCCAGAAAAGGTGCAGGCCCTCATGCCTTGATATCATTGGAAGGGGTCTTAAGTTTTAAAACTTTATCAAAACCGGCATGGGGAAAATGAACAGTGGTGGAATGGTATAGGTTAACTTCCGATGGACATACGTTGAAGGTAAGATAGTACAAGGATTATTCAGGTTTTTGGAAATGAAAGGGATAGAGGTCACAAATATGGTACTTCATGTGGAATGAGCCAATTTGTCTGTAAGAGGTGCATTATCCTTCGCCGGGGAGGCCTCGGGGGCGCAGAAACCATTCAATTATTTTTTTCTTGATGGATGAACGAAAAAATTACCGATTGGATTCATTTAAACAAATATTTTATTACTCTTCTGTCAGTATGTCTCGCTTCCCTTAACTTCAATTCATAATGAATTTTTGATGTAGGATTTAAGGCTCTACTTAATATTTTAGTAATTGTCCGCAGAATTCTTTCGTTTGCGTTGGAATCAATGGTAAGAGGTGATGGCAAATCTGCGAAAAAATTCTTATGAATTTGCATTGTACGAAAGAATATTAATATTATTAACCGAGAAAAGACAGTTGTTGTTTCCAGAGTCGTTCTTTTGAAGTGCATCATCGATTCTTTTTGTGCGAACCCATGAACGACCGAATTCCCAAGCGAACGTGACGTCACGAAAGCTCCAGCGATGAATGGCAGTGATGGTGCTTCATTGATGTTTGAGTTATACAAACTTTTTAGTACACATTCGTGATGTTGTGTCGTTTGTTTTTATTTTTCCTATTTTCATTCATCGTGTTTGTTCAGAAAGCTGCGCTGATGAGGTCATAACACGTTCATTGCCTTTCGCTGGTGTAAAATCTTTTTAAATTGACATAAGCCTTGTGAAGATAAACTTGTGAACCTCGCAAAATGGCAATGGCAAGGCCTGTGAACGTTGACTTCGATCATAACTGGCCAGAAAATGCTGAATGTCTTACTCTCGACTTTGGACCATTTGAAACGGTTCACAAATGGAAAAGGATGCCAGAATGTGACGAATTTGTTGGGTTCAGGTTTGTCGGCAATACCTGTAAAATGAGGCATTTCAAATTATTGCATGATGGCTCTTTAGTTATAAATTGACATTAAATGTTTTTTTTCTTTCATTGCAAAGGTGTACTTTCATTCTTTGTTTCAATGCGATTTGTCAATGCTTGTTTTCGATTTGTCAATGTTTTGGTTTCGAATCTTCCTTACAGGAGAAGCAAGCACACGATCGTTGCTTACAAAGATGCAATTTATGTATTTGGTGGCGATAACGGCAAGACCATGCTCAATGATCTTCTTCGTTTTGATATAAAAGAGAAGTCGTGGGGCACTGCATGTACTACCGGGACTCAGCCAGCACCAAGATACAATCATTCCGCTGTGGTCAGTATTCTATATTAATGATTCAGTTAAGGTTTACTTTTGTAAAACATTTTTGATATTGTTGTACAATGACTAAGCTTTCATTATTTGGAAGCAAAGTGACTTCTTGCCATCCGAAGTATTGGCTAAGAAAATCTGAGAAGTCGTATTACTGCCATAAGAGGTACATGAATAGTTGAACTTAGGATCCATCCAATTAGGATAAAGTGTTAAATTGTTGGTGAAAAGTGTGAATAAATGAGGCAGCTTAGTCTTTGTGAATGAATATCTAGGGATCTATACTAGTTTATGAAAAGTCGGATCTTAGGGCATCAAATGCACCATGCATTGAAGAATGGTTCAACTAAGTCTCGGGAATTAATTTGTGTTGATGATGAATATTAAGGACTTGCCCATGCCTTGAGGTTCATAGAACCGAAAGTGTGACCATTGAACTTCCACCAACTGGAACTTTATAGGGACAAGTCATTTCATAGTAAATGAACCTACGTTGAAAAACTGAGTATCAATTGACACTGTTGGGTATGATACTAGTATTGATACTGTTGGCCAAGAATTCTCTCATTCACCATTCTCCTCTCTCTGAAATGAATATATTATATCAGAATCTAAAGGAGGCTTTAATTTAAAACAAACCTAGAAAAATTAGAGAAATCAAGTTATTTTAAATGTTCACAGCCAAATTTGCGACACGAAATTGGCCGAACTCCATGAGAAAAGGAGATTTGGAAGCATAGTGAAAGGTGTTGAAGAAATATATTGGGTGCAAGTGTGAGAAAGAAGAAGTAGATCACTGTCAACTTACGTGGAGTCTTCAGAAAATGGCAGCACTCAAAACATTTCCAACCTCAACCATTGAGGCTGGAGAGCTTTCAAATCTTTTGCTACAGACATAAATCCATTCATCCATAATCTTCTTAAGATTTTAGTACTTTTCCTGTTATAAATTCTAGTGTTAAACGTTTCTTCTATGCAATACTCTATCTAACAATAAGATTTGTTTTTGGTGCCATATTTATTATTTTATCATTGAAATAAAATAAAATTTATCTAAAAATAGCATTAAAGGTTACTAAAACCATGTAAAATTTAAATAAAGAATGAAAATAATTAGTTATGTCATAGAAAGCTTTGATTCAAGCCATTCAGAATTTTCCTCTGCTTTAGAATAAAGTACATAATATTGTTGCATATGTATTGCTTCATCAGGTACATGAGGCCATTCTCACTTTGATGAACACCCTTTAGGAAGTGCATCTCTGGTTGATAGTGCATTACATATGAATCACAAAAGGAGAGAGCTATGAAGTGCTATCTCCCTTCTCTTTCACTGACTAAAAAGTATTGTGTTCATTTTGCCGACCACTCTTTCACTCAATATCATGAGTACTTTTTCTATTCTTGTTCTTTTTTGCCGAGCAATATTTTTGTGGTATGTGTTTTATTAATGTACTCTCTGCCTTAAATAACTGAGGTGCACAAATCACTTCCAAAACAATAGACAAAATCTTGGAAGTCTATGTGGAATAGCAAATACTCTCTCATACATTATTTTACTTTATTTTACAGGTTTATGAAAATTCTATGTTTGTGTTTGGTGGCTATACGGGTGATATATTTTCCAATTCAAATTTAAGCAATAAAAATGATCTGTTTGAGTACAAATTTCAAACTGGCCAGTGGAGTGAATGGAAGTTTGTTGGAAAGTAAGTATGAATGTAATTCTTGAAAATTTAAAAATCGTCTTTTAAAATTAACAGTATTTTTTTTGTTTAGTAATTTTAATTTTAGATAACTCTTTGCAATATGCAGTTCATTAAGTTGCATTAGGTGTAATGCAGTAGGAGCAGAAAGTTCTAAAGAATTGTGTGTTATCCAATTATGTTTGCATTAAAACTGTACTTCTCATAAAATTAATGCTTTTTGTACTTTTGACACTGAAATTCAAACCATTGAAATTATATTTTTAACCAGTGGCTGTAGTTTTAATGTTTATATGTGAGTCTCTAGATGTCCTGTTCAATGTTGAGGATAACAATATATCACGGAAGGGATATGTGTTTGATAATTTCAGGGGATATATTTACGAACTTGCTTAAACAGAAATTTTTTTAGGCTGAATCACCCTTTTTTTAAGTGTGTATTTTATTATGGCCAATTTGTGGATTTTATAAGTTACTACTTAGGGGGTGTATTAACCAATTTGGTAGTGTGTTTGGCTGCTAACTATGAGATCCCAGGTACAGGTCATGTGATTCCTTTGGACTGCACCAATTGAAAAAAAACCCAAATTGGGTGATATTATACATATTTGAATTTCGTGAGGAACTACTGAATAGTGGCTCAGGGAAAGGAACTGCCCCCATCCTCCCCCTAACCATGAATGTGTGAATTTCATAGTCTGAGAGCTTAGTTTGGGCCAAGGTCTGCCCTTCACCTATCCAAACCAACCATTGGGTTGAATACTGTGGATGGGGAGGCTCAGGCTGCTTGATCACTTTGAAGTAATTTTAATTTTCTTCATGCTCAAGGCTCATGCTGCCATAACCACCCCCATTTATCCATATTCATATGAGAATCATATAGAAAGCCTTTGACTTGGTATACATAATTCTCTGCATTTCATAGTAAAATCAGGCACTAAGTGATAGAATTCCTTAGATTGATACATTGTCACTAGTAAACTTTTGGAAATGTAATTCTCTGTAAAAGGTTCCGATGCCATTATTTATGTTGACTCAAACCACTGACTTGTCTGAATATATTACTCTCTCTCTTATCTCAATTCCACAAAGTTAATCTGGAACCCAAGTCTGTATATTTTTACCCCCAGAGTCAAGAGAAGATGTTTTTCTCTAGAATTCTGCAGGCACAAGCCTGAATCTGATAGAGAAAATTCTTTCTGCTGACCATAAGGTAAAGAATTCTGGACTCAAGAAGTTTATGGTAGAGGTAGTCTTTGATTATATCCACAGCCTAAGCTGTGCCATTAAAAGTTAACAATCAATGTGAGCAATGGAAAGAAAAGGGATCACTCCTCCCAAATTTTAATCCTCTAATATTTAAGTGCTTAATTTACCCACTAAAATATAACTATTCTTTTTCATGATTATATAACGGATGAAAAGTTGTCCAAAAAGAACTGACAATCATAAATTTTCTTGCTCAACACAATGGATACAAACCAGAGCAAGTGGGTATAATCCCATATTATTACACTAAAGTCTGGTGCGAAAGGCTTACATTTTTCCACCAACCTAATAAAGCTAAAGAACAATGAGCGTATGATAAACAATAACATCTCAACTTTACCATAACTTAAAAACTAATATTTCTAGCCCTAGAAATGACTCATTACTTTTCTGTTCAAATGCTCTATTGTACATTCCTTGATAGTAAATGCTTTGAAATTTTGAAAACTATATTTTATATATTTGTATTTGAGATAATAGAGTGTATTTTTCCCCAAATGGCAGTATAAGTACTGAGATGATATTTTTTATTTAGCCTCCACAGTGTGATGCAAAACATAAGTTCCCCATTATGTCTGATCATTTCTCAAACTGTAAGTCTCTGTAAAGTATTTAGATGATTTAATGGTAAAATGTTTGCCGCAGAACACCAGTGCCTAGATCTGCCCATGGAGCTGCTGTATATGATGGAAAACTTTGGATTTTTGCTGGATATGATGGAAATGCAAGACTGAATGACATGTGGACAATATCATTACAGGTGAGATGAGTTGTTTTATAAGCCAAGGGAAGCATCCCACTATTTTTATACTATTAGATTAGTAGCAACATAATGTTTTAACATTATTTTACTCTTAATATCATTATGTTATCTCAGTTCATGCTCACAAAAATACTTCCAGCATGGTAATAACTGGAAATTTCAAGAGGAACTTGGACAAATGGTAAAAACAAGAATTTTCAAAAAACTCACAATCGGCCCTGAACTGGAGACTGAGAATCAAAATCAAGGAATTATTTACAGTCAACCAGTAATATTGAAAAATAGTCAACCTCCCATGGATTAATATTAATGAGCAAGGGAAACTCAAGTAGGAGAGGTTAAGTTTTAACTAGTTAATTTACTCATTAATTGTCTATCCTATTTTACCTCTTCAGGGGCAACTCACAGAAAATTTAGTTTCTGATGCAAGCATTAAAACTAATTTCTTGAATACCAACTGTAAGCATTAACATCAGCTGGGTTGAATGAGGACAATTACAACTTATTGGTACTACTTCCAAATGAAGACAATAATGCAATTTGTTATGGAACTTATGTAATCCTTGAGGGTACCATATTTCATGAAACTCACATTAAAGTAATTGGATTTATCAGTCAATAGTGATGAGATATCTTCTGAATGATTCCATGATTTTTTGATTCTTTCCAGAGGAAATCATGGGTTTATGAAATTTTAGAATTTACATGAAAAAGCCTGATCACAGTTACTTTCAGAACTTTGTTTATTGAAAATTGCTTCAGTGAGTCATCTTTCATGTTCAGTTGGAGATGCTGATGTTCAATTCACTAGAACTTGCGAGTTACAAGAGACATTCACCAATATTATTCACATTTGGTGGGATGATGAGATGCCCCAGTAAAAGTGAAGTGAAATTTCTTGAGCTTTGATTTCCACCAAGATGAGATGTTTGTGTCCACATTTTCATTGTTTTGTCCATTTTTATCTTTGAGTCCCTAATAAATTCATTTTTAGCAATGTATGTTTATGTGGCTGTAGCCTAATTATGAGTTAAACTTAGTTGTGGACCACGTAACATTTTCATGGAGTGGAAACACATCGATTCTTAAAAAAAGGGAGTTTACTCTATAGTAGAAGATTAAGCTGAAGTTTATTATTTATTGAGATTATTCTTCTTAGGTTGCAGATTTTTAGTAAATTTATATTTTTTTTGTTGTTTAGTCCTCATTCTAAAACAGTTGAGTGTTTTGATGATTCTTCATAGTGTTCAAGACAGAGTTGTTCCTAAATTGCCAAAAATATTTCAGCTAATTTTTTGAATCCGTAATTTCATAAATTCCATTTTTATTTGCAATTTAAGTTTGTTTTCTTGTGTCAGGATGCAAAAAAATGAGGGGAACAAAACCATTGTGTGTTGCCTTATTTGTAACAAGATCCCCACTTTTAGGTAGTGATCTCATTAGTTTGCTTCTTTTTTCAACCAAGTCTTCCCAATTTTATTTTTGATTTCCTATTTTTGATCACCTGTCCCATGCCAAACTTTCTCCAGAATGGTGGAATTTTAACATCCAGTTCTATTACATTTCAACCTATACCCATGAACAAAGCCATCTTCTTTAAACTTCTCGTCCTCATATACTAAAAAACTACATTCACACCACTAGTCTTCATTTGATCTTTATTTGAAACTCAAAAAAGGAAGTTAGTGAAGTAAAACTGAAGTAGATAGTTGCAGAAGAGTGAACCCATTTGGAAGGCTGGCACCAAGGAAAACTGGGAAATCCAGAAAAGGTCAAGGAAATCCCTGTGACCAGGAAAATTCAGGAATTTTTTCTGAGCCATGTTTTTATTTAAGAGCAATAAAAAATAATTTAAAAATGCATTTCAAACAATGTTTTCACATTGTGAACAACAAAAATTTGATTAATTATGAAGGTTTGGGGACAGTGGCCTTATTTGACCAATGAACATTATTCTGATAGATGATGATGATAGCAAGATTATCTAGTTGAAGAACGTTGTATAATTTATTTTCATTAAAATTCTAAATTTATTTATACAAACTTTATTTTAGTGATGTTTTTAATTTTAATTTAAACAATGGGTAAATGAAGATTCTATTTGATAGTAATTTAATTTTTCAGGGGGATTTTTGTTCCCAGTTAATTTGTTGTATCTGTCAGAAACTATTACAAATAGGCATTCAGCAATGCATGCCAGTGCCTGGAAATTTTGTTAAAAGGACATCTAAAACCTTGTAAAAAGAAGATTTAAATCTTCTATTATATAAAAAACCTGTGTATGCTACTATTACACTTCACAAGTGACTCTTGTAAAAACACTTGTGAACATTTTGTTGTGGTCCTAGAAGCCAGAAATTGTTTTGGACAACCATAGAAGTAAGGAAGTAAGTAAACTTTATGAATGGATTTTGCTGACCTCCCTATGTTGTACCCAAGTAATATGCAATGGCAACTGTACATTTAAGGGAGTTTGTTGAGGGTATAGTAACCCCAATAACATTATTTAAATCCTTTGCGATGAATTATAATTCTTCATTGTTTATCCGATCATCTCTTTCTAGCCCTATTCTCTCTTTTGACTTGACAAAAAATATCCTCATCCATACTCATTCCCCTTCCTAACATTCCCTGTAGAGATATTGCTGCCATAAAGTGATAGACATATAAGGTGAAAACAAAGAGAAATAAGGAACTTGAACCTCTCCATGTTGTTCCCTGCATGTGCTCAACTTATAGCAGGGCTCTATTTGCCCCTAATCATATATGCAACATGTCAGGTGAATTTGAATGCCATGTGCTTTAGGTGTAAAAGCCATTATTGTCAGTTGTAACTTAATTTTGTTATAAAATAGGATTATTATCAATATACAAGTGAATTAAGTGAGTAACTGGCCCCATCAGTTTTTTTTTTTAAGTTGAATTTTAACCTTCATAAGTTTTAGCCTATATAATTTTTAATTCTTGAGAATTGCATGTTTGAACTCTTGAAGAGATAAATAATGAGCTTCTTGATCATACTTGGGTTTCTTTTGTGAGTTGATACATGTTTATGGGGATAGGGATGGTGCGGTGGGTATCGTTATCGGCTGGCTTCCCACCCAGAGTTCACCCACCCCACCCAGGTTCAAATCCCGGAGAGGTCTGATTTTTTTTAATGGGTATCCCCAATCCCTACTTGAGGTGCTTTGTGGAGAGCACTTTGAGTGAGTGTGCCATCCGTCAAATGGGATGTAAAACTGCAAACCCCTTGGTACCTTTTATTAAGAGTAGGCTAATGCCAATGCCGAGTTTCTCTCCACCCTTCTTCCTTTCCCACCATTCACTAATGGTGCAAATGACCTCAGCTGTCGGTCGGTCTGACCCCCCATAAAAACTACTACTATATACATGTATAGGTAAAGGGTAGACGTGCATTTCCTAGCTCTGCCCTTCACTGATTTCTTTCATGATAGGGGGATTCTCGGACATGGGAAGAAGTTGCACAGAATGGAGATTGCCCACCAACTTGCTGTAATTTTCCTGTGGCCGTTGCAAGGGAGTCAATGTTCGTGTTCAGTGGACAGAGTGGAGCCAAGATAACCAACAGTCTCTTCCAGTTCCACTTCAAAGAAAAAAGGTATGAAGTAGTCTCTAAGAGTCAATAGTAATGTTAGCGGCAGTGATATAACTATCAAAGTTTGCAATTATATAATTGCCAGCATAAGTCACTTAATGTGCACACACAAAGAGCCTGCAAAATACTTTAATCTAGCTGAAGATATTTAGTATTTAAGTTACCATTATGTGTATAATACACATACAATACAAGGATTGTATTTGCTCATGGCCAGTTGGTGGTCGGCCATGATACTCAGTATATGACTGGCAAGAAAAAAAAATTGAAAAATTGGGGAGCAGCTGGAGGATATTTGGGTGTTATGCTCACTAAACTACTACCTCTCCATCATTCAGTGATCTGTTTGTTTGAATTCCTGATTGAATAACTCTTCCTAACCTTTTAATAATCAAACCACTTTACTTTTCCACATAAACTTTTTAATTTTTACTACCCAGGTTTCGTTATAGCATAACATCATCAGGTCTATATGCTATAACGAAACCTGGGTATAGGCATATAGACCTGATGATGTTATGCTATAACGAAACCTGGGTAGTAAAAATTAAAAAGTTTATGTGGAAAAGTAAAGTGGTTTGATTATTAAAAGTCAGTATGAAGATTTTCCACCAAGTTACGCCAGAAACTGTTTTATTCTTCCTAACCTTCGCATGACCCCGAAATTCCCTTCCCATCATGGGATAATGGCACCATCAAAATAGAAATAGGAAGGATTCTAAAGGAAGGATAAGGTTAAAGAAAATCGAAGGTGAAAAATAAAGGCTGACTCATGAATCCAGGTGCATATTTTAAACCTGAACACAGGCACGCGATTGTATCAGGCGTGAGTACATGGAAATTCATCTTGGATGAAAGAAGAATGTTATGTGTTTTCTACAGACTTTTGTACAACTAGGTTCAACGCATAGGCATCCAGGATTTGTACCTGAGGATGATGCCTATGCTTTGAAACTAGTTGTACCTAATACAATGTGTGGAAAAGACCTACTCACAAAAGTAAGGTAACTATAAGTATGATTTAAAATGTGCTATTTTTTAAACCAGTCAACTTAAGATCTGAAAGTGCTCCCTGGAATGCCATGGAAACTCAACTAATAAGGGGAATGGGAGAAAACAATGGAATCATTCTCACACATTTCCAGTTGTTCTTAACTCAAATGCAGACTGGAAAGTGACTTTTTATACAACTATGAATAAAAAAACTATTAAAACTAACTTACATTCATATTTCATGAGAAGAACTATTCCAATCTATTCATGGAATTGTTGCATGCACTTTCACTAACCTCATGTGTTTTGTTGTCAAAACCCTTCCCCATGACTGCATTAGAATGCCATTAAATAATATGGTGCTCCTTACTGCATTACTTTCTCTGCTTTGTCTGTTTTTAAGTTTCCCCTTCCATCCCTCTTCTCTCTCTGTGGGGGACCCTCCCGCTACCTGAAGTATTGGGTCACATTCCTTACCTGTGTCCTTGGGAGAGGAGATCGCTGTATGTTGCATGTCCATGTGGTAGTCGAATTTCACCTTCTTACTTTTCAAATTCTAGCTTGCATGTTATTGGATAAATTTTTACTACATTCTAAGGTGCAATTGTTTGTTAGTTGATAGTATGTATTTGCATGTTTTTAAGTTGAAAGGGTTTTTGCATGAATATACACACCACTGTGGGTGTAGGTTTGCATGGATGTGTTGATTTTGCATGTTATTTAGTTTTCCTTTAAGGGTGGTGACCTAGCATCCCACACCACATTGTGGTGATTAGGGTGGTGACTTGCAAGGTATTATGTAGATGTAGAAGACTTCTCTACATGGTCACCATCCAGAGTTATACATTTCTTCTAGCGTTTCTTGACCTTTCAAAGGTCATCATTGTAGAATTCAGCAGATTGAGTTGAAAACCATTGTTCCACCTCTTGAATGACATCATTTGTGTTGTCAAATCTCCAACCCCGCAGTGGTTTTTGGGTTCTGGGAATTAGAAAAAGTCACATGGGGCAAGTTCAGAAGAGTAGGGCAAATGTGGCAAAATTTCAAAGCCACATCAATTTGATTGCCGGTTGTGCCGTGGTCGTGATTGCAGGTCGTACAGTATTTGCTTCTGAAATGGAGTTGGTAGTCGTGGAACACAGCATACTGACACCTTTGACATGTGCATTTCATCGTGAATAATTTTCTGTACACCGCCGTAACTAAGATCAGTCTCATTTATAATAATCATTTGGATGGTTGCTCTTTGGTCTAATGGGATTAAGTCCTCCACCATCTTCACTGTAGTAGAATTGTCCGTCAGTGACAGTCATCCTATTCTTGGATTGTCTGTGAGGGACAATTGGTCAGTTTGAAAATTCATTTTTGACCTTACAACTGTGTAATATAACAAGCTATCATTTCAATGAAAAGCCATCACTTCTTCGTGGATTTGCCAGGTGCTGTAACCTTACAATTGAAGGAACCTAATTAACTCCGAGCCTTTTACCTTCTCTATGCTGGAAGTTACTTCAATCTGTGGCTTCCTGAAGCAAAACAAATCAACATTAATGGCTGAAATCTACAACATTACAAACATAAAGGTCTATTAATGTGCAGAATAAATTTATCCAAATATCTCAGTCATTTCTTCGTTATAAATTCTTGCAGCAGTTAATGTTTATGTGTGAGAATGCACTATGCACCTGATAAGCAGGATGGGAGACACATTTGTTACATGATAAAGGCTTCATGGCTTCAAGGTTTCCATTGCGTGAGTTGCTCTCTATTGTCAACAGTTTCTCCTGCATTCTAGCAGGTGTGTCAGGTCAAAGTGATGTTGAGGGCAAAATTAACAATATATTTAGGCTGGCTGATGGTCTGTCCCATCAACCTTATCCCCTCTTTGGGGCAGATTCCTCATGCTCTTTGCTGCCAACAGGGGGGTCACATTTTCTACTTGATGATGCAGGTGGAGACCATAAGTTGCACAACTATGATAATGGAACTTTCCCCTTCTCACTTTCAAAACCTGCATGATGTGTGTTGGTATGGTAAAGGACTATTGCATTGTGGTTAATTTTTATTTCCTCCTTTTTCACAAATAAATCCCACTTTCACTTTCTGCCAATTTATGCTATGTGAATTTCGTTTCTCGGTTCTCTTTGATCAGATCTTAGTTATTTTCTGCGTTAACTGTGCTATAAAAAGAATATTAAGAGATGCAATGGATATAAATCTCGGCTATTGTCTTGGAATTTCCTGAACAATGACATGAATTTTAAAATCGCATATGACTTTTAATCTAGTTGCTTAGCATAGTCTATGTTTTGATGTTTTATAATTATATTTTTGCTTTCCATGTGTCTTGAATGGTAAAGTATGTTATTCCATGTGGCTATGCAGTTGATAAATCATATTATAGAAAATAATGCTAATTAAAATCATAAAAATACAATCTCATGCCTAGAATTTATAAATGCACCTGTCTCTCTAATCTAGTCATTGTACTGAGATACAAAAAATGGATATTATAACTTTTTGTGCCAGCTGATGACCAATCCTATTTTTGCAATAAAAGAGATCATATATCATTTTGATTTGCGTATGTCTGTACAAAATTTTAAGATATTATTTTCAAATATTTATAGTGTAAGGCTTCTTTTCAAATTATCTGCCGTACTCTGCCATTACAGGTGGATCTGTATATCTACTGAACATATTTTGAGAGGAGCTCCACCTCCACCTGCCAGACGTTATGGGCACACCATGGTGGCATTTGATCGGCATTTATATGTTTTTGGTGGTGCAGCTGATTCCACATTAGCCAATGACCTCCATTGTTACGATCTTGACACACAAACCTGGTCCATAATACAACCTGCCCCAGGATCTAAGGTACGTTATCATTTTTTCAAATTAGTGACTCATTTTGAATCAACTGTTACAGTATCAGAGTGGTAATGCATGACCGATAATAGTCATAGCCTATGTTAAACTATCTACTGCTGATAACCTTTTCAGTTCATTTGCCTTAAAAAAAATCTGAAATATATAGTAAAATCCAATGATTTTCATTTAAAGGTTCCTACAGTGTTAATTTGAGCACTGATGAGCTTTAGGCAATACAAAAAATGTTCAAAAATTATTCTACATTAAAAATATTCATTTTAAAAAAATTTTAAGTAGGAAAAAAATTTTTCTATTCAAAGAATGAGAGGTGTGGGAGGATTTGTATTTCACCCAAAACCATAGCGCATGTCATTTTAAATCACCACATATTTTATCACTCTAGTGGTATGGAAACCCATGAAATGAATAGAAATTGAACATTTTGATATGGAATCTGAGGATAAAAGACAAATTAAAGTTGGTATTTATTGTATTAGTTGGTAAAATGGTTCAGTATCCATTTAGAAGAAGGTATAATCCCCCTAATGTTTGAAATTTGTAATTGGAAACTGAAAAGAATGTGAGCCAACTAACCAATTGTTCAATTTCATTGTCATTTTTTATCTCAGACTGGGTAAGTTGGTGAGAGACAAATATACATAGAATGTTTTACTCTTGTGAATGGTAAGAGTTCTTCTTTATTAGGTCTTATTTAAAATATTTTATGCTAGGAATAAGTGGAACTGTCTTATGAGCAATTCATATTAGCCATAAAAGAAGCGTGGGCAAGTTGATAACACTACAGAACATAAAGAATTATATTAACTTCTGTAAGAGACTGCACTAAGGTAAAAAGGAAACATTTACTTTCTTACTATTCCATAGTTACCATTCGCTTCATACAAATGCAGTATTATTAAACAAACTTTACTCGAGAAAGAATGTAAATGTTTCCCTTTTTACCTTAGTGTAGTCTCTTACAGAATTCTTGGGACTGATTTGCTGATTATCTATTAAATTCTCATGCATGATTATGTATTCATACAACATGAAATATGCATTAGGGGAAAAAATAGCTTCGATTGAAAATTGAATTGTGAAATGGAAAAAAATGTGGTCAAGTGCTGGAAGACCAGCGGTGCCTTAACCAATTTATGTGTGTAATTCCATCCTTGTCTAGGGGAGTGCTAACCGTCTCTCCTTTCATACAACACAATTTCCAAATGCCCTTTGGACCCAGATATATATTAACAACAGCTGGCCCAAGAGTGTTTGTGTTCACTAAAATTGGTTCCTAAGTTTTAATATTGTACATATTACTTCAGGAGCAATTTTATATATGAAAATGATTTACACTATATTATCTTCTAAACAGTTTTGACATTTATGTAAAATTAGTTACATTTACATTTTGCATTTTGTATCATAATTGCTCATGTAATGAACTCTTTAATTGAAAGCAAAGTGTTTTTTATCTACACTGAACTACACAAGTATGCTGAATAACATTTTGCATTTCACTTAAAATGCTCTATTATTAAAAAGTCTGCTTAAAAATGTTTGCATGTGGCAGGGGGTGCAGAGTAAGAGCAAGAATATTTTCCTTAATTTTCAGAGGGATGGGGGCATAGTTTCATTTTTGTTCCATGCATTTTCTCATGCATGATATTTTTAACTAATGGTACCCTCCTAAAGTTGAAAAAAGGTATCTCATTTTATTTATATATATCTGAAATAGGGATCACTTCGAAATTTATCCCCCATAAAAATTGTGGAATGCTTTATTAAATAATCTGCTAATCATATAATTTTTTAAAATATATATTTAAACGGGTGTGTCAATAAAGGAATAGGGGTAAAGAGGAATGGAGATGGACATGATTCGTGAATATAATTACTATAATATTCTGTTGTGGTATTCACTTGCCCACACTTCTTTTGTGATCAATATGGGTTGCTCATAAAACAATGCCATGTAATCCTATAAAACATTGTAAATAAGCTCTAGTAAAGCGCTAAATAAAAACTACTACACCAGTCGAATGAATTTGACCTTCTTTGGATGGAAAGTCAGGTAAAAGTTATACTTTGCTACCCCCTTGTTATATGCTGATGACACCAACATTATTCTTGTATCGCCTACTTTTAATGAATTGTTAGTTAAGTGTAAACAAGCTAGTCACACCTTACTTTCCTGGTGTCATAATAATTTACTAGATTTGAATATAGAAAAGTCTCACCTAATCTACTTTGCAAATAAAAATAAAGCAAGTAAAGTACTGTCTATTGAAGTTGATGGGAAGGTGATCCCACAGGTACAAAATACCAAATTTTTGGGTTTCCACATAAATTCTCAAATCTCTTGGGATGAGCACATAAGTACTTTAACCAGAAAGTTAAGCTCTGCCTGCTTTTTAATAAGGTCCATTAGATCCACAGTTTCAGTGGCTGTTCTCTGTGCACTTTACTATGGAGGATTTTATTCTCACATAGCCTATAGTATCCTTTACTGGGGTTCATCTTCTAAGGCCCTGATCATTTTCAGAGTCCAAAAGAGAGCCATTCAGCTCATGAGTTTTGCAAAACATTATGCCCCTTGCCATCCCCTGTTTAAAAAATTGGATGTACTACCAGTGCCATGTATTTATATTTTTCATGTATTAGTACACACAAAAAGAAATCTATCTGAATATGTGAAAAATTGTGATATCCATAAATATTTACTAGGCAGAATGAGCAGCTGCACGTTTTATATGTACGTACAAAAAATGCAGGTGCTGGCCCAAATTTTATGGGCCTCCAACTTTACAATAAACTCCCAACTGAGATTAAGTCCCAAAAAAGTGTGGCTGCATTTAAGGTCAACCTACTCAGATTCTTAAAATTAAAAATGTTTTCTTCAATTGCCGAATTTCTTGTTAATGCCTGATGTGTATCATGAATCCATGTATGTATTATGTTACTTACTCTGACGTGTCTTATATCAAATATACAGTTGTATACAACTTGATCGCTGGACAAATAAATTGTATTGTATTGTACCTACCTTTAAAAAAATGAAAATTCACACGAGTGAACTTATGAAAGACAAGGGGTCAAATGTGGAGCAAAAGCGAACCCACTTCCACACCATCATATCCCTGTATCCCGATGTGCAATGCAGAATAATATGTCCATGAGCTGCGATATCTTTAATAATATACAAATCCATTAAAAGACAAAGTTGAATAATTAAACAAGTCTTGAGTGGAGAAGAGTGAAGGGATATTGTTAGGAACTGTAAAATGGAATTCTTAAGAGAAAGCAAAAGACATTTTAAAAATTGCAGTATCTATGAAGAAGTTTTCGCTAAAGATTTTATGTAGTTTATTTTCAATGCACTTCTCTGCAGTGGGTAAAGCTGAGGTGACTTCAACATAAGGAAGTTAAAAGCTCGAGTTTGCTAATGTGAATATTGTCATGGCATCGGAAAAATAGCAATTGAGTTTATTATTTGTAAATGATTAATGTGGGAAGAGAAGGAAAATAAATGGTAGTGTTAGCAAATGCAGTTACAGAGAAACCTCACTTAATGAGCATATAATTATTTAGTAATTTGCATAGCAAGCAAAAATATTGGTTCCAAAAATGAGTACCTTAACGAGAGACTTCGCATAACAAGTTTGGAGGAGAGGGTAATTACTGGATTCATTGCGCACTTGCTACTGCATTGTGTCTCTTGCACTCATTCTGCTGGCATCTTAGCGTCATTAGTGATCAGACATTTAACTAAACTTGTGCTCAAACATACTGTTAGTAATTTTTTTGTACAAAGTTTGATAATATTTTGTGCATAGTGTTAAAGTTGACCCTGAAGAAAAATAAGAAGAAAGCCATAATAGGATAAAAATAAAAAATAATGAGTGAAATAAAAAGTGAAATCATTGAAAATCAGGAACATGGTGTGAGCATGGTTGATCTAGTATGCATATCAACAATCAGTTGCCATCAACAATTGGTCTTTTCTTCAAGAATACTGACAGGACAAAGGACATAGATGTTCTAAATAGCGTGACAAGAGTATCTATTCAATGGTCACCTATTCTCAATGATGTCAAAAGGTTACTTCTCATATGCATAAACGAAAAGCAATTTAATTCAACATGATTAATGAGAATATAATTTGTGAGAAGGGGAAAGGGATTTGACCTAGTATTTAATAAGATGTCAGGATCATCCGCAGGTGAACAAATATTTAAGGGGAGCTGTGTGTGGTCCGATAAGTTAACAAGAAGAACCGTCATCCATGGCATTGTGAGGCAAGGTGAAGTAGCAAGCTCTGAATTGAAGACAGCAGAGAACTTCATTGGTGACTTGAAAAAGCTTGAAAGGCCATCTCATGCTGCATTTTTGCACAAATGCAAGAAATGAAAATCAAACCCTTGCTTGTTCACCATTCAGAAACTCCGCGGGCCTTCAAGGAGTGTTAAATCCAAAACAGCAGGCTAAATGAGATGTGGAAGTCATGGAAAACTTTTGCATCATATCATATATATGAGGCATCTTCCTAATAAGGCAATGGTCCTGCATACCATAAATTAATTTAACTATCATTCTGAGTTGCAATTTTATCAAATTTTGAAGCTTTGGCAAAAACAAATGTATCTAGATTGCTTTCTAGTAAAAAGGAATTGTGTACATATCATAAATAATTAGCAATTTATTTTGATTCGTTTTCGGTTTTGCAAATCGAGTTCACATTCCCGGTTTTGTTGCATTCCATGATAGAAGAAACGGGGAAAGTCACAACAATCGTAAAAAGTCTATGCATAATTTTCTTTGAAGAGGCCTTGTACATATTTATTTTTTTCTCGGCATGGAACACATTATTGTATTTTATATTAATTTATATGCAAAAAGTTGCTTCACTAAACAATTGTTTTGCTTTATGACAAAGAAAATGAAATGGATTATGCTCATTTTATAGATTCCACTGCATTAGCAAAGATGTTATAGTTTATATATTTATTTCCAGTTAGTTACATGTAAATAAATATTTTTTCAGTTTTTGGGATGCCACTAGTGGCCAGTATCTCCACTAATCTCCACTTTCTATTTTACCTGTATTGGTTTTCCCAGTGACAATATATATCCAATGAGTCTGGGTTAAGACTTCAACCTCTCAGCCTTTGTCTTAACTTTAAGGTCATAAAAGTAAATGATTGGAAAGTTTGATATACTATATTACAAAGTCTGGATAAATTGGTATGGATTATTATATTTATTTTAGCAAGAAACCATGTTTCTTATTTGGCAATTTAGAATGGACATTGAGAAACAGGGGCAAGGCATTTGGTGGAAAAGAGGTTTGGTATAAAAGGTGTTTTGGCAGTTGAACAATGAGAAAACCAATGGGGTAGATTTGTTGTCTCCAGCGTAACTTTATGGAATTAACATAAAATATTGAATTGAAATTAAATTATTGACTTTGTAATTCCACACACTTTATTTAAAAACATGACCCAGGTTTCAATGTTGAACATCATCATCAGGTGAATTTTAATGTCAAACCTGGTTCATGCTTTCAAATAAGGTGTGTGGAATTACAAAGTCAATAATTTCATTTCAATGGGGTAGATTATTATTTTGTGAGTAAACTTTGTATTTAAATTAGAGCATTTAAATCATTATTTTATGTGCAAATTCATCATTGTAATTTAATTTCAGGTACCTACGGGCCGTATATTCCACGATGCTACTGTGATTGGAGATGCCATGTATATATTTGGTGGAACAATAGATGGGAACATTCGTAATGGTGAGCTGTATCACTTCCAAGTAAGTCAGATTGTCATGGTAAAAATATAGTAAATTTTGTAAAAATGAAGTGCTCTATGATGTTTAATATAAAAATGTTAGCATAAAAATTTGATGGGAATGCTGAAAATAATTGAATATTAACTGTCCAGATGCCTTGTCGTATCAGTAAAATGATACTCATGTTTGTGTTGGAGCAATTTTGAAACCGTAAAATGACTGCTGTACGAGGGTCATCCGGAAAGTAGTACCCGTTCGTGCCGCATGAAGTGCTGACGACGCGAGTAGCCGCTGGACGAGGTCAGATAGCTTCAGTGGCTTGTCTGCCTTCTCTGAGCCAGGTTGCGTGACGCTAGCATTGCCTGTGTTGTTTCTGTGATTGTTTACAATGTTTAAAAAAATTGAGAACGCCGCCAGTTGTGAAGTGAGGGCAGTGATTAAATTCCTCAATGCAAGAAACGTTCGCCCATGTGATATTCATCGCCAATTAAAGGAGGTGTATGGAGACAATGTAATGGACGAGTCGTCTGTTCGGCGGTGGTGTCGCAACTTCAACATGGGGAGGGGGAACACACACGACGATGAGCGTTCGGGGAGACCGTCTGTCATTACAGACCAACTGGTGAGCTTCGCATGCTTACAGATGAGCACAAAACCAAGCGTATGGCTGCAGCACTGACGTTTTTGGGACGTTATTCTGATGAAGGAGACTCTTTCTTGACTCGCATAATTACTGGTGACGAAACATGGGTTTGTTATGCATCACCTGAGAGTAAACGACAGTCAATGGAGTGGCATCATGCTCATTCACCAAACAAACCAAAAAAATTCAAGACAGTTCTGTCCACCAGGAAACTCATGGCAACCATTTTCTGGGATCGACGAGGTGTATTGCTTATTGATTTTATGGCCCGTGGAGACACTATAAATGCCAATGCGTATTGTGAAACATTAAAGAAATTACGGCGGGCAATACAAAATCGGCGGCGAGGTCTATTGTCTACTGGTGTCATTCTCGTTCATGACAATGCCAGGCCTCATGCAGCTGGGATAACACAAAAACTTTTGCAGCAATTCAAATGGGAAACTTTCGACCATCCACCGTATAGCCCGGACTTGGCCCCTTCAGATTTTCATCTCTTTACAAAGCTTAAAGACTTTTTGGCAGGAAAAAGATTTGACAGCGATGAAGAACTTAAAGGAGTGACCCTGTATCTCAATGAGCTGGCGGCGAAGGACTATGCAGCAGGAATACAGAAACTTGTCACACGTTATGACAAATGCCTTAATTTGCTTGGAGATTATGTTGAGAAGTAGTTTAAAGTATCCTCTTTCAAATAAAATTTTTTATATTTGCTAATATTTACTTTTGTGTCTTTATTTCACGAACGGGTACTACTTTCCGGATGACCCTCGTATGTGCTGAATTTCCAGAAAACTAAGATTGAGAGGTAATGGGGTTTAAAACACTTTTGCAATTTAGGTATTGAAAGCCATTTATTTAATTTAGTTATTACCTTCCTGATTTCCATTATTGGACAAATCCATTACCAGTAGCATTTAAGTGGAGATTATTTATAATTCCTATTGATTGAGGGGGGATTTGCACACTTACAGCCACTCATGTTTGTTGCAATTCTAGCTGCTATACAGCAGTATGTCTGCAGTGCACATCACACCCTGCAGTATTGGCTGCCCAATGAAAAAGACCGAAACCAAGGAACATTTTTTTAAGGGCTAGGGTGTAAACATTGGAGAAGACTTTGATGTTAACATTCTGAGTTTCAACATTGCCAGTGAGTGGTTGCAATGTTTCCAGGTGTGAAAAAACTGCATTTTGGTCATCGGGTAGTGAAAGTCAAAGAAAAGAAAAGCTTGCTGTTCAAATATATTGTGAGAATATTTTGGCATGCACTGTGGTATATTTTTGGCTCCCTTCCATCCAAGCATTTTATCTCAATAAAAAACCAAGATGCCATGGAGATAAATGAACTAAAGACACATGTTCATGATTTTCTGTTGTATTTTTTGGGCCAGCTTTTGCTTTACATTGGAAAGTTACTTGTCTCCAGTCTAAGTTGTCCCAATAATAAGGATACGGCCAATACTCTTAATCATATGTTTAGCCAACGAGATAGGATGACTTTTGCTACTTTCTCACAATGTATGGATGGATGAAATCAGAAAATGAAGAGAGAAGAATGAAGTCATCTTATTCTGGACCTTTAGGCTATGCATCTTGTCATGCAATGCATAAACTAATAATAATAATTTTTCTTATCTTTTTATATAACACCAAAAAATCAGTCACTAAATCAAGTTGTGACATAGGATTTCAAAATGCAGTAGAAGGGCTGAGTCATGGCAACCGCCTTGTGACATCAATAAATGTCAAGAGCAGATATCAATGAAGCCACATATGTTAGAGACCTTACAAATATTACATTATTCTTGGAGATTCCTTGGCGACATCTCAGACTTCTTGCAAACAAATCAAACCATCTACAATAATTCAGTGTTTCTAAAACTGTGGGGTCACAAACCAGTCCTGAGTTTACTAGGATTCTTTGTGTGGCAAAAATTAAATGAAACTACATGTGCTACAGACATTACAAAAATATATGTTATTCTGGAGATTCTTCAGTATTGTTTCATAATCTTGCAAAAAGGTAAAACCAGAAATCATAATTGTTTCTTAATTTTGCCAGCAGAGTTAGCTCTGGTGTTAAGCAGGGTTGGCCGAATGGAATACATTTTGAAGAGAGTAGCAGTAGGATTAAGTGCAGGGAAATGGCGTGGGAGACAAACTAAACTTCCTAATGAACATTGCCTTCCCTTCTTTGTACCTACTCCTTTTATAGACATGTCATTTTATTCTAGCAGGTGTTCTGGGTAGATTTAAATGGCCGAGATAATAAAATAAATAGATAAATGATAATATTTGAATGATAAGGAAGCACCAAAAATCCAGAGGGAAAGGGAGGTTTATCTCCTTCCCCTCTCCTCTACCATTCTTAGTGTATTTTGGAAGAATTAATGATAATTATGTTTATTGGTTTCTTAAAGACATGAATGGAATATGTCATGTTGATTGCAAATATTTCAGACGAATGCAGTTGCAATTAGGGTTTAAATACCAGTAATACAGATTTAGATAAAAATGAAAACAGTAAACAGGAGCAGTAACAGCATACATAAGAATAAAATTATTTATTAACAGAGAGAGACATGAATTCATCTACAAGGATGGTCCCAGAAGTACCCAGCCTGACCTAGAGATGGCGGTAGTTGTTTGAAAAATATCACTGCATTAGAAAGTATGCAATCTATAAAGCATATGTTTCAAGTTTGAAGATGCTACATTCTTTAGTTTTGTTTAGCAGCCATCAATAGGGAATGTTTTCAGTGAATTTGTGAATATGGAGCAAATTTGTCGTTGTTATGTGAAACAATACATTTATTTGAAAGGCCTCAGCCCAACCAATATAAAAGCTGATGTGGATTCTACTCTGGGTGAGTGTGCTCCTTCATATACAATGGTAAAATGTAGCAGAGTTTAAACGAGACCGTATGAGCTGTCAAGATGAGCATCGCATTACACATTTTTTCTCTTTGTCATGCCATAAATACTCAAAGTTGTCACACTTAGAATCCATTTAATGCAACCTTTCGATTGGTTAATGATAATGATGCTACCATCTAATTCAAATTTTTGTGGAATTGTCATGAGTATGGTGTTGTTTTTATAGAAAAGTTTCCAGAATTTTGCAATAACCTCACCAATGCTTCACAAGTTGAAACTCCATTTGAAAAGTGTTATTTGAAAATAAATTAATTTTTGTAAATATGACGATTCACCCATTTTTATAGATTTGGCTTCTTTAAAAACATTTATGACTGTAATAATATATATAAATATTAATGACAAATCAATGGTCTATTAAATCACATAGTCATTTAATCAAATACAAGGAAATCATTTTAAAAATTAACATATTTGCCATAAATTATTCTGCCAAACTTTATCATAAAATGAGTTGCAGTTTATATTTTTAATTATTCTCCAAAATAATTGAAATGGAAAAATGCAGTTTTTTTTATTTTGATTTTTGGGTAATTCACAAATCTTGTATACATGTAATATATGGATTGAAAATAAATAGTGTTTACAAATTCACATGGCTGATTCTATTGGAGGAATTAAAAATTGTTTTTTTTTTCTATGATAATTACCTTGTTAGTAATTTCACTTTACTTCCTTTTAGTTTTCATGTTATCCTAAATGCACCCTGCATGAAGACTTTGGAAAGCTCCTTGAGAGTCGTCAGTTCTGTGATGTGGAGTTTGTTGTTGGGAGTGAGGAAGATGGTGGGGAGGAAGTAAAGATTCCTGCTCATATGGCGATGGTTGCCGCTCGCTCCCAGTGGTTGCACTCACGCATTCGACAGGCAAGAGAGGCAAGGGACAAGCACTTGGAAACGGTAAGCAAGATGTCCACACAATAAGGGGCTCTTAGTAATCGTCGTAAATTCTTGAGGGTGTGATTCTTTTTGGTTGTATCAAGTATACTCTCATACATCAAGTTGTTTGGTCTCAGATATTCTCTTCCGTGGAACAATATTTTGCTGTATTATAATGCAACTATTGGCACTTATTTCCTCAAAATATTTTTAAATAAATTTTTAGCAAATATAGATGAGTTTCGAATTCATTTCAGTTGTTTGGCACCACACAAGTTCAGTTCAAGGATATACCACTTCTAGAAGTGAAACTAAATGATGCAGTTCCGGAGGCCTTTGAAATGGTTCTTAATTATATATACACTGATCGCATTGACCCAACCAAAAAGGGTAAGTTTAAAAAAAATTTCTTTTTCATTCATTAAGACTTCATCAACTTAAAAGTCAATTTACCTCCTCAAATCATCATTGACTGTGTATTTAAATTTGATGCATTTGAAAAGGATTATTCAATCAAGTAACAGCTAATTATCGTTTTTGAATTATTTCATTTGAATAGGTGAGGATCCAGTAAGCAACCGATTTGTACTGTTGATGATGGATGTGTACAGATTGGCTGTCCAGGTTAGATCAATATTTTTAATTTCTATATGAAGTTCTTGATGACTTTGTAGGCTACTTTGGATAAATACATTCTTAAAATTTTTTTATGTGTAGCTAATAATAATGTAACTCTAAAGGTGGTTTCACCACTGAGAAAATACAATTAAATGACTAAATTTCCCATTGTATTCAAATTCAACAAATAAATTCTACAAAATTAAAATTTTATATTCAGCCAGTTTTGAAATCAGCCACCTTTGTTCAAAAAGTTCCCAACCTTTATTTATTACAATAAATATACTTTACTAACAGATTATTGGTCAGGGTCCCCTTCAAAGTGGTCTACTCCCCAAGGTATACACTTATCCCAACAGTGTTTCCACTTTTTGAATCAGTCCTGGAATGGTGGAAAATCTTTTTCCTTTGAGCAAGGGTTTTAGTTTGGGAACAGGAAAAAGTCACATGGGGATGATTAGTGTTGGTGGGAAAGCATAGCTGTCTTGTATTTGGCTAAAAACTCACGAGTTCTGAGAGATGAATGAGCCAGTGAATGGCAATTTCAGGCTTAACTTTGTGGAATTCCTTCATGATGAGGAACTGGGATGTTGAAGGAGGTAATAGAGGGGAGAATGTTAGGCAAACAAGGAAAGGGCAGGAACAGGATAGGGATGTTGGACGGGATGAAGGGAGGAAAGAAGTACACAAAGATGAAGAGGGACCTGATGTAGATTAGGTTGCTGGATTGGGTTTTGTTAAGAGTTACAAAATATTTATTTATTTGATAGTTGTGTCCATCCAAAAACCTACCTTAACCGGTAGATTACCTAATAAATAAAAATATCATCATGGGGCCGCAGTAGTCCAGGGGGTAGAGCGTTGGACCACTGACCAGAGGGTCCCGGGTTTGCTTCCTGGGGAAGGCACTCTGGGTACCTGCAGCTCCACCCAAGCTATGCGTTTTTTCAGGTACTAGATCTTCCTGGGAAACCATAACCGGCACAGGGAAAGGAGCAGGCCCCCCTACCCTGATTTGTGAATATTCACATGCCGTCGGGTTTAGTACTGGGTGAACTCTACCATCACCTGCTAAACCGACCTTCGGGTTGATTACTGTGTTCATTGTTTTTTTTATATCATCATGATTTATTGGATTGAGGGGTGCAATCGTATTTTAACCTTGTGTTGTGACTTTACTCTGAAGAAATGAAATGCTGAATATGTAAATTAGTATATCCTGAATAATTGATGATGATTTACTGATAGATTTCAGTAAAGAAATTTCACAAGGAAAAAATTTTGTCGATGACAAGATCTAAGTATTTCATGGGTTGATTAACAATGTGAATTTCCTCCCCAATTCCATGTACCACCCTGGCTACAACACTGGAGTTTATTGTGCTGAATTGAAATTGCATTTTCTATAAAGTCTGTGGAAAGATAGCAAAAGAGAAATGGCAGCAATGAAATTATTTTTTTATTTCATCCATGCCAACTTTTGCTCTCTCTATGTGAACAGTAGTCATTACATCTAGGAATTTTTGCTGGAGTTATTATTAGCTTCAATCCTGTTGGTTAACAAAGCTCATGTTAATTAAAATCATAATTTATTCCTATCACTCTATTTGAGGCATGTCATTTTCCATGCATTTTACTCTGAGAGCTTCTAAGCTATGTACCAGCAGATTGTAGTATGTAACAGTATTTTATTAGTGATAAGCTTTTGTGATATTTTTATTTGCAGTTTATATAATTTCATTTCTTTTTTCATTTATAACCCGCTTCTATATCATCATATTGCAGTTTCATATGCGAAGACTTGAACAACTCTGTGTTCAGTATCTTGAGTCTAAAATCAACCGCAAAAATGTGCTTGAAGCTCTACGAAATGCATCCCAACTAAAGCTTCTGTTCATAAAAGAGATGATCTTAAGGTTTGTTGTGAAGGAGAGTAATTACAACCACATAGTTATGAGCACTGAGTTTGAGTCACTTGACCGACACTTGATGGTTGAGATCATCCGGCAGAGGCAGATGCTGCAAGTTCGTCCCATGATGGAGCCATCGTTTGAGGTGGCAGGTGATGCCATGCCCACTTTTCATACAAAAATGACTGCTGTAGATGAGAAGATAAAAAATTGGTGGAACTGTAAGCATTTATGAAGTAGCTTTAAATTTTGAATTACTAATAATGCACTTATCTTGCTGTAGATTGTGATAGATTAATCCTGGAAAGGATATTGCAGTCAATCAGGTTCAGGTTTCTGGAATTAATATGTGGTGGTTAATTTAGAGAGTGGGTGAAAGTTTTCCAGTTGTGCACGCTGTTGTAAGAACAAGTTTTTGTACAAATTATGGTGCAAGTTTCATCAGTAGAATGGTGTTTATTTGACATTATTGTATCAAGCATTGATAGTTGGACTCCATCTAATAATGTTCATGTGTGTACATGCATGAAGAAAATCTTTTATTTTATACATTTTTTAGCTTGAAAACAATCAATGAACAGAGTTTTTTAATATCTTATAATTGGAAATGTAATGGGAATGGTTTTGTGGTTATGAATGTGGCTTCATGGTTTTCAAAATTCTGATCATAATGTCTTTAGCATGACTATGACTGAACAGTGAGTCAGGTGCCTTAAAAACTTAGATTTTTGCTGCTCTAATCATCATTGCCAACTTAAATTCCTCTTTTCCAGTGATCATTGTGTTTCTGTATTATCTCTGCATGTTTGAAAATTATATACCACATTATTTTGATTGCCTTCCTGATAAACCTTAAAATATTGATTTTTATCTAATGGGCAAGGTTGATTATTGTTAGGCATGAAGTATTACAGACCCAGTGTGGCAATACTTGAGGAGTTAAATTTTTTATTTTCAAGCATGTCGTTCGTTATAACTTAAGAAACTGACCAGAATATTCTGAATAGATTGCCAGAATATCAGCTCAAGTTAAAAAATAATATGTGAAACATGGAAATGAGATCTCTAACCTTGGTAGAAAAGGGTGAATTTAATGCACTTACTTTCTGAATATTCTCAGTATGGTGTATGCTATTATTGGACATTATTATAGTTAAATTACTCAAATTAAGCGTAGTAACTTCATAATTTTTTGGCGAGTTGTCTTTGTTTTTTAGTCACTGAAATGGAGACCAATTGCTAACACTCACCCTTGCAAGTTTTGCAATTCTTTTTGTGAACTTATTACTGTGATTTGCATTTTGACTATCATTAATTCCATATGGAAATCTCTTTTCCTGATATTCAATGTGGAAACCTACTCCTTAGCTTTAAATGCAACAAAATCATCTAACTCAAGCAGTATTAAGGTGCTCTAAACTTGAAAGAAGCAGAATATTTGGGAGGCAAATTTGACATTTATAGAGGTTTAAGGATATATGCATTAGTCTGTATATTAAAGGACTTAAGTATTCTATACATTTAGCAACTCCCTCTTTAAGATATAGAAGTTCTTTATTTAGTTGCATCCAGGATGTGATCTCAAACATGTGATAAAAGGAGACTGGGGTACACAGTTGATGTTCAAACGGTACCAGTTAAATGTTGACCCCTTACATAGTGAAGAAAAATGGAAATTACAGAGCTGTTAAATGTGTCCATGAGAAGATATTTTTATTCATTAAGCTAATTGTTTGTATTTACTCTTTTGCTGACTTTTTGTATTCATGTGGAGAGATGTCTGAAACAGCATTATGCTTACCTTACCTTATTAAAGGGTCATTTAGCTCACAGAGTAATGAGAAATTGCTGTAAGTTTTACATAATTGAAGATATTAATAACTAAAACTTGTGTTCAAAGAAAATATGATCATAGATTCCACTGGTTAATGATAATAGTAAGTATGAAAAACTTTTATACAAGTCATATTTCAATATGTTGATTCCATTTACTCTTTCATTACAGGTACTACTCTTGAACAGGACATGGAAGCATTTTTAAAGAGTAATGGCCGGGAATTCTGTGATATCACTCTAATGCTTGATGGTATACCAATTCCAGCTCATAAGGCCATTTTGGCAGCTAGATGTTCATATTTTGAAGCAATGTTTCGCTCCTTCATGCCTGAAGACAACGTTGTGCATGTAAATATCCATTTTCGAACCTTATTCATACAGTATACACATACATACATATAATGCCTCGTATTGTAATGAAGTTGATAATATTGACACTAGTCCTTATTCAGATGAAATTAAATAAATTTGTGATTATTTAATAATTTACTTGATTTCTATTTGTGTCACGCTCTTGTAAATGAAAACTTAGGAGCAAAGTGTTTGTGTCACTTCTGAGTAAGTGTATCCCTCCTATTTGACTTTCAGAAGTCAATTCTAATTCTGCACTGAGAAATAATTTTTATATTTGCCTCTTGTAGATACAAATTGGAGAGATGATACCATCACGGCAATCATTTGACTCTCTTCTTCGTTATATATACTATGCAGATGTTAACATGCCGCCTGAAGACTCTTTGTACCTGTTCAGTGCACCATACTTCTATGGATTTACGAATAATAGGCTTCAGGTGAGTTTTATTATGACTGTTCTCTTTATATTTTGTTATAGGCTACACAAATTGCTTGTTATATTATTTTTTAATTGGTATATGCTAGTCACCTTTACAATTCTTTGTGCTGCATGGCATAAGAAAAACCTTACTTGTGGCATAAGTTAGTACAGGAACTTGTGAATTCAGATATGGGTATAATACCTTTAATCTTAATTTATGGATAGCATGTAAATTCATATTATGTAGCCAACTTGTAGAACAACTGGACCAAATACATTCTCATTGTAGGTTAAAAATTGGAAATTATGACCATCCTTGGTTTATGGCTTCATTAAATATTACCTCTTTGGCAATTACAATATTTTAAAGGTTATGCATTTTAAGTTAAGGTGTTGTTTCTGCCAACCTACAAAAGGATTTGTACAGGATATTACAATTAGTTTTCAGGCAAGGAATAACATAGATTTATATGAGCCCTAAGCAGCCATGATGGCCCCTAGTGCAGCTTTTATCATGATTTAGTTCTCAAGTGCTTTGATCTAGTACAATGATATTAAAAAATGGGAATAGAAGTTTAACATTGAGTATACTTTTACCTAAACTATAATGCTAGCCTCACTCAGTAATCACATTTTAATCCAATGTGATCCTGGTTATCTGCAGTCTTCAATTTGAGTGCCTATGTATCCTCTCAGTAATTGAGCATTTCCCTTGTATAAAAGATTTTCTAATCAAAATAATTTAAATGAAACTTTTAATCTTTTAAAAGTTTTTTGATGTATTAACTTACCAAAATAATTTTCGTTTTGTTAAAAAATCTGTTTCTACTCAACATTTCATCATAAAAGTTATATGAGAGCATATAGCATAAGTGACAATGCCTTTGGAATTCTTATCAGTCACCCATTGGGCAAAATTATTCTGTGTGAAAATTATTCTTGACTTAGTAGGGCCCTCGTGAGTTTGAGAAAATGAAAAATAGAAAAATTGTTTTGTTGCTAGGTGTATCCATATGCTAAATAATTACCCAAAAGTCATTAGTGATTTTGAAGCCTCAGCCATTTTGATAGTTTATTTTTCTAATTCTTAAATTTATAGCAAAAAAAATCACAATGCAGGTGAAATATGTGTGAATGATTTATTCTTGAAACTAAGCACCTTTCATGATGAACTGGGAGTTCTTTAAGTCATCATCAAGAAGGGGAAATTTCATATCTGATTGTATGAGTTTGTTATTTTGTTTAATTCATCATATCTATTGGAAACTGGTTTTGGTTTCCTATTGTTGTGGATAAAGAAAACAAATGGATGGCTCTCATAAATTTAAACATGCTAACTTTAGAGTTTCATTGAAGGACAAGAAATTCAGTAATACTGCATGTTTAGTGGGGTAATACTAGGTATGCAAGTATATTTTAAGTTAATTTTATGCAATGGATAGTATTTATTAGTGATTGTTATTTTCAAAGTTTGACTTTTTAATTCTTTAGGCTTTCTGCAAGCAAAACTTGGAAATGAATGTTACTTTTGAAAATGTCATCCAGATCCTTGAAGCTGCCAATAGGATACAGGCTCTTGATATGAAGAAACATGCACTTGGTTTAATAGTGCATCATTTCCCCAAGGTAGGTTTGTGGAATGGCCACAATTTTTAGACATGTGTGTTACTTAAAATGTTCATTAAGTGTTTTCTAAAAATACTTAATGAAAATTATTTATACGTAATCATAATAAAATTATGATTTTGTTGCAAGATCCTTCATAGAGGGTTTTAAAAGTAAGTGTAATAAAAACTCTTGTTTCACCATTTGACTGAATAGGTAGAACTAATGCCAATAGAATTATCTCACCAAAATCTATATACTTTTATTGTGTACATATGCTATAATTTAATAGTGTATTAATTAATATCTCTTATTATGTACATCATTTCTTTTACCATAGCATCCTCTTTAGTGTGAGTCACAACCGGTTTGTTCTTGCATCTCATAACTTGTAATGAGTCTGGGGATTTTTGTGCTAAGTAGTTTTTTTGCTATTATGAAAAGTGCAACTTATTTACTCTGTACATTTAAATCACCGTGTTTGAGCCATGTTTTAAAGTTAAACATAATCATGGAATCGTAAAAAAAATTGTCATTCATATGGGAGCAATGCCACCACCACCAGGGAAAGTCGGGTGGTGCAATACTTATTAACATAATTTCTTTCATTGAAACTAATAAACAGTGAAGTTTTTTATCATGTCAAATTCCTAATATCCTAAAAGTGTTTTATCACTTGACAACTATAATAAAGGGTTGCATGGAGGAAAATCCATATTTCTTTTAATCACTCCCAGGGGCTTAGTTACTATTTGTAAGACCCAATCTGGATATTTTTGTCAGATGAACTTTCAGAGAAGCATATGATAAAGTGGAAGCAGTATTTACTATGTAATTGCAGACATCTATTCACTGTGGTTGATACCGATATTTAAGGGAAATCAATTCAGTGAAATGGTGAAACAAGAGTGTTCTTATTACCCTTCCTGTAAGACCTTTCAAGGATCTTGCAATGAAAAATTGGTATTTTATCTTGGCAAGAAGGTGCACACATTCCCTTTTGCTAATAGAAAATACTTAATGAACATTCAAAACTTTTGTCTTTAAACAGGTTGCCAAGCTACCTAAATTCTCTAACCTAAGTCGTGAGTTGCTGCTGGATATCCTTGAAGCTATAGCTGATGAAATGAGTGATTCAAAACTTTGCCAAGATATGTCGAGCACCAGCCTATGCAGTGATTGTTGATGTGAAGCTATCTATGACGCAGCAATTTTTCTCTTACAAGGTAAAATATATTTATTCAGCTGGTTTAAATTTTAATTGATTTCGCTGCCTCAATAGTTGAGGCTGTATTGTCCACAGCTTACAGTGAAAACTTAATAATTAAATTTTGAACAAGGGAGATGTATGTAATATTTTAACTTCCATTGAAAAATATATCCTTCTGTCGCAGACACACGCCGTAATTTAATAGGGCGTGATGTTAAATGAGTGTATATTTTTATTCCATTGTTAAAAATTGAAACTGTGACTTGCTTTGATGGGTTGTGTCTTTTGTAAGGCCCTAAATCTTAATTAATTTCTCTTTTTATTGTATAAATTATCCCTTTCACTATAGTATCCTCTTTAGTGTGCATGATACCCAGTTTGTTTTTGAATTTCACCATGAGTCTCCATATGCATTGCCTGCCAATTCTATACTTTTTGGTTGAATTAAGTATTTTTCATATTTCATTTTTCCAAAGCAAGCCCATAACTATATTAGCAGATTTGCATCCTTTGGATAACAGGAAAACTGAGAGATCATACTCATTTCACACACAACTTGAAATAGCATATATCACAAGGGTAAGATGATCACTGTAAATATTGACATTTTTAGCATTTTCCCTAAATACACTGGACATTCTTGCTTTTCCATTATTATTATTAAATGAAGTCCCTCTTATGCACCCTAGTGATACAGGATATAAACTGATGCGGGGAATGTAATGCGATCTAAGGACTTTTGCCCTCTATTTATATTTTTGCTGCTTCATTAGTACTTGAGAATTGAAATGTTGTAAATCTTTTGATGCCTTTCAATTGTGCCTCCATTCTAAAGCTCAAAATGGTGTCTGGTGTGAATGAAAAACTGTTGTTAGTTACCTCAATTTAACTTTTTCTTTGGGCAGCTTATATGAAACCATGAGATAAGTTGGACCTTTAGAAAGGTACATCTTATTAATGTGCAAGATTAATTTATTTTTCTAACCAAAGTTATTTCACAATTCTTGCTATTCATTCTGTTTTAGATGCCTATTGTTTGATTTTAAAATGTAGTTGATTAGGAATTGAATTAGATTGTTAAAATATCAGTAAGACAATTATTTTTAACGGCAGTTTACCAGGTTAGGATAGATGTTCAATAGATCCTAATTCCAAGCTTCTTGCCGTGCCATGACACAATATCCCTTAACCTCATGGTACACATTACAATTACTATTTCTACAACAGTTTTAAATTCCTTAATTTAATCCACAATGCCTGATCTCTTTTTCCTCTATTATCATCTTCAGAATTGAATTGCCTCATGAATTTATCTTGAACAGCCTTTTTCTTACACTGCCATGTCTACAAATTTTTTTCCTCTCAGTCCATTATTTTCTTGATTTCTCTTGTTCTAGCGTATAATAACAATGAATTTATTTGTAGGGAGAATTAGTGTATATTCACACTTGCACAAATATAGGACACATGTGTCCCAACTTTCATGTTTATCTTAGCTTCCCACCCGGAGCATATCATTGATCATTGCCTTCATGATACCATTAAATTTAGCATCTGAACATTTACCTCAGAATGACAACTCCACAAAACTGGCCGACATCTGATGTAATTGTTTCAAGTAAGACAGTGGGAAATTAAATTTGGCCGGGGTCTTTATTTTGAAGTTAATTGTTGGATTAAGACTGCAGAATTCAAATACAACTTAAAATTTTAAGTTACAGCAAGCTAAAATGATTCATTGGCATTACCCAAATGATGTTATGTCACATTTTGGGTGCCAACATGATCTTTGTGGCATAGCAACACAATAAATAGCAAATATTTCCAACTTAAACATGTTCCGTGGCGAAAAAAACTTGCATTATGGCAAGTCCCATGACATCAATTGAACGTATTATTGTTTGGATTGCTACTTCCAAGGCTCACCACGTTACATTCATAGGAATAAAGAAGAAACATTTTGTAGACATGTCAACAGCAACATTGCTTTAATAAATAAAATTGGTTGGGATAAACAGAAAACTCCAGCAAACAAATGCAACATCCCCAAACTTTACACAATTACTCAACAAAGTAACTTATCAACCAACAGAGATAACCTGTATTTATGAGGTAATATTGTAGCCATGTTCTTTGGATTACATGTTTTAACAGGACTGCTTACAGTTTAGTGAGAACTTAAGCATCAAAGATCTAGAATATAGCATTTGAAGGATTTTTAATAATAGGAACACTACACCAAAGTATGGCTTATCAATTAGGCTGCACCTTGTGGATGAATTTTCACAAGCAATGTAAAATGTGAACATTCAGAACATCTACAATATAAAAATAGTCCTCCTACCTTGTTAGGGTAGTTTATACTCACAGGTAAAAAAAATCAAAGTGGTGATTACATCACTGTTCCATCTCTGAAAAACTTGTATTTAAAATACTGGTTTTCTCTCGACACCATTAACACTTGTTAGCATGAGATTAATAATGGACCACTTCCCTGAAGTGAAAATTTTTGAGGCTGGATATAATCCAATATTAAATCAACAATCCATACATTGCCTAGATACAACTAATTATGACACAGCCACCAAGAATAACCCTTCCAAAATCCAACCTTTTTTATAAAACATTATATTTTAACTTCCGATTTCGTTGGCAAGTTGCATGCTTCGTCTTACAAAAGCACATACTCATACCCTTACCTACTCAACCTCATATACCCTCAAGAGTTGATTTAGAATATTTGGTTTCTATTCACTTAAAAAATGGTTATGAAATTAATAATGGCTTTGGGTAAAGTTTAGATTTTTGTTTACAGCAATTGTAAAAAATAAAAAGAAAATATGACTAAAACGCTGCCTTAATGTTAATAGTAAAATAACAAAAAGGACCAGCAGCTGGTGGATCATGCATCATCCTTTCTCCTACTTCTAGTGATCATTGACCCCTGCTTGGGACGACTGCTACTCGCCCATGACCTTCTGATAGCTCCACCATTGCCACAGTTCAGTTGGGGATGTTTTATGGACTTGGGGATTGGATTCTGTCTGATTGAAAGGGAGTTACGTTTCTTTTGGCCATGCCTGCTAAGTTTTAAGAGAGTTGGTGGTATAGGTGATCTCTGCAACACCACGCAGCATGATTTCATCAATCCAGTCAGGCGGGCATTAACCGACAAAGTACCGTTTCTTGACATCGTATTCTCATCTGATTGGGTTGGGTTCATCACAGGTTCAGTTGGAATGGAATCATTCATGCTGCAGCGTTCTGATGCACATGGATCCAAGGGCCTTGACCGTCCACGTCTGGGGGTTATGATAGCCCTTCGCCTGTCAACCTTACTAACACCGAGACTCAGGCGCTGCCCACAATACCTCCTCCCCGTAGAGGTCTGAGCAAAGTTACCACCTGCCCACCCTTTACCCACGTCCCCCGTAGACAACAATCTTCGCCTCACACTGCTTACCAACTGTGGTTGCGCCGTTGAGTTGGGCCATGACACACACTCATTTAAAACATCATTCACGGGCCCAGCAGTCTTGGCTACACTTGAACACCTGTCCTCTGAACGTGTCCTCCTCCTAAGCAGCCAACAGTCTTTATGCTTTGCAGCCACCTCTAAGTTGTGAGCACTATTGACTAAGGGGGCATCATTTTCAGCACCTGTTACCCTCACAGCCTCGGAGTGGGATTTGGAATTATCCTCATTTAAGGAACTGGACACTTCATTGCTCTGAATTTCAGGACTGTGAATCTTTCCCTTGGTTGGAACTGGCAGATTTTGTTCAGATCCTCCAGGTGGTGGTTCTTGTGATTTGTGAAGATGAGTCGAGCGATGGTGTTTTCGGTTGGAAGGAGAATCGTGCTTCTGGGAGCAGCCAGGGCTATGCAAGATGTCACCCACTTCCCTTACCCGCCCATTAACATCACCACCAGCAGGACCACCTGAGCCTTGATCAATTAATTGAGATGCAGATGCCAATCTGCTGTTCTCACTGCTCTTGTTGCCAGCATCTGGATTTGGCTGAGGAGGAGATGGGTACCGAGTGAATATAACAACACCACCAGTGGATGAAGTACCATTGTAAGCATTATCATTAGAGTGTTCTTCTGATGATGTTGGCCTTGGTGACAGCGTTCTCAAAGATTCATCCATCAAAGAGTCGTTAATACAGTTTGATGGTGAGCTAGTCACTGGTTCAACTCCATGTGCCAATGGCTCTGTTAGACTCTGGTTGTGAATCACTTGCTGCTTCCTTAGTACCTAAGGGTGTAACAATGAAATATCAGTTTCCACTTGAAAATGGCTTTCATACAGCCAATGCTGAATAACTGAATGCGATCACTAAGGAAGCTGAACTTTAAATTTAGAAGAACTTATTTAAAATGTTCAAAGTTGTGCCTAATCATTTTGCTAGTGATCAGCAGAACATTATACTAGAGAAATTATGAGATTACTGTTTTTTTATAAAACTAGGACTCACGATTTACAGTTTAATGAATTGAATTTGCTATGAAATTATTTAATACGTGAGATTTGCTGTTTCTATACAATTAATTGCAACCTCACAATTGTAAATGTTCAACACATTTTCATAAGAAACTTTGTAAGAGCAAAGGGAGGGATTTCCTTCCAGAATTAAAGTTGAAATAAAAATATTACATTGACTTCTAATAGTAATTTCGTTAATAACAAAAGTTCTCAACAAATATGTTATGCGTTCCAGGTCAAGGAATATAACATTAGTAGTATCACCACCCAGATAATTATAACCTACAACAGTTCTACTAAGGGTACCTGAGCGCGAGGTGGTCCTGGTGGGTCCAACATCAGGGTTATGACACTGGTATTGTCAGCAATAAGCTTGCTAGAATTCCATTTTTCAAGGCCTGTATCGACCAGTCTTTTAGAGGGGTTAATCCAGTTTAAATTCTGTCAAAAATAAATAACAGTCTGTAAATATCACAAAAAGAGTACACTAGCTAAGATTACTACTACTAAGGATTACTACTCAAGGTCATTATGACCTCTGATGGGTGATGCAGCAGCCAAAGAGCAATGTTTGCGGAAAGTGGAACATTCGTTTTTCCAATCAATTTAATGTTTATAATTGATTTGAGTTTCAAGGAATATACATATCTTTACTTCATGTTCACCACTAAAATTTTGAATTAGGTGTAAAATGTATAAGAGAAGTTTCTTTATTTCATGCTTAGCTATTGGACACTCACATGTGACGATGTTACAGCATACAAAACGTTATGGCATTCAGTTACATGTACAACATCAACTGCAGCTTGTGGACTCAACATATTCCATAAACCATCTGTTCCCAAGATAAGACAGCGATGTTTTGATATGTCCACTGGTATTACTTCCACATCAGGTTCGGGAGAAACAACGAATTGATTCAAGGCCGAATTGTAGCTCCATAGGTCTCCTAAGAAGGCAGATTTTAGAGTTAAATGCAACTTATGACATTGAATGCTTTGGCACCTAAAAATAACAGAAATATAAAGTGTGGAAGAAAATACATATTTTACAAACCTAAGGATCTGGCCACTGCCAAAAATGGAATTTCGTCAATATGAGTGGAGCGACGAACTGGCCCTTTATGGCCGATTCTCGGACGGTTCCAAACTACTCGAGGAACACCAGATTTATAAACAACCTTGCCTCCACACTGTTTAATACGATCCGTCTCATCTTCACTCTCTGGTTTGTGGTCTCGAGTCAATGATTTTGCCTTCCACTCCGTTTCACCTTTAACAGCAGATATATTTTTATATCATATACTCGAATGATGATGAAATAATAAAATATAAATCAATAATAATAAATGCTACTTTGAAATAAAAATTAGTAACACACCTTTATTTTGATAACCTATTACAACCGAAGAATCTCCAACGTGACCAATGTATATTTTCCCTTTTCTAATGAATGCGATACTTGCAGTTGTACCAGAAGTACTCGGTAAACCAGACAAGGTTTTGGGCCACTTTTCTGATGAGAAGAATTGAAATCATTCAGTAATGAACGAGAATGTAGACTTTATTTTTTGGGCACGGTGATATTTTGAGATGAAAATGGAACATTATCAGGATATGATAAATTTAACTTACCTAATTCCCTCCACATGGCATAATGAGTGGATATAAACCCATCCCTAATAGCTTTCATTACATCTTCATCATCATCAGACCAAAACTTTTTTTGGCTGACAATCGAGTCCATTAAATGTTCTTTAGCAAATGAAGCGGCTTCTCGCCCACCATGCCCATCAAATATACCGAAGTATGCATATTCCAAGTCTTTCTCGTCTTCCGTTTGCTGATAGGCAACTGAAAACATATCCTCCATATGTTTTCGACCACCTTGATTACAGTGGCCTGTAACACGTAAATTAACTCCGATTGTTGGTGCCATAATCACTAACTTTACACCAGTAAAAATTTATAAAACAACAAAGTATTGAACTAGGCCATTGTGGTACAGTTCACTATGGCGCAGGTGGCGTAAGCAAGCTAGTCGCTACGTCAATGTTGGAAGGGAAAGTTTGAAATTCATTGGTGGAGACTACATGACGTCACAAAAACTACAAACCGTGAAAGGTAACTTTTTGACTTTTTAAATGATATAAACACTCGCGGAAATAAAGGTTAATTTTAATTAAATATTTATATTTGCTAATTTATATTTTTTAAGAATTTATAGTATTTCGCGCTATCGTACAGAATTGTAGTTGATTAAAACAAATGACAGTCGACATATTTTGAATGTGATCCACATTTCGAATGTTTTGAATTATGTGTTGTTACTTGGGACGGATAATTAGCAAATTTCATCGGTCTTCGCGGTTACTTCCTCTTTGGTAAGTTCATATATCAAGGTAGATTCTTTATCTTTCATTTTTTGGTCTATGTTCTGTTATTATTGATGCTAATATTGTTCATAAAGTTTCGTGGTTGTGTTCACATGAAAATGTAAAAATTTCCACTTGTACTTGCCACTTCGTAAACAAAGGTTATATATCATTGTTAACTTTGAAATTAATTAAATATAAACTGCCGCGATTATAATTATCTTTGACCCAGTCACTTGCATATTTACTTCAAAAATAAAGTAAATGTTTCTCAGGGTTGGAAATTTCACCTTCTCGTTGACTCAAAGCCTTGAATGTGCACCATTATTACTCGTAGCACGTTGATAAATCTAAAAAATCTCGGTGTTGTATTCTCCAACTTTAAATTTTTCTTGAAGAAACTTATAACCTCGTTTCGAAGAGTTACTATTATTTTCGTAAGACCTAGGTAGTGACAAACCTTGAGGAAAAAAGTGGGAAATACTGTTACGTGGTGTTATTATTTAAATGGCTAGTGTAATGATTTTTTGCCGTTGTCATTGGTTGTAAGGAAACTCGAGAAAAACCCATAGAAATTTCTGACCAGAAATAGAAACTGCGTCTTTTAGATTAACTAGCGACTGGTGTCGAACCAAACTGGTCAGGCGTAAAAATATTATAGTTCTGGAATTTTTCTTAGTGAAGTAATTGAATTAATTTACGAATTGATAAAATTCAAGGGCCCGTAACCTACTAAAGTAAATATTTCGAATAATTACTATTTTTCTTTATCATGGCTACCGTTTCCTTGTAATTTAAAACGAGAAATAACTGGTTTTTCATAATAAGTCCAAGTTCAAATGGTTCTTCGTCAACCCCTTAATTCTACATGAAAGAATTATAAATTTGTTCTTTATGTGTTCATTTTCACTGGTTCAAAATTGTATCGACGGATAACTACTGTTTACACATATTTGCCCGAGGTGCATTTATGGAATAAATATCTACCAGGTGAAGGTGATATTTTATGATTGGAAAAGGTTGAATATCTTTCATAAAAAAGCTGAAATTTTAAATATTTAAACAACCACTTAAGTTTTCTAGTAGATGGCGTTAAAGTCAAACATTGGTCAATTTTGAACACATAGATTTCGCACTGCGTTCGAGGCTTCTGAATGTGAAACATTAGTTTTTTATATTGGTAGTCATTGTTTCACGAAAACAAGTGGATTGAAAATACAGAATCAACGTGGAATGAGTGAAGAGAAAGCTTAGGCTAGACTAGCAGAAGCCAAACAATTTGTTGTCTTCGCAAGTAGCTACTCAAATTGTTAATGCCTGTTTGTGAATATCATATTTTAGAGTTGAATTAGCTAAATTATAATTATTTACTTCCAAGTATTGGTGCTCTCCGTATGATAAAGACATGTCTTTTAATTAATTTTAAAGTTATAAAATGTAGTTAATGACGTATGAAAATGTTATCAGTTCAAATTACTTCATTCGTAGGGGACATTAATGTTTCGCACCATTTTCAGTTTGACAAAATATCAACTCCTGTTGAATTGCGTCTTGTAACATTTCATATACTCCCGTTATTTATAGATTCCCGTGCACAGTATGTCAAAATTTAAAAAGAGTTTCACGGAGATTTATTTTTAATGCAACTAATGCATAGAAGTACTCCTATATGGTACAGATTTCCATGTGACATAAATTATATGAAGGATACGAAGGCAATTTAATTAATCAACCTTAAGTTTAATTTAATTGATGAGGGGGTAATCACTTACAAAAACCAATGACATGTGAAATGATCACCTAAGAGTTAGTGGATTACCCTTGTCCTGCACTACCTACTGTTTCCCAGCTTAGATGATGGTGCCCACAGTCTCATGGATTATGTGTCCCCTGGTTAGTAGCTGAATTCTTTTCCCAATTTTTCCCACAACCTCCCAAAACCAGTGATTGCTTGTCTTGGACCAATGATTAAGAGAAAGAAAATGGAAAATGTGAATATTTAGCATAGACCTTTTTCTTAAATTAGCAAGTTTTCTGAGCTTTAATTATGCCAATAAAGCATTTACTCTTCCTCACATATGATAGATAGACTCATTTAAAGCTTATTCTCAGAGCTATTGTTGTTTTGAAAATTTGTTCAACTACCTACTTCATCCTTACCATTTTTAGCTATGATCAAGATATTTTCTGTTGTATTCACTGTTCTGAGTTTTACTGCAATGCTATACTTTGAGTTTTACTGCAATACCCCTTATGTCTGCTTATGCTCAGCATTCATTCTTAAGATTTACTTGTAACTTTATGTCTGAGGGTATCACCATTTAAATAATTTTTCTTATCACAGTAAGAACAGCTTAATGTTTGACCGTTTCAAATGTGAATTTCATGAATTGCATATTAATTGCTACGCTTCCTTTTAAAAGATAAAAATTTACATCCAGCATGACAAAGGGAAAAGTCCTATTCCATCGAATTTTGTAATTAAAGTAAGAGGATTCCTAATATTCATGATGCCATTGAGGGTTTACTGTATATCCTAGTTGCTTAATTGTAAAATTAGGCATTAAATGATAATTTTAACTTTATGTAGTAGTCTTTCAATGTCAACAGAAAAACTGTTTATCCATCTTTAAATGCATTTCTTGTTCTAAAATCTTGAGCGTCCTCAAGTCTGTTATTACATAAACGCCATTTAAATACAAATGAATTCTGCTTTCCTCTTTTAATGTAGCACTGCTACTATTCCCCAGTATCCTGGTAATTGGTTTGTACACATTACAAAATAGAATCCACTCATAATATCTCCAATGAAACTCCTAAAATGAGTTCAAGAGTGAGACCTCTTCCATTGGATCCATTTTTAAGCTGGAGTTTATCATGATCTTGTCTCATGTGTTTAGGAAGGCTCTAGGAATTTCCATTATTTTATGTTGGTGGTTTCTTTTTTAATTCTATTAAAAATATTTTACAAAGGTGATATAATAATAATCGTAAAAATGCTCTCCAAATTTCATTTAAGATTTTTTTCTATGTTTACAAGGTTTAATAATTTTATGTGATAGACATATTGTTCCATTCATTTGATTTAATGGAAAGATCAGTTTACATGGGTTATTTTTGCTACTTCAAACCATATGATGGATTATTCTAACAAAAGGTTAAACATGTTGTTGCTTAATTTCCATAAATAGGGTGCAAGAATAGAGAATGCTTACCAACTGAAGATGATTTCCATTTGCATGTGTTCCTTTGATGGATTAATCATTTAAAATAAATTTCTTACCTTCAGAGTGTAAAAATAATTCGTCTTGAACGGCACTCTGACATTGTTGCATTGGAATGCATATTAGTGGATGACTCCATTAAAAGTTACTGTTGCCGCATCTCCCACAGGTTCTTGGAATTCGGCTTCATTTAGATAGTTTCAGGGAGGATATGTAGTACATGAAAAAAATAGATGAAATAAACATACTTGTAAAAACATCTGAAGGAGTTGCTCATAATTAGACAGGGTCTTTACAAAGGAAAGAGCCTTAGTAATTATGCACAAAATATTTTTCAATATATATTCAATAATATAAAAGGGAACTTTTACTTTATTATTATTATAAGGTAATCTACCGGATAAGGTAGGTTTTTGGATGAAAACAACTATCAAATAAATATTTTGTGACTCCAAACAAAACCCAATCCAGCAACCTAAACTACATCAGGTCCCTCTTCATCTCTGTGTACTTCCTTCTTCCCTTCATTCCGTCCAACATCCCTATCCTGTTCCTGCCATTTCCTCGTTTGCCTAACATTCTCACCTCTATTACCTACCTCAACATCCCACTACTGCTCAATATGCCTTTCATCCATTTTTCCTGCCTCCATTGGATATCTCCCAACAAACCCCTCTCCTCACCCAACATCTCCAGTACTTCCTCATTTGTTTTCCTTTCGGTCCATTTCACCTTCTCCATTCTTCTCCACACACACACATTTCAAAAGCCTCCAATCTATGCCAATCCTTCTGTTTCCGATGAGGTGGATAATTAAATGGTTTGTGTATACATTAATTGGAAGTCACATAGTTATGTATCTCGTATTAAGTATTTTGATTGAGATTGGCGAAATAAATTAAAACAAGCAAGACTTAGACCTTTACAAAGGGGTAGGAAGAAGTGTAGTCAACGTAGAGCAAGTAACTGATAGAATCTTACTCGTAGAGATTAAAGCAGAGCCGACGAACTTGGTCATTGTTCAGGTATACATGCCACCGAGCAACCACAAGGAGGAAGAAGTCGATAGGTGGTACGATGAGTTGGAGGATATAATCACGTGTGTTCCTACAGGGAAACATTTGATAGTGATGGGGGATTGGAATGCGACGGTAGGCGAAGGAAGAGATGGTGGTGAGGTGGGGGACTATGGGTTAGGCATGAGGAATCGACGCGGGGAGAAAGAAATTGAATTCTGCCGGAGACAGGGGTTAGTCATCACCAACACATGGTTTAGACACCACAAAAGGCGTAGGTATACATGGAAAATGCCAGGTGACTAAGAAAGGTATCAGTTAGATTATATTATGGTTAGACACAGGTTTAGGAAGAGTTTGATAAATTCGCACGGTTTCCCAGGAGCGGATGCGGACTCTGACCACAAATTAGTTGTTATGAAATGTAACGTCCGTTTCAAGAAGATAAGGCAAGGGCGGCGGGTTAAGAAATGGAATTTAGAAGCATTAAATGGATTAACGAGGAGGGACTATGAGCAGGCTGTAGAGAAAATGATGGATGACGGTAAAGAACTGAGTACTATCGAAGAAAAATGGGAATGTATCAAGCAAGGGATATCGGAAGCCGCAAAAGACACTATAGGAACCGTTAACGGGAAAAGGATAAGGGAACCATGGGTAACGGATGAGATGATTGCAAAGATGGATGAGAGAAGAAGATGGAAGAATGTAAACACAGAGTTAGGCAAAATGAAGTACAAAGAGTTAAACAATAAATTGAGAAGGGCCACATATAAAGCAAAAGAAGAATGGTGGAAAACGCAATGCGAGGATATGGAAAGTTTACAGAGGAAGGGTGAAATTGGTGCGCTATACAGCAAGGTTAAGTTATTATCAGGAAGTAAGGATGCAAGATCTGTGCTAACAGTCAAAGATAAGTGGGGTAAGATAATAGTTGAACCAGGAAAAATCCAAGAGAGATGGAAGGAATATATAGAAAAACTGTATGGTAAAGAACTTAGGCCGACAAGGTTAGACATAGAAAAGGAACATGACGGAGAAGAAGATAGCTTAGGCCCAGGCATCCTCGACGATGTAAAATTTTGTAAAATTCCCACGGACCAAATTCGCACGGCACCAAATGATTGCTTTATGCTGCTTGAGTGCTTTTTGTTGACTAATTATTTTAAATCAAGTTTTATACTTGATATATTTATATTTTGTAATTACAAATTCTGTGTTCATCAAAAAAGTGTGTATTTCTAAAGAGTGCCTCTAGAAATAACTCGACCAATTTCACTGTATTCACGTAAATCAAGGTGTTAATGCAATGGTGCATTTACAGTTAGTACGAAAGCGGGGAATATAAACAATAACATCCAATGTTCTGTCGCCTGTGAGTAGTTTCAACTGACTTGAGCGCCTACCAAATGATTTTCATAGTGGTAATTATTATTATTAAGTAATCTACCGGTTAGGGTAGGTTTTTGGATGGGCACCACTACCAAACAAATATTTTGCGACTCCTAACAAAACACAATCCAGTAACCTACTCTACATCAAGTTCCTCTTCATCTCTGTGTACTTCTTTCCGCCCTTCATCCCGTCCAAAATCCCTATCCTGTTCCTGCCCTTTCCTCGCTTGCCCAACATTCTCCCCTCTATTACCTTCTTTAACACCCCACTGCCGCTCAATACGCCTTTCATCCATTTTTCATCTGCCTCCATATGATTTCTCCCAACAAATCCTTCTCCTCGCCCTCCATCCCTAGTACTTTATCATTTGTTTTCCTTTCGGTCCATTTCACTTTCTCCATTCTTCTCCACATCCACATTTCAAAAGCCCCCAATCCACGTCTATCCTCCTGCTTTAGTGACCACGTTTCCGCGCCGTGCTCCATATCAAAGTTTTTATGAGTCTTTTCTTAACCTCCCTACCCAACGTCCCTGTCATCAACTCCCTCCTCCTTGTGAAAGCCTCTTTGCCTAGAGCAATTCTCTCCCTAAGTCCCTACTACATTGACCGTGGTGGTCCAAAACACTTCCGAGTTACGTGAACTGTTCTGCCTGCTCTATTTTTTGCCCTCCTATTTTAATGTTTAGCTTATCCTTTTTCTTCTCATCCGTGATCAATGGTTTTCTTTTCTTTTCCCGTTAACGGTTCCTACAGTGTCTTTCGCGGGTTTTGGTATCCCTTTCTTGATACATTCTCATTTTCCCTCGATAGTACTCAGCTCTTTACTGTCGTCGATGAGTTTCTCTACAGCCTGCTGATACTCCTTCCTTGTCAATCCATTTAATGCTTCTAAATTCCGTTTCCTAAACCGCCGTCCCTGCCTTATCTTTTTGAAACGGGCGCTACACTTCGTATCAACTAAATTGCGGTCTGAGTCCGCATCTTAACCAGAATATATTCTGCTTTTGTCTCTACTAGTAATATTCCATCCGTTGGTTGTTCCTTGTTGACTGCGCTTCTTACTACCTCTTTATTCAATATCATGGCAACCCCTCGTTGGCTCTTGTCCCCGCCGCACTATATTACAAGGTGTGATCAAAACAAGACCGGACTGATTTTATTCTGCGAAAACCGTTCAACTGATCGAAATGAGACACAGTGCGCCATCTAGTGACGCATCTGACGACTAGAACGAGAGGTGTTGCATTTGTTTACTTCGAGTTGTTACGCAGCAGCAGCAGTACGTGTCTTAACCTGTTCGTCGCCGTTTTCAACAGCAGCATTGAAGGAGCTAGAGGAATAGCGTGTGCGCGGGAAATTTTGTTTCAAACTTGGCAAAAGTGCTACGGAGACATTTGTAATGATTCAGCAAGTCTTTTTTAATGAATCTATGAGTCGAAGCCAGTGTTTTCAGTGGTACAGTCGTTTTAAATCGGGCAGCACATCGATAGATGAAGATTTGCGAACGGGGCGGCCTTCCACTTCGACACTCCCCAACCATATCAAATTGGAGAACGATTTGGTGCGGGCAAATCGTCGGTTAACTGTTAGGGAGGTAATCGAGGAAGTGAACATTAGTTTTGGATAATGTCAGAGAAGTTTGACAGACATTTTGGGCATGACGCGCCTCGCATCAATATTCGTCCCGCGGGTGCTGACTGATGAACAGAGACAAAAACGGGTGGACATTAGTCAGTAACTCCTGGATCGAGCCAATGCCTACCCAGAGTTTCTTAAAACCATCGTAACCAGTGTTGAAACCTGGGTTTACGGTTATGATGTTGAGACAAAGGCCCAGTCTTCTCAGTGGAAAGGCCCTCATTCTTCGCGACGAAAGAAAGCTCGCATATCCCGGTCCAATTTGAATGTCATGCTGGTCTGTTTCTTCGATTGGCAAGGGCTCATACGCATACGTCCCTCAAGGTCAAACTGTCAACAAAGATTTCTACTTAGGGCTACCTTTCCTCTGGCTCCTAGCCTTCGACCCATCTTTCATGGGTGACCCTACCAGGAGCAATTATTATCATTTCTCCCGCCAGCACAGCTCTAGGGGTCTTTGCAGCGCATAAGCCCTTCCACCACGTCAAGGTTGAAGTCATGGAGGGATAGTGGTGATTTGTAAAAAAATTATTATTTTGTGTTTAGCATCTGGCATTCTAGTCTCTGAGGTTAAAATTTCGTGTGGACTTGGTTTAGAAATCAAGTTGAATACTACGGTTCATTTACTTTTGACAACTTGAAATATGTTTCTCACCTTTTTGTGGGCGGGGTCACATCCTCGTCCTCGAACCTGGAAGTCGTGGCCTCGATCCCCGCTAATTTCGGTGTCTGATTGGTCGTTTGGCAAGTTCATGTTTACAGTTCGATTAAAGAGGCCAAATCCTGGCATTTCGGGCGACTGTTATTAAATGAATTATAATCAAAAGCCGTGTCAGCCTTGGGTAAATTTGGGAACTTTATTGTTGTTCAGTGGGCAGGGTTGTCGCCTGTTGAATGGAGTGTTCAATCGCAAATTCAGACAATTCAGGATTTAAGTTAAGCTATGAGATTTGCTCGAAATGCATTGATTTCACCGCTCGCTTTCTAGTGCCTGTTAAGTGGGAGCTCCTGTTCAATTTTTAAAAATAAAATGCTTTTTAGTCAGTTAGTAATGCTATATAATAATATAATATGCTATAATAATAAAAATAATAATATTTTTCTCATACAATGGGCGAAGTTCTTCGATTGTTTTATTTTTCTCTAGTTAGACCACATTTGGAATATGCCGCAAGTATTTGGGATCCTTGGGAGAAAATCGCGCAAAAAGAGTTAGATAAAGTCCAGAGGAAATCCGCCAGATTCGTGAAAAATATATTTGACAAGAACACAGGTGTAACAGGTCTCTTAGGGGATTTAGGCTGGGAGCCCCTCAAAATACGAAGAGAACAAGCGAGACTTAAACTTTTAGATAGATTCAGAACCAGCAAGTTTAACGATAAAACAAAAGGAATAATAATGGCCCCACACTACTTAGGTAGATCACACCACAAAGATAAAATAAGGGAGATAGATTCAAATACTCATTCTTCCCCAGAACAATCAGAAATCATAATAGTGAGAATCCGATGTCCATTTAGAAATATTAAAAACATTTCCGTTACAAATCGGAGCATAATTAAAAATTCAAAGATTGTGCATTTATATGTTTTTTGGTAGTTTGTGGGTTTGCATGTGTGTGTGGAAGGGTCGGGGCGAAAGGGTTCCTGCATGAATTTTGACCATGTTTGGTTTGTGGGCTATAAATTTGTGGCTTCTGCATGCTGTTTTTTTTCCTAATTTACGGGTGGTGCCCTAACACTCCCCGCCACACGCCCTTGCGGCGGGTTGCGGGGTATTGAGTAGATGAAGATGATTGTTATAAACTCCTTAATTTTCCATCTTGCTACTCTGTCAATTTTACAAACAATTTTCAAATTTACATGTAATTTTCAACGCACCTACAGTCGTCAACAGCTTGCTTGGTAGGTGTATAGTGTTATAGAATCGTTCTAATTTGGAAAATTGGGATCCAAGGATTTATATAGATGAAAGTATTTAAAGTAAATTAAAATATCGCGGCAGAAAATTTACGTATCAATTGGAGCGCGAGACGTTTCAAAGTGTCTTTAATTTAATTGTCTGTAATTACTTTAGTTAATTGTAAATTGTCAAAGTGTCTTTAATGTGATTATTTAGCGTTTCGAGCGAATACCTATGGATGCAGATTGTCGTATTGCCGCCGAGATCTGTACATGACACATTAGCACAAGCCCGTGGTCCATGCCTTTATTTACCGTAAGTATTTGCGTAAGCAAGTTCAAAATGTATTTTTTTAAGTGAAAACTGACGAAGTTCTGTTATGTCTTCGATTCGCTCCTCCTCCTCGATGTTTCGCCGGAAGCGCAGTGATTTTATATAACTGGTTTCGTAAGGTAATTTGAATCTGCCGGAAGTACCCGGCAACCCACCACCGTCACGTGCCCTTTTCGATACTGATGCAAGAGATTTGCAGGACTCGAGTGCGTAGTTCTTCATGGGTTGCTCGACCCCGGATCTCCAGCTGGGGTTTGAAAAAAATCATGTCTCCGATTTCACTCAAGGGTCCGATATATTTTCATTGGACATCTCCCGTATTCTGACGTAGAGAACCGTAGGTCATCTTTTATGCAGGTAGGTCATCTGTTTTTTCTCTCCAATGGATACCAATATCATGCTAAACCCCAAGAACTCGGTTTTAATTCCGGTCAAGGCGGAACTTATTTGGATTCCAAAAAAACCTGGACGATCCCTTTATATGTCCTGCTTAAATCGCGTAATTTACTATTATGTATGAACAACACTCCACTACTGTTTGTCCTACTAGTTACATGATCAAAACAAGCTGCTCTTTATGGGTAATGCCCCCTGTGCCTTTTGCCATGCGGCTCCATGAGTTTGCAGTGTAATGCTTACCTAGATGTAAATTTTTGTTAGTAATTAAGTGAAACAATAGTGGAATGAAATTAATGAACACTGGGCATGTTTGTACGTATCCATTTAAAATTGAAGTGGAAGAAATTACGCTAATGTCACAGCAGGAATTCGTACCGGGATTCGGTGAATGAAAATATAATTTGCTGTGAAGAGAAATGCTTAAAAAATACAAATGTATAAAACCTATTACTGATGATCATTTACTTATCATTTTTCGTACATCCGCCTTCGCATTACTCTAAAACTCGTTTATCATTCGCTAAATTTGGGAAAAATCTGTTTTTTTTTCCAGTATTTAGTTTGACTAGTTCCCAATCCCTTTTTTTTCGAAATATTCGTTTTCTAAAGATATTAATGTTATCGATTATTATGGAAATGATTAGTATATCCGGATCATGTTTGGGGATTTGAAGTTGTCTGGATAAAATGTAATGAGTAACTCACGTCATAAGCATTCATCAGCATCACGCACTACACTCACGAACATTTTTTTTCTCGTTTTCGATTTTGTTGTTGATCGCTCGCACGATATCACACGCGCGTCGGATAATTCATTTTTGTTGCTTTGTATGGGCTGTCTCGACGGATTCCCAACGCAAACTTCACAGGATACATTTCAATACGGTTTTTTTGTTTAAATGAAAATGTATCTTATAAAGGATCACCTATGGTGACACTTCTTAAGATGATTTTAATATAGTGCCACCGAGAATTTTATGAGTTCGTCGATTTTGAAAGTTCCAAAGGACCCTTTGCAGAAATCAATCGTGAGGTTTTATTTAAACAAAAAAACAAGTTTCATCCTACGTCTCTATTATTAGATCCTTGTGGCCTAATTACAGAATTCCAGTCTTAATGTTTATGGATCGAAATCGACCATATGTTAAATAATTAGTGCCTCGGACATTCTGGGAGCTATCAATAAGTCGATCGAAAAGATTGAATTACTTTCGGGATAATATCTATCGGCTCTTAAGTGGAAATTGTTGGCGCGTTGAGGATATGTGATTTATGCAATCGCAGATCTCGTATCGTTATTCATTTATTATGGACATGTTTACTTGTCTATTTAGCGGCTACCCCTAACAGAAAAATTATCGAGTCAATTATGATGAATGTGTAATGCCTATTACGTTTGTAAATAATTAAATTGTTTAATGCAGTGTCAAAAGCTCCCCCATATTTGTAATTCCATCGTTGTTGAAATACTTATTTGTGATGATTGAAGCACTAGTTGGTGATTAATTCAAAATAGTTTGTGTAAATAATAATTGGATACCCTTCCTTGGTGTTTTGTCCTGTTTTAAAGTCGTCATATATCATTGGGAATACTAACGCTTTAACATACCATTTTTCTTTAATATCATCACTAGGTACACACACAGTGTGCGATCTGAAAACTGGTAGTAAAATAATGAGTAATTGTGGTTGTAAATCCAATGTTATCTAGAATAAATAAATAAAGTGCTGTTCATAATCTGGAATTAAATTTTACAGTATTTGTACAACTTCAAAACGTCTTTTAATTATTTAAATATCGACGGCTTTGAATCACATAGACTCTCCCTACCATATATTCAAACACTAAAAATCAATAAATGAAAATAGAAATGAAATTCTTCGAGGGCGTGGTTGTCATTTAAAATTATCTCGCATAATTGTCAAGCTAAGGAAAATACGACTTTCATGATGGTTTCATTATGGCTTATTATAAGGTATTCTACCGGTTAAGGCAGGTTTTTGGATGGACACAACTATCACATAATTAACTTGCGACTCCAAACAAAACACAGTCGAGCAACCTACTCTACATCAGGTCCCTCTTCACCTCTGTCATTATGGCTTATCTTATAAAAACAAACTATAGAAATTTTACATTGATTTATACAATTTGAATCTACTTACGTATATACATGTATGCATGCACAAAAGTGGTTTAAGTCTATTTAAAAACCATACCTTAGCCCTTCGTTTCTCTCCACACCACAAATAAACTCGGCAGCTGTCCGTTACTTTGTGACATTCAGTGAATTGTAATAATTATATCAGAGATTTGAAATAAATGTTCAAACTCCGACATACACTGGAAGCATATCGTCATTTTATCTCTTGTGCAATATATTTTATCAATCTTGAGGCTGCATTCTAAAACGGAAAGATCAGTTGGCATAGCAATGTTCTTCTGCGTGCTGCATTGAATCATTCCAGCGTGATTGTGATTTTTAATGCTGCTGTCACCAGTTTTCTAGAATAAATGCTACACATAATCAAAATTCAGGAGTAATTCTGGTATTGACCAGAACACCCGGCACGTGTTGAACAACCGAAAGTGAAATCGAAGGTGGCTGACCTTTACTGAACGATCATTGGGTATGTATCGAGTATGAACACTTTTCCAACTTTTTCGGATAGTTACCCTGATGCATTATTCGTTGATATTTCGCATTGTCCCAGCACACGAGTTTCAATTGATCATTTCTGCGTGGGCCAGTGAATTACAGAATTGGTTGTGCAGACTCACAAACGGAAGTCAATGGCTATTTTGCTCGGATTTTAGAAAAACGTGCAAATTCGCCAGGGCTCTCATTTTGGGTTCACCGCCCTCCAGATGTCAAGTCCTTACATTTTCCGCAACCCTCGGACCTGAATCCCGGTTGATACGTTCGATTTTAAAAAATAATCTCACAGTTAAGACTCGAAGTTGGCGCAAAGAAATATGTTAACCTGTCGTTCGTGATCGCGGACTTGAGTATATTAATTTCTCGCTACAACCTCGGGAATGGATCAAATTCTAAGCGTCAACCCCGAAGAGATAGAGGATGGAGTGTGGGAGGGAGGGACTCGATCTCCACCCCCGACCAACATAATCTCCCCACACCCCCCCGTATGACCTCTCCTATCCCCGTCCTCCCCGCGACCCTCGCAGGCCGCCGTGGCCCGACGTGATTTCCAGCGCAGTCCTCGGACGAGTGCGGTTTAACGGCCCAGCCTTCGGAACTTTTCGTCCGTCGTCCTACGAGAGAGGCGACCGCAGCTGCCGCGCCGGGTTCTCCAGTTACCATCATCCTCTCCTCCCTCTTTCTCATCCCCCCCGCCCCCCTTCACACAAATTCCCCCGCTGCTAACAAACTTCGTCCTCATCCGGCACCGTCAGCCGACTCGCTTGTCCCTCGAAGGGCACGCAGAGAGAGAGTGAGAGGGATCCGCGCGGGTACTGCGAAAGCAGCCGGCGCCGCGTTTGCCGCCGCCAGGCCGCACCCCCCCATCACGCCCCTCTGCGCCCGAGAGTCATCACTTTTTTCGTTTGCCTCTTTCCTCGCCCGACACTACAGCGGGACCTACGCCCAGACGGTCCATTGGGCCGCTGCTCGTACGCGTGTTCACAGTGAAGTGTTCGCGCTCTTCTAATTCCGTAGCGCGGCTGGGTGGTATTTATTATCTTCGGATTATTCAGACCTCCTCATCGCTGATGTATCCAGAATGTTAAGAAGGTGGTAGGTGCGCCCGGCCTTTGACAGGTGATTATCGGGGCTTTGTCCCAGTGGTGACTAGACCACCATCAGACAATACAAAGCTAAGTGATTTTTCCATGCCACCAGGTTCATCTGGGAAGCAATTCGTGACTCGGGGAAAGGCTGCAATGATAGAGGGTGATTGAATCTGTTTACCGGCTCAGTTCGCTTGAAGACCAGCATTTCCTCTTCGCCCGACTCAACATTCGATTCGGATACGTTGTGGTAGTTATCCAGTGGTGTAGTTGAGGGAGCAATTGAAGTGGAGTAATCCGGTGTCTCTTGAGCCAAGGAGACCCACAAGGGTCGTTTTGATTTGACGTCTCCAGGGACGGACGGTGTGCTGCACCCTAGGAGCTGTCCAATTTGTATCCGAGAGTGAAGTGCTCGTGAGAACCCGGAAAAGCGCCGCACCCTCTGAACGAAACCCCAGTGTGGCAGAACGGCACGCAACTTTGCCATTTCCCCGATCGGATACTCTCACCGACGCAGTCGATTCCGAAGGCGGCTGGCTAGCCGGTGTCAGATTCGTAGCCAGAGCGATCCGGAGTACATAGTCGCAATTTCGCCATTGCCGTTGCATATTTTCAAGCGTAAATGTGAATGAATTGGTCCCGAAGGATTCCTCGGACTCCCGGAAGATTTCCCCGGAGGAAGAAGCGGCTTCCACAAGAGGAGGCGGAGTCAAGATTTGCCATTGGCTGTGCTTTTTTGGAATGACTGTTGTGAATAAGGGAAATCCCCAAGGATGCGTGATCCAGTTCATTGAAAAGGTATTATCTTATAATGATCGAGTCGGGGTGACTCGGCTTCACCCACGTGATTTTTTCCCTTTCGTGACTCTTTTATCGCATATGTTGCTGGGAGAAAAAAAAATATATATATACACGTATATATATACATAATTTACTTCGCGTAATCTCTTTTAAAAATGATTTTATCCCTGAAAATATTCATACTGGTAGCTCTTGCATGGTAGTTCACTTCAAAAGCTTTTTTTCTCGAACTTCTGTCTCGATAACAATTCCTCTCAGGTAGTTCTGCAAACCTAAAGCACGGAAGCTTGATCCCCATTCTCAGTATGGGCGCTTTTTGAACTCCATTGGCTCGACCCCGGTGAAATTTGATGACACGCCTAGTATAGGCTAATCGCGAACCCGGTGGGCACATTAGGAAAGAGCCGCGTCAGAAAAGTGACGTAAAATCATTTGTATGAGGCAAAACTAGTATGGTGGTTTCTTGTGACAGTTGTATTCATTCTATGAAAGAAAATACGGCACATTCTGGAGTTTTAAATTATCTACATCTACATAAATACCCTGCGAGCCACCAAAAAGGTGTGTGGCAGGGGGTGTAGCACCATGAGGGAAGGGTAAGGAATGAGGGGGTTGGGGGTTATCAAATAGGTGAGAAAAGGTGGGGGGAACCTGTAAGAGACAAGAACAAACATATATAAAAATATATACACACATATATACGTGTATGTACACATACATACATATATCTAGTATTCTCAGTAGTATACATATCCTCGCGCAGTCCCTAACCTGTACGTTAATACTTATTGTAATGAACTAAGTCCTGAGGAATTTCGACTACAAGCATTCTGGTCCCTTATCGTTCTTGGAAAAAATGACATTTTAAACCTGTCAGTCTTGCAGTCTATCTCTCTAGTCTTATATTCGTGATCCCTTCGACCGTAATACGTTGGGGTTCATATTATATCCTTAATGTCATCGGAAAAAGGCCAATCTTTGAATGTTTTTAATAAGTTTAATCTGTATTGTAGACGCCGCTGAAGAGAATCCCAACCTAAATTGTCTAGCAAAGTGGATACGCTGCTGCGTTGGTCATAACATTGTTTGACAAATCTAGCTCCCCTCCGCTGAACTCGATCTAATTCCGAAATCAAATTTATATTATGAGGATCCCATATACTGGCAGCATACTCTAGGTGGGGCCAGGCCAAGGCAAGGAAACATCGTCCTTTCACTTTTTCGTTGCATTTACCTAGCAATTTACCTAGCACTCTTTTCACAAATCCCAATTTTTTATTAGCACGACCTCATATTTCTCGAATGTGTTTTCCCCAGGACAGATCGTGAGTAATTGTTACACCCAAGTTTTTAAAGGGATTTACTCTCGCGATTTTGGTTTGTTTCACTTTGTAACTATAAGGGAGGGAATTACTCTTTTCCCAAAAATGTATTACTACGCGTTTTTTAAAATTTAATTCCAATTGCCATGTATCGCACCAATTTTGAATTGCATCTAGGTCGTTGGCTAACACGACTCATTCTTCGTGACTTCGAATGTCCCCATAAATTTCTGCATCATCGGCGAAAAGACGGAGCTTGCTATTAACTACGGTACTGAGGTCATTTATGTAAATAAGGAATAGGAGGGGACCTATGACACTTCCTTGTGGTACACCCGACGTGACTTTGACAGTATCGGATGATACACCGTCCAGGACGACTGTTTGGACACGATCACTTAAGAATTGTTTAATCCAGTTAATAATACTCTCGTGTATTCCATAAGTTTCCAATTTCGCGAGTAATTTGCAATAAGGGACTTTATCGAAAGCTTTCTTAAAATCTAGGAATATCGCATCAACTGGAATATTACTTTCACCGGAGTTCAATATATCATGTACAAAAAGTGCGAGTTGAGTTTCGCAGAATTTACTCTTACGAAAGCCGTGTTGGTTATTAATTAATAAATCTTGGCTATCGAGGTGCCTCATCATGGAACTAACAATGATGTGTTCAAGAATCTTACAGGAAATGGAAGTGAGCGATATTGGCCTATAATTACTGGGGTCCTCCCTGTCTCCGTTTTTAAGCATGGGTGCTACCGAAGCTACCTTCCAGCCGTTTGGCACGCTTTCTTCTGCTAATGATTTCTTAAATATTATATCTAGATATGGGGCAATTTCAGCCGACAGTTCTTTATACACGCGTGCCGGTATCTCATCAGGTCCCGGAGATTTGTTGGGGTCTATGTTTTTAAGGAGTAATTCTATTCCGCGGGTGGAAATATTGATTGCTTCCATTGACTGCTGAAATGTTTTCGGAAGGTTCTCGGGTGTATTTTGTGAGGATATGTTGAAAACACTCTGGAAAAATGAGTTTAATATGTTGGCTTTATCGAAACTACTCGTTACTTTATCCCCCTTTTCGATATTCAATGAGTTTACGGTGGACTTGTTTCCCTGCACTTCCCTGACGTAGGACCAAAACATCTTTGGGTTATCGTTCAAATGTTCGCCTAATTTTTTCCTTTTGAATTCCGCTAGCGCCTTCCGGAAGGCCTTCTTGGCAGTGGACCTAGATGCTTTGTAGTTCTGTATGGTTTCGTTGATTTTATCAGGGGAGGAATCTTTAACTGCGTTTTTCATTCTGGCATGGCACACCCTTTGCCGCCTAAGAGATTTCCGTACATCAGAGTTGTACCATCGGGGTTCCTTATTCTCTTTTATATATTTACTAGGTATGAACCTCTGTATTGCTGAACGTGTTATCCTAAGAAAATTATTCCAAGTATCCTCGACACTACTAGTTTTGCTTAATTCGTCAAATATAAAAAAAGAACTTTTTAATTCACATTTTAAGCCATCATAGTCCGCTTTATTGAACAAATACACCTTCCTCTTAGGTTTGTTAACTTTATCTACGCTTAGAGAAAATTTAGCGTTTACAGCCCTGTGATCACTGATTCCGTCAACAACTTCTATATTTAAGACCTTTTCGGGTATATTTGTGGCTAACAGATCAAGAATGTTCTTTCCCCTTGTTGGTGAAGCGACTAATTGATGTAGGGAATTCGAGGTGAACGCGAATAAGAGGGACTCGCATAGATCCTTGTCTTTACCCCCATTTATAAAACTGTACGAATCCCAATCTACTGTGGGAATATTAAAATCGTCTCTGATAATTAGGTTATGCTCACTGTTGTGGGATGTAAAGCTTTGTATCTGTCTTTCTAGGTCTGGTATTGAGTTAATGCTAACGCTTTAACTCAACACCAGTGCACTATTGCACTATTATGCATTGGACTGTTGTTGTAGGAATAAAAACACTTAAAACAATACAGGTATTTTTTTAAATTACTTATTTTTCGAGTGCTTGCTATTGCTGACCGAGGCCACTATTAAAATTCTCTTTATGTGATTGAATGTGTATATCGTTCCTAAAAATGTGTCATCCCCCTACTTCAAATAACTCCTATTTAACTAGCAATTCATGTCATGTGGTATTGATCAAGGTTTGTGTTTAACTGTACTTTGATTTTCATTTAGATATAAATAATGATATTATAATGACGTCCAGAAGTGGTCATAAATAAATAATCACGGGGAGTATTCAAATACTTGTCTAATACAAAGAGAGCTTGCCTATCGTTTTCTCTCATCCAATTTCTTTAGCATGGGGGCGATAAAACTCAAAGTATCGTTGCGCCAAAGCTGTTATTAACTATAGTGTTGGTACCACAAATTTCAAATATCGATGTTTACTACCGGAGTAATAGATAAACATGGTCCGGTAGGGCTGAATCGCTGCTATTTTAACCTTATAATAATAATGCGTGTATATTGAATCCATCATTTTCGTAAAGTTGAAGTGTTTTGATAAACAATGTTTCAGGACCTATATTGCTGCAGTCGTTACCAATTATTCGAAAAATAGTGCAACAGCGCAGTAAACCTCTTTCCTTATTTCTATCTTGTAAAAAAAACACTTTTGTATTTATTTATTTAGGGTTAGTACGAAAACAGTACTTTTCGGCCTAAACATCGAACTATTAACAATGGAGACAATGACAAACACTCAAAACCCTAGATGGAGGAAAACCCACTCAGGTGGAAATCAAGCCCACGACCCTTGGCTTGTGAGACGTGAATGTTAACCCGCCGCCCCCGCCGAATATCTAAACAGGTTTGTTTAAATCATAGTTAAAACCGACCCTGCCTTAAATGAATCCCTCTTCAACACCAGAATTGCGATGAAACATCATGGTTGTAGAGCAAACTTGCCATCTCATGTTTCTGGTAACTTATCATTATCGTCACGAGTCTTGAGAAACCGTTATCACGGGTATAATGTTTTAAGAATAACTGTGCATCTCTTTAATACGGAATTATTGTGTCTAGTTTCCTGTTGGCTGGCTGGGAAAAATTAGTCAGTGATGAACATCAGGGTGAACACAAAATATTTCTTCCAATTGTTTTATTTTGCTATAGATTTTGTTGTGTACAATACTCGTCAACGGCATCCAATGGAGATCTTCCTGATTCCAGGATTCGTCAGTTGGTGTTACTCTTAAATCAAGTGGTTCATTAATTTTCTAGGTCACGTTTTATTATCAAGGGACCGGTTAGGTACAGTATTGCGTAATTCATCTTTAATCACAAAAACCGATTTCAAATGCGCTGATCGTCTGCGTACCATTATTGAAGGTTCAACTGCATCATTTGGAAATAATGTACGAGTCAACGAGATCATATGTTTTTTTAGAACGTTTCGTTGTGGATATGCGTGTGCATTACATCCGTGACTAGTTATCTATATTTCTGTATTCGCTATTCACTTTTGCAGTGCACATATTTTATAGCAACCCTCATCTCTACTGTTAGGATATTATGTAAGTAGGTGTAATTTTCATGTTCACGTATTTAAAATACTCTTTGTATGTAAATGCGCACTATTTGTCTTTATTATGTTCCCTTAGAAATTTACATGGGATGTGCGTGTAGTGATCGCTCAGATTTGGCAAGTGTTTTTTCGCAAGGATTCCTTGAAAATAACCTCGCGTCCTAACACCTAAAATTACCCAGTGCATAAAGAAGGGGCAGCGTCCTCTTGCGTGAGCCGTCTTTGCTCGAATGAGACATGACAAATCCTTTCGGCCAAGAAAAAAATACGATTAAACTATCGAAAAGTAGAAACAGATGGGAACTTTAAGACAAGCTTGAGAACTTAAGCAAGGGGAGGTGAAACCCTTAAGTTGGCCCGCAAAGTGGGATGTAATTTATTTTACAAATTTCACAGTAAGCTAATTGAACCGTAATCTGGAATAGCACAGGCAGATGCACAGAAGGTCATGCATCCTATTATGACAGCTTTTTTTACTGATGCATGTATAGAACGTGAAAATTGTGTATGTACTGTCCCGTCTACTCCTGCAATTATTAGTTCAGATTACACTTTCTGAGTTTAGTAATTCGGAAACTTCATTTCACTTTCAAGTTTTGCTAACGACAATAGATTATTTTGTATCATTGTGGTCAGGAGTTGCGTTATGATATGTTGCGTCATGATAATCAGCCTCTGGATATTAGAATGGCTAAAACGCTTATTGGGCAGTATTTGGGAACGATCTGGCGATTAAAATAATTATTTTTTAAAACTTCCTTAGCGTTCGTCGTAATCGTGTGCACAGATGCGCTAAAATGTCCACAGCTCATCAAAAAGTCCCAAATAGTGCGAAGTAATCGTCGATGGTTTGGTCGATATATTTTGCTTCTTTTAAGTATTTCAGAAGGTTATTGTGGGGCACAGAAAGTAGCACTTCTCGAATCGATCCAAATGAATAATTTAACGAGAGATTCAAATCTTCCTTCGTGTTCATTTTACGTTTTTCGACATACACGTTAAAATACACTTTTAAAACGGAAATTACGTTTTAAAGGGGTCCCATTTTCTGTTTTTGAAATCCAACATGTTCCGGTTGCATTCTCAGACATGCCAACTCTCCCGATTTAAGCGGGAGACTCCCGATTTTTCCTTCTTACGTTCTTGATGAACTGTTCAAATTGTGTACTTAGCTTAACATGTTAATAAAATGTGACATTCATTAAAAATTGGCAAAGTGTCATAAAGGGATTAAGGTGCCATGCAAATATTGTGGTAATTAAAAGTGATTACTTCGTGATACACTTCTAAAAATCTCCCGATTTTTCATTTTTGAAAGTTGGCATGTCCTCCCGATTTTTCATTTTTGAAAGTTGGCATGTCTGCATTCTTCGTTCATCGATTATTACCGGTAAGTCACGGTCATGGACATCTTAAATGATTCTTTGGACCCATTTAAGAGGTAATTTTATATCCATGAAGAATATCGTTGAAGCAGAAAACAGGGAAATGAACCGCCCTCCATGTCACATGGCATGGCACGTGTGTGTTTCACACTCATACCATCAAAACAAGCTGCTAACTCAGGTTTTGTTAGTAGATACGATTTTTAAAATGTGACAATCTTTTTAAGAAAATTCCCGCGATTACACCGTCTCGTAGAGTTTCCACAGCTCCCGAAACATCCTTTAATTGGAATTATGTATCGTAAAATGGGCTTTCTCAAAGGTATTAAAATCAGCACGTGTTAACAAAGAATTCGGTCCCAGTTCAACCAAATTTTGCATGAAATATCTTAACTGTCGTTACTTGCATAATGCTATCCCGATTGGAATGGACATTTCCTTTCCCATGATCTCACCTCTTAGAGTATTTCCTCTTCGATCGTTTTGCGAAAGAAGTCTTACCAGTTGAATGACCATGACGTAGTGTCAGATATTTACTGCTGAAAAATAAAAACTTAGTTGGTTTACTGATAGCGCTTTTCTATTTATCTTGCATAACAATGCAAATGTGGTAAACTGAGCGTCACACGGAAAATCGTGCAATCGGGGAATACGCTTAGCCCGTTTTCACACTGAAGAGGGAACACAGGAGGTATCCGTACATGCACCTTTTTCTGGCTGCTTTGGAAACGTGGAAAATATGACCAATGACTGTTTTTGTCTTCTTTACCGTTTCTGAATTCCCGTTTTATAATCAAAATTATTTTCTTTGCGGAACAGAGCAATTGCGACTCTCCCTTATTCTAGGAATCAAAAATAGGCCGGACTTGTGAAATGAAATTCGACTCTTCGAAATATGAAGAAGGGCGAGTTAGAAATTTCATCTAGTGCCATGGATTTCTCTATTGAGGACGAATTTACTGAATGGACTCCTTGCGTATGATTGTTTTTAGGATGAATGCTGATATATTCACCAATTTGTAGAGGGGATTTACCAATGCTACTCAACTGTCACGCATAGACATCGTCATTGGGGCTTTGGGGTCCTGCGACATGAAATGCCACCCTTGAATTTTTCAATCACGTGAGTTCACAGCTTCAAAGGTATGGAATTCTGTCTAAAAGCGACCTCTGGACTTTTTATGCTGGCTAATTATGAGGGGATTACAATCTTATAAATTGATCTAAGAAAGAAACCCAATAGTCTTCATCACATTCGAACTGATGCCTTGCCTATATTCAGCACTATAGATTTTCACGCCGTTAAGTGACAGCATTCACAATATTTGATGTTCTCTTTTTGTGCCACTGAATACTTTGTTACTTCCCCTTCTTTACGTACTCCACACTCAAGAAATGGACAGTTACACGTTATTTGAGGAATTCACTGATCGCGCTGATAGGAAATGTAATAAACCCTCTCTATGAATTGTTCCCAGCTTTTAGGAGTCAGCACTTCATGAATTGATTAAAATTCTTCTCACTGCAACATTAAGATAGGAACGATGCTTACATTGGCATTTCATACGACTATGTCATGCATTAGATTATTCTTAGGGGTTAGCTGATGATTCTCCCAGCTGCTGGTCAAGGTAAAACGCCCACGTTAAACAGGCCGATGCACGATACCCAAGAAAGACGGAGGCGATTCCCGCTTGGTACTTCCTGATGAAGACGCATTGGTTTCACTTGTGTCGCTTTAACTAGGCATGCCTCTTAGTTAAACGTGTGCGTTTAATCTTAAGTCGTGCCTTATGCATTATTTCTTTCGTACCCTCCATACTCTGTTTGAAGTTGGTGTTTCTAGCCTGGCGCGAAGGTGTTGAGTTTACACTGCTGGTTGAATCCTTGATTCAATTTTCCAGTGTTTTCTCGTTTCAGAATCAGGAGAAATTCGCTGACCTCTGTTCATTATGTCATTCAAAAACGTCATCCGTTCCTTAATGGTAATAAAATCTCTCGGTAACGATGACTGGGTGCTCGGTCGTTCATATTTAATTCTGTGGCAAAGGTTTGCTCTAGGATGAAGGTATATAACGTTCAGCGTCATTAAAGTAAATAAGTCGGGTAGAAACACCATAAATGCTGAGAGGAAGTTCACGAGGTTGCATTCGGTGTTGCAGTCTCTCAAGCACCGCCCGCGGCGAGCGCGCGCAGCTCTCCTCGTCCTTGGCAGCGCTCCATTCCGGTCTTCGTCTCGCGCTGGTTTCGTTGATAACAGCGTCTTTCCTGGCGGTACTTAGATAATGAACTTCCTTATCTCTGCTTTTGTCTCAAAGGACACAAGAGTGGCTGTTGGATGCGAATGAATTTCTGCCAGCCTTCGTAAAGTCTTGAGCAAAATCCGTATGGGCCACCATCACACTTCCTTCCGAGGCACAAGTGCCTAATTCCTGCCGCTCGCGTTTTTCCCGGAATGAAGTTAAGGCTTTCGGTGAATTTTTACACGCGGAAGAAATGGCTTCGCTTCCCAATTGTATTAATTCATTTGTTGACCTTGCACTTTCTGAGGCGACCGCTTTCTGAGAAACCATATGATGTATGCTCTGATTGTGGCACCTCGGTAATGTTTTCTCTAGACTTAGCCTTGGGAATGAAATCAGGTGCGTTTGTAATTCTGTGCGCAGGACCGCATAAAAACTGTTACATGAAATATCATACCTTTTACCAACATCAATTACGTAGAGTTGTTGGAGTACACGAAGTTGGAGGATACAGAAAAATATTTTGAGACGTTTTCATCCATATATATATTGTAAATCGCTAAAAGCCGCTCGCCAGAATCTCCGCATCCATCATTCAAGTGCGATTGATGGCGCCGGGCTATGGGGCCAACTTTCATTGAGCAACTCTCACAATCTTAGATTGCCTTTCATTCTTTATCTCTTGCAGAAATATCAAAATTGAATTCGATGGTTTCTGGCTCAACTTTGTGGAGGTTCATGTTCATTAATTACATGTTCATTGTGGAAAAATACATTTTGTTCTTCATTTTATGATGTTATATTGATCCTAACGAGCTGTCACATTTATTCTGCTCTTTCCATTCGGTTGTTTTACTGAGTATTTTAGTGTCGGCGGGCTTTTACAGAGTGTAAAACATCGTTAGAAAACTTAATCTCTTCTCCCGCATTTAATTCGGAAACTGAGTTCGGTCAAAATGAAAGCAAGGGGTCATGGCAAACATCAATAAACCCATGTATTTTATTCAACTCTTTGAGTTGATTTACTTTTGCCTATTGCATTATCCGCGACAACTCTCGACGATGGATGCGTCGCTTCTTTGTAGCTAAAAGGGGAGCATATATTATTGTGCCATTGATGGAATCGTGACCGATACTCTTAATTTTTTAATACGCCCCTACAAATATATCTAGTGTCGATGATGCGTTACTTAATCAACCAAATTGGGTCCCTGAAATTCAAACTAACCCTTAAATGGAAACAATAAACACGTAGTGCATACATTTTTACGAGTCCACGTCCAGTCTGCAAAATGGTCAATGTCGCATTTTCTTACAACATGTACATTATGGACAGGTATGACACCTACAACCCAGGAAATGAAACACTGCGAGAAGAGGCTAAGTTTCGGGAGGTTGTGTCTGCTGATGAGATTGTCTATTTCGTTGCTCTGGTCCCCATTACTTTACTCTTATATTCTTTTCTGTTGTTCTCCAGATGAATATTTCACATTTCAGTTTTCAATAAGAACGCGGCATCATTTTCATTCGTTCTCCAAGTATCATTCAGGACATATAACCATATCCTTACGAAAAAAATCTGAGAAAGCAACTTATTGGGCTGGCACTGTTTTTCTTTACTTGACCCCAAAGTCACATCGTTATTTCCAAATATTTTCGTATCAAAACAACAGGAGTGTATAATTTCGCTCCAATAAATACATATATTGATACATGATGCCCCCTTGAAAATTACACGGACACACTTACACACGAACTAATGCGAATGATATCAGCGTCGTCAGTCATGTTTTGGAACACGTATTCTTCAATGATGCGCAAATGCCTCTTTAAAGGACAATGCACAAATGCAACTTAGTATCACCATGGATCAATTCGTGGTATTAGTTCAAGTTAGAATAATAATTATAACTCGACTTAATCTTTTATGTGTGGGAAAGAGTAATCAGCACCAGAAAAGTTTTCTTCGACATTCTTCGAAAAGGTTGCGGTGTTTAGCTTCCGTGAGGGCAAGGAATACGAGAATAATAATGGTATGTACTCATTAACTTGTTATTTTGGGGAAAGATGGAGTAATATGTCATTTGTGTGTGAAACGTAGGTAATTTTTTCGTCGACGTTTTAAGCCATGCTCAGATTTTACGAATAACTATAGTAATGTAAGTAATTTACCCTTTGGAAAAATATCGGACCTCATTTCTGAAACCGATAATTTTATCTGGTATGTGAAAAATAGCCGGAGAATTCCGCTTAACTGGACGTCTCGCTCTTTTAAGTGCTCCGATGCTAAGTGTTGGTGAGTTCTCCCGAGGACTCTTGTTCATCAGAAACGCCAAATGTTTGCGCAACACCAATAGGTTTCCATATTCAAACTTATTGAGCCCATGACGATCGGTTGATGCATGAATCACCAGTGTAACCTACCAGGCGTCAACGGTTGTAATATTGACAAAGATAATTATTATTGTTTGAGATTGATTGACAAAGTATATTATTATTGTTGTTTAAATTTGTGGCAATAGATAAAAGGATTTTTATCCGGGAAAAAAATAAAGAACGGGAAATTCATTGGAATCTCCTGGAAATACACTTGAATTTTATGAGGAAAAATTGGAATTGGGAAGATTCGGAATTTGGAATCGGACAAAGGAGGGGAAATTGGAAGGGCAGACGATTTGGATTTATTTTACCTCTTGAAATCCTCGCAATTAAACCATGCTCACATTTTATTTTTGATGCGTATCAAGATCACCCTGTGCTGTAATTAATATTAAACATTGCATATCGTGCGGTGAATGACACACTAAGACTCAGAGAATCGCCTGATCACCTTGATTCATTATCCGCCCATATTCCTTTTTTATCATCAAAATGCAGTCGGTTCGGCCTGTTATTCGGATTATCATTGTTCTAGATAATAGATATTACAGAGATCTTGTTTTGTGGATGTGTCTAGTTTTGAATGTCTTGTTTTTTTAAGTAATTTGAGTTAAACGGAGATTTCTATGCGATTAGATGGTGTGCGTTAATTAGGTAAGGTTCGTTTGGTGAAATGTTATCGGTTGTTCTCACTGTGATAAATAGATGTAATAAGTAGTACTTCAATTCGTGCGTAGTAAATTGGCGCGGGAGTAGTCTCTTCTCAACCTTTTTGGCCAGAGGCACACGGAAATCTTTCGCTTTCGCATGCCATGCTTCGCGTATGAGTTCACATGAATCAATCTCGGGAACCTTTGATCATGCCGCCTACTTCTAACCCCGCTTGCGTGCTGGATACCCGGGCGTTCTCTTCCCCCGTAGAGTGGTGCACATTCTGCCCAACTTAGCCGGATTTAAAATTGGATAATTGCATTTGGCTTTCGAAACGCACTTCGTTTGAGTACCCCGATGTCCTTGCGAAACTTGCGCAAGTTATACGTAAATATAAATTTGTTTACACATTTTAGTCCTTGAATTCGCAAGCCTTCATTCTTATGTTGAGCGTTCGATCGGAGATCCTTCCTTCGTTTTGCATTTAAATGATTAAGAATGTTAGTTTCGCCGAAGCACTCATTCCTTCGCCCACTCTACACGTTTGAGATAATTCTTTATTTCGACAAATGAAGACTAATCTTTCAAATCAATGGCCAAGAAGAAGGCGCCACAGATTTTTTTTAACTTACCCTCTGCTTTTCATGCGATAATTTCTGATTAAGTATTCTAGAATTAACGTTTGAAAAATTTGCTAATGCCCTAACTGATTTTAACTCGACTATCATTGCGGTAATTACTTACAGAAATATGTAGTTGGCCGTCAGGCTTTTAACGAAACAGCATTAAGCTTAAGTTAATATTTTTTTTACCATTTGAGGTTTACTAAAATGATTTTAGCTGGCATTCAACTGGAATTGGAATGTGCCCATCTCAGTGCACCGATTTAGAGATTTATTTATTCAACAAAGCAGCCACAAAGGCTTTTACATTGGCTGGCAGGCAATACATATAATATATATTAAGAAAAATAAAGGGTAAGAGCAATAAACAATAATGAAAAATTAACAAAATAAATGTCCAGAACAGCTATAGGATACCAGGAGAGTACATATGCAAGCCGAGATGGCTAAGTTACTATCTGGCGTTTAAGGGAGGAGGTGAAAGCGGTGAGTGAGGAAGAGAGGTCCAGGGAAGGATGCCGAATGGTTAGGGAATTAAATGTAGCTGGGATTCGATGGAATGGGAAACGTTGGGAGATCGAGAGACGGAAATTTGGAATCTGCATCAGACTCAAGTTACGTGTTGGGTGGGGGGGAACACGAATCGAGAGGAGAGGAAGAAGGTCGTTGGTACGGAGAGTTCCGTTGAAGATGCATGTAAGAATTTCATATTGCATAGCAATCGATGGCAGTAGAGATGGGAAATACTAAGAGCTGAGAGAATAAAGTACCGGGTTGTATTTTTGAGGGAAGGGATGCGATAACGGGATGTGGCAATAAAGAAATAAAGGGGTCAGTTGAGTAACTCTTAAGTAATTGTGGAGGCGGTCGACCAGATTGGTGGACAGTGTTCTAAAATTGGGAGGACACAACCAAAAACCACCGTCCTAAGGGTAAGAAGATCACGAGGTCTTCTTCTTGAGGTACTGCATCGCTGAAGAGAAAATTCCTGTTTTTAATTTACTCGCTTTCCTGGGATGTTTACCTGATGAACTCAGGAATGGCAGCGTCTTTTATTTTAAATTATAATTTGGATACGTATTTGAGCTCAATAGACATATATGGATTCTTATCCGTGAAATTCAAAAGTAAAGAAAGCAGTGAAAGAGAATTGGGTTATTAGTTCGTGAATGAACCAAAAGATCCGAATCGTTTGGATGCTGCTGTCGAACTTGATGGGGAATTCAGATGCCTCCCGATGGAGTAATTGGTAATTTAAGATGCTCACAATTCAAAATTTGGCGTTCGATAAACTAGATTTGATGAAATTAGTATCGAAATGCGCTTATTTCCAGAAGACGTCTTGCCTTCTCCAAAATCAACCCAGCAAAATCCGGAACTTCCCAAACCGTCAAAAAAGAAACCCTCATATTTAATAACTGATGAAATTCGTTCCGTAACTTTCTTCAGTGTTCTTTTGATTTGCGGCCGGGTTTGAACGGTTTACAGTTTTATTGACCAACCACTCGAGGTGGAAAACGATCTGTAGGACATCTTCTTTGAAATCACTTGCTTAAAAAGGAAGGCTCTGATAGAATATAATTTTTATGTCCTCCTCAAAACTGCAGAATCACGAACTAATTGTGAGCGTGAGTGTTTTTAAGCGAGCGTTAAATTGCCTACGTGCTTGAAAGCATGATCTCTTTGTGAGGGGAGCCTCTTGTTTCCGCAGGGATCGGGACTGATTCTTAAGCACTTGGTGATGGCAAAATGAATACGCCCCGCATTTTCCATTATGAAATACAGAAATCCCTCGCGGTAATCACTCCACGTGTCTCCTGACATTGGGACGAGGAGGATGGATATCTATGGCTTCTGTTCAAGGGGCTTTAGTTGCCTTGGTGATCCCCGCGTTGCCTTCACGTGCCATCGTTTCCATCCGGGCACAATAGATCCTCTCTAATCGGACTCAGCGTGTGTGGTGGACCAGTTTCCGAAGGGAGTTAATTAAGATCCCCTCCCGCGGTCCCCATCCTCCTCCAGCGGGGCCGCCGCCTTTTCCTTTCACCGCCGCCATCGGTGCGTATTATCCCCGCCTCCATCAACGGTCTACCCTTCCCAAAGGGACCGCAACAGTCCTTCCTTTCATCTCCCGGGAGAAGCGGGGGGATGAGGTGGATCGGCCAGGGCGTTTTTTCCTCTTGATGCCCCCTTCCATGGTGCCCAAAACACCCAGGTCACAAAATAATGGCCGGGGTATGCATTAAGAGTCACGGCTTTTCAGTCACGAATTCCACCTCGGATGCTTTATGTGCTTTTAGATAATTAATTAAGGTGCGAATCATGGTAGCCAGATCGGTAATGTTCCGAATTCCGTAAACGTTAAGGTTGCGGGTAAAAGTCTACACGGTCCTCAGTTAAGGCACGAGTCTACCGCCATTCAGGGGGATTTTTATGAACATTTGGATGAAAAAATTTACCTCTCTATTTAATTAAATACCATCGTGCAAAGATGGGATTCCAGGCTCTCGTTTCGCAAAAAAGGCGATAAAAGTGGCTATTTATTTGAGTTTTAATTAATGTCAAATCGCAATGTCAAAATCGACGGATAAGATATTAAAAAACTGCCGCAGGGACATTGTTGGCCGGAGTCAACGACCCCAATTGCGGCCGCCTTAATTGGATAAGGGTACAACCACGAAATCTACTAGATATGCAATCATTCCAAAACAAAGCTTAATCCTCCTTTTTTAAGCCGAGTCAAGATGTCAATAACTTCCGATTCAAAAGATTTGAAGCCATCCCTGCTGGTTTATTCCTCCCTGCGAATAACATGGCTGCTTCAAATATGAGTAATAATACGCCTGGGGACAGAAAGAATGTTATATCAGACTCGTATATCGGACGAAAAAGTTCCTCCCAAATGTTTTGAGGTAGACCTAGCGGATTGATATACTAAGTTGGTGGCGAAGTATTCAGAGTGGGCCATCTGCAATCAACATTCTTCTATTATTTGCTATGAAAATGAAAGAGGTTCATGTCATATTCCACTCAGTAATTACCGATACTTATCGAAACATGTATGTCTTTTTACAGATCCTCTGATTTGGAATTTAAACGCAATCCTGAATGCACTAGGCGTTATTATTTAGCCTTAACTTGAACTTAGTTGACGATTTCCACCACATATCTATTGAATAATTAGCTATTTACTTGGTTGGTACATTGGTGGCATCTAAAAGATAAATATAAAATTTAAATATGAAACTGAAAAATCGAAATTAGTACCCCAATGCACCAGGAAAAAGACGCTAACTCCTGCTCATAGAGGATATTTTTCGAAAGATATTTTTGTGGAAATTACAAAAATTAGAAGATAATCGAAGAAAAACCTAAAACGCATTTTTTTAGTGATAAAATTTACACCAAAGAATAGGGTCCAACCATTGAATACTTGAAAGCCGTAGCTTAGAATGTAACTTGAATGGATGGAAACTCTATGAAGACTGAAATTTTGCGGAACTTCACTCAAGTTGTGCCTATATGGGATGAATGTTGTCCCCAAAGAAGGAAACACTAGGATTTCAAAATCATTGTTGAGAACCTGGAGAAAACGTGAACGGAAATTCGCAGAGATACAAGGGTGATCTGAAAAGTTTCCGACATAACAAAGATACAAGACATTTTTTCTGAAATTTTCTGAATCGGAAACTTTTCAGACCACCCACGCACTATGCCTGATCAAAGAGTCCCAGGACTTTTTAAAATGTTGAACATATTTGCAGGTTATGTAACATTGTTCCTTTCAAAGTACTCCCCTCGCCAAGCAATGCATGTTTCCCATAGCTGCTTCCGCGACTGAAAGCAACCAGACAACGCATCCAGTTGCTTGCGAATCTAAAACGCTGTTCGTGACCGATTACTGCGGAGGACATTAAGTGGAAGCCTATCGGATGATAGTTCCTCTTGAGGGAAACATTCGATATTCAGCATAATCTCCTTTTTGTAATGCTGTCCACATTCAGCAGTAAAACTCGGTGTTTTTCCTTGACTAGGCTAAACACACCCAATTATATTTGTTAAAGCTTATTTTTTTGTTATAAACACAATGGAATAACTAAAATCTGTCTTCACAACCCCGTTTTTCTTCCACTTTTGGCATAATTCCAGATATTCAGTGTTCCAAGTTGCTTGTATTGGTACAGAACGAAGACTTTTAAGAGTACGTGTATGGACAAAGACGTTTGCATAGGATAATAGCGTACATTGAAAAACATTGATAGTTGGAGTATGATGCTCGAAAGGTTCTGGGGAAGTCGTAAACATAGCCAATGCTTTTTTAAACTTTTGAAGTTTCATAAGATACTGAGTGTCACGTAACCTTCTGCTGTGTGTCCTTGTGTAATGGCAAATTCAAGAGAAAATGACAAAGAAACACTGGGTCTCTGGATAAGGCATCACTGTGTGGAAGATGGTGCTTCGAAATTCGTGGTTCACATATGACACATTGGATTCTTCGAGTTAATCCGTGTATATGAGTTGCCTTTTTGTTTTACTGCGACGACTCGAGAGTGTGGGATTGTCTTGTTATGTAATTAAAGCGGTCAACTGGCTCGTCTTGCTGATTACTTCATTCGGAACTATTTTATCTCCTGTCATTCCGCCACAAGGTTATTCTGACGGCTAGTTGCTATGACTGCGAGGGTAGAGAACCAGGTGCCTTACCTTCTGGGCATATATGCGTTCGGCGATAGGTAAGGGTGTCTCCTATCATCCACCCTGTTAAAACTACGATATGTACAAGTCGAGAATGACGTAATTATTGTTGTTTTAGCTCGCCATAAGAGTTGGGAAAAAACCCACAGCCTCTCTGATAATTCTTATGCTTTCTGCGAACGAGTGTGCGAAATATTGTTTTGTGATGATTTTTGCCCTCGGCTTTAATCTCTGACAGGCAAAATACATTGAGCTAAAACACAACAAATAAATTTGAGCGAAATATTTTACGTATTAATTCTACCAAGTTCATATTTTAATTTTTTTTCTGGAAGTAGTCCTCCATAGCCTGAAGGTTAATTTCTTTCTGTTACGTCTACTTTGTCTCTACTTTTCAGAAAATATATACCATTATTTGTACTATTTTTGGGTTATTTTTAAATAGTTATTTGAAGTTATATTTCAGTATATATTCTGGTATGTTTTCCTCCATTTCTCGCAAACCCACTAGAATGTGTAATACGATATCGTATATTTATGCACGACAACGTTGGAGAAGTGTCGTAAGAGAGTTGCTTTTATCATCAATTGTTTATTTTACAATCCAGCGACGGTACAATTTTGCACGGTAAATGATTTCCTCTAGAGAAGCCGTGTCAAAATGATCTCTCAGGTCCTCGTTAAATTTTTTTTCATATCTGACCCCGTGGATTTTTTAGTCTTCCACCAACTCCTGCAGGTATACTATATGTCGTAAGCGCTTTAGAAATGAGACTTGATTACGTTTTTCCCCACCCTCCGGGAACTGGTGACCTTTATTCTGGGTTTCATGTGTAAGCATTTAAGTGATAATTTTTTTAACGCTCACCAGTGCTGATATATGATACCTCTTAATGTATCCATATTGACCCAAATGTGCGCGTAAATTTCTCCTCTTAATAAAGACGAAATTTCGTTGTTACGTCTTCTGTTTGGGGACGGATTGTTTATTCTGATATTTCTATTTTGTTGAACTTAATTTGAGTTGGAGAAATCCGGAAACTGATGGGAGTTTATTCCATACCATTTTTCTATAAGCATGGAATATCCTTCACAATTTCCTCATGTTGACAGGCAATTCGAAATGAAGCGGCCGATCGCCTCTGCCAATGTTGTGACATTCGCTAGCTCCTCGTACCCGTCGTAGTACTATGCAAATCTGCGTCGGAAGTACGATGCTCGTGTGAAATCTCTTGGCGGTATCGGTGGCATCTTCCGAAGTAGATTTTTGTTACTTACGATATCCTTCCTTTTTCTTCCTCCTCCTTATGCTTTTGGGTAAATAATTGAAGTGTTTAGAAGGAATTACAGTCTTTTTCAGAGTTTCGAATTTTGCACATTTTTCCGTGAAATGGCGCAACACTAGTAATGCTTCCGGACGAAATTTTAAATTTTATAAATGGATGGAATTCCATTAGAAATCGATTGAAATGTCTACCCAGGAATAGGGCGTATGTCTGTAACGTTGACATAACTCATCCCGAGTCGAATGAAATCGCACAATCTCAATGCTCGTTTGATGCACGTGATTTCGCCCGTTTTCTAAGCTTCGTCAACATGTCTGTGCCAGTGATACATTGCGTGAATCTCGCTGCCCCGTTCGAATTCGAGCATCGCACGGCCCAACCCTACTGGTGGAGGGTGTCCAGGTTCGTCGTTCGGCACGTCCTCTGCGCGCGAGGGTACGATTTCAGACTTCCGGAATCGTGAGCTGGCACCTGTCTTTCGCGGTGGAGAGGAGGGAGGGGTCGGTCCTCCCCTCCCGGAATCGCGCCACTCGGCCGCATAGTTGGCAGCGACCGTCCCGGCAACGGGCCGCCCGCCCCCGCAAGCCCCCGGTCGCGGGACGGGAGGCTTCCTCGTCCTCCGCGCGGAGTCGGGACGGGAGCGTCGCGGCATATGCTCCCCAGGCCCTCGACTCTACCATTAGGAACGGAACTCTCCCCCCTCCTCACACCTCCCCACACCCATCTCCGCCCCTGCCCGGCTTTCCGCTTTTTGCAGCCGCGCTCTTTCGCGCGATCGCGTCCCCACGCCTTCCGCAGTCCTTGAGAGGCGACAGGCCCCCGGTTGCAGTGCCGCTTTATACATTTTTTTTTGTCTTCTTCCCAACCCAGGGTCAGCGACGACGTAGTGCTAACTCTCGTGTTTCCCGCTTCCTCCGCTCGCGAAAATTCGAGCGAGTTGGAACTGTTCTAATGTAATCAGTCGATGCCCCGCTAAATGGTTCTTGCTGTCTTCCTGGAGGCATCTACTTACCATCGTTATTGCTTCCTTGGTGGTTTGGAAATGGCAGTCTCACACAACTCCCTTCGCTAATTTCATAAGATTTTACCAAATGCTGTATATAGAGCACTTTGATTGGCGATAGAGTGCTGAAAACTTTGATGGGGGAAGGAAGTGAAAGCAAAGAAGGTAGGGGCAGCATAAGAATGGGCATGCAGGACGGAAATGAAGGGAGGAATGAAATATGCGGAATCGAAGACGGGCTTATTTTAGTGTGGTCCTTAGGGTTTTCTCGTTAGGTGTGGCCTAGAATTATAGCATTAGTCACGTACATCCAAAACCTACATACATGCAAGTCAGTAGAATACCAAGTAAATAAATAATGAGTCGGGAGATCTGGGAGTGCCGAATGCCGAAAAAGAGATCTTACCACATAATTTTTTCGAAATAAATGTTCATTGTTCTACTAATGACTGAGAAGCGAAATACAAATAGCCGTATTGATGAATTTAGGAAAAAATGGAACTTCATTTTTGGGTATTCAGATTAGTGGGTACAGAAAATTTATCACCGTTATATGTATAAGTAGCTTCATTTACAATTGGAACAATTTCCTGACATTTCTTAAAATATACGTTTAAATTGTTTATGGGCGGCGGGTTAGGAAGTGGAATTTAGAAGCAGTAAATGGATTAACGAGGAAGGAGTATCAGCAGGCTATAGAGAAAATGATGGATGACGGTAAAGAACTGAGTACTATCGAGGAAAAATGGGAATGTATCAAGCAAAGGATATTGGAAGCCGCTAAAGACACTATAGGAACCGTTAACGGGAAAAGGATAAGAAAACCATGGGTAACGGATGAGATGATTGCAAAGATGGATGAGAGAAGAAGATGGAAAAATGTAAACACAGAGTTAGGCAAAATGAAGTACAAAGAGTTAAACAATAAATTGAGAAGGGCCACAAATAAAGCAAAAGAAGAATGGTGGAAAACGCAATGCGAGGATATGGAAAGTTTACAGAAGAAGGGTGAAATTGGTGCTCTCTACAGCACGGTTAAGTTATTATCGGGAAGTAAGAAGGCAAGATCTGTGCTAACAGTTAAAGATAAATGGGGTAAGATAATAGTTGAACCAGGAAAAATCCAAGAGAGATGGAAGGAATATATAGAAACACTGCATGGTAAAGAACTTAGGCCGACAAGGTTAGACATAGAAAAGGAACATGACGTAGAAGAAGATAGCTTAGGTCCAGGCATACTCGACGATGAAATAGAAAAGGCATTAAAGGAGATGAAAGCAAATAAGGCAGTGGGGGTGGACAATATTCCTGTAGAAATGTTGAAATGGTTAGGGAAAGGTGGGAAGAAGGCCATATATGGGCTGATTCGTAGTATCTATGAGGAAGGAATCTGGCCGGAAGATTTTGTGAGATCGGTGTTAGTTCCTATTCCAAAAAAGGCAAAGGCTTCGTCATGTGAGGATTACAGAACAATAAGTTTGATATCCCACGCAGCTAAAGTTATTCTCAGGATCATCAACAAAAGGATAGAGAGTAAGGCAAATGATTACTTAGGGGATGATCAGTTTGTGTTCAGGAAAGGAAGAGGTACGCGTGATGCCATTGCAGTAATGAGATCACTAGTCGAGAGGAATATAGAATACAATCAGGACGTTTTTGCCTGTTTTGTAGATTTCGAAAAAGCGTTTGATAGAGTGAATTGGGAAAAATTAATGCGTGTATTGCAGAAAATAGGAATGGATTGGAGGGACAGGAGACTGATCCGCAACCTGTACATGTCTCAGACTGCTCGGGTGCGAGTGGGGAACGGAGAGTCTGGATGGGCAGTGTTAGGAAGAGGTGTAAGGCAGGGTTGCCCATTGTCACCGGTACTGTTCAACGTATATGTAGAGGAAATGATTAAAGAGGCATGGGAAGAACTGGAGGTAGGAATGAAAGTCGGAGGGGAATTCGTAAAATCGGTTAGGTTTGCTGATGACCAAGCATTAGTTGCTCAGTCAGCCAAGGGGTTGCAAGCATTGTTGAGTGAATTGGAGGTTCAGTGCGATAAATATGGGATGAGAATCAATATTAATAAAACAAAGGTTATGCGATTTTTCAGAAAGAAAAAGGCTAAACTAAATATTAAAATAGGCGGGGAAAAAATAGAGCAGGTAGAACAGTTTACATATCTCGGAAGTGTTTTGGACCAATACGGTCAAAGTGGTAGGGACGTAAGGAGAAGAATTGCGCTAGGCAAGGAGGCTTTCTCAAGGAGGAGGGAGTTGATGACGGGGACGTTGAGTAGGGATGTTAAGACAAGACTCGTAAAAACTCTGATATGGAGCGTAGCTATGTACGGCGCGGAAACGTGGTCGCTGAAGCAGGAGGATAGACGTAGATTGGAGGCTTTTGAAATGTGGGTGTGGAGAAGAATGGAGAAGATGAAATGGACCGAAAGGAAAACAAATGAGGAAGTACTGGAGATGGTGGGTGAGGAGAGGGGTTTGTTGAGAGAAATCCTATGGAGGCAGGAAAAATGGATGAAAGGCGTATTGAGCGGTAGTGGAATGTTGAAGAAGGTAATAGAGGGGAGAATGTTGGGCAAGCGAGGAAAGGGCAGGAACAGGATAGGGATGTTGGACGGGATGAAGGGAGGAAAGAAGTACACCGAGATGAAGAGGGACCTGATATAGATTAGTTTGCTAGGTGGGGAGTCACAAAATGTTTATTTGATAGTTGTGTCCATCCAAAAACCTACCTTAACCGGTGGATTACCTAATAAGGATATTACTCTGATGGATTGTTCATTTATCGATGTGCTGCGTCAACTTCACAGGAGTTCGCCTCGATTACCCCGGAAGTAGGGATTTATGGGGCATGGCAAGACTAAACACGATCACTGTTGAAACTAAAGACTCGCTGATCGATGTTAGATTTGGGAAACAGAATAGTTATACGTCGCCGCAGAATGTTACAATTTCAATAGAATGCTCATTTTCGTGCAGAATTTTCGTAAAAACTATCGCAATGTGGTTTTTGCCAAATCTATCATCATCACATCTACTGCTATTTGCCGAATTGGCTGCATATTGAGAACATGCTGTTCTGATAATAGAGAATGACATTCTGTTTTGACTTGACTATTGTGTATGTTGAAAGGACTTCTTTTGGCCCCTTTTTGACAATTTTGATCCAATGGGACTAAAGAAGAAATAATATTGAATAGTATTGGTCGCCAGAGTTGTTGGTAGTATATGTACTCCCTCTCGTAGTTTTTATAAAATTTAAGTGATTATTTGTAAAAATGTGTTGTTATGGGTGGGCTCTAATTTTTAGATGGCTTAATTTCAACTTACTTTGATTTCGGAGTAATTTGGAGTTTGAAGACCCATGCGATGTCGGAAAGGGGTCACATGCATAATGAGCGACACAGCTTTACCGGCAAGAGCACGCCTCGAGTATATAACTCAATTAATATTAAATAATCGAAGAAATTTCATCCATTACAAAATTCACTCTCAAATTATCGTGATGGAAGCATCAGAGAACTTGTCCTGTATATTGCCACTACCTTTTGAAATAAAGCGATGGGCATTTGCAAAATGCGCAGTGATGGGAGGAGATTTGGGATCGGCACCATTTCAACCTCCCAACGACGCGTGAGAGTTCGACGCAAAAATTGTGCATCTCCAGTTCAGCGATGACTGAGGCGAGAAATGAAATAATGTCCAGTAATCTGGCAAACGTTTTGTTACATTTTTTCAGAGGAAGAAATGTGAAAAACCACCGATCCGTATCTTTACTTAAATATTATTAGAATTTTCACGTTTGGCAATGTCTAGCTTCTAGACGGTGTTTCGCAAAATATTCCCACCTCTGAATTTGAAAAGAACTACTAAAATATAGTACGTAACTCTCTCACCGTTCCCTTCTGAGGTCGGGAAAATCAACGGAATGATTTTTTTGCTATGTCAGGAAACTTACTCCTTTTCAATAACTTGACCAACACCTCCTTGAATTCTTCTTTCATCTCTGTCACATTCATCCATTAATTCATATTCGGTCTCCTGTTCCCGAGACTTCTAGTGCACCTTGTCTTGAAAGACTACTTGATCACAATCGCTCGTGGCTTTCTAAGTCCCTACTTCCTCTTCAAGTATTAACTCTTGTCGCATGTATCACTTTGATGATTCTACTCTTTCATTCCCTGAAAACTCAATCATTCCTCTGTCACTCCTATCTTAACCACATAAACTCTTAAGTGCACCAATCTCGTTGTGTTCAAGTTTATCCTTGACACACCCAAGTTTCACTTCCATAAAATGATGTTGGGAGGAGTGTACACTGCCAATTTTACTGTTTTGATAGACATTGATTTTAATATACTTGATATTGCATATCCTATAATTTTCACAAAAATTCTGTAGCCAGGTTTTAATCATTAACTTATTGAATAATTTCGTCTTTTACTCTTTCAGTGCTGTAATGCAACCCATTCTTCTTGACCAACAAAACTATTTCAGCCTTTGTCGCTTATTTCAATTCTCTCGGCTACTTCGAAGAAGCTATGCGGGCCTCCTGTAGATCTTGTGGGGTCCGGTCAGCTTTACTGCATCGTAGGCCTGCACATGGAGCACGTTCATTTCCAAATATTACACCAACCATGTCCATGCGTTCATTTTTTACGCGTTGTTCATAAAGACTTTGAGCCAAAATGACGTAATACATACTTGTTTTACACCATGCTTGATTTTAAGTCAGTCATTCGTGCTCTTCATTTGTTTTAATTCCTCGTGTATGTGACATTCAGCAACTGCTTATTCATTCAGAGTCTCTCAAATCCCACGACAAATCTTCTATCTAACCTGTCTTATGAATTTTCCAAATCAACCAATCCACAAAAAACGTTCTTTTGCACATTATAGCCTTTCTCGAGAACATCTTTCTTCCTAAATTTCGAAGCCGATCTGTACATCCCTTACTAGTCTCAGAAACACGCTATACTCCCTGTTTTGCCCAAATTACTATCCGTACTCTTTTTTTATAAGGAATCTACCGGATAAGGTAGGTTTTTGGATGGACACAACTATCAAATAAACATTTTGTGACTCCAAACAAAACCCAATCCAGCAACCTAATCTACATCAGGTCCCTCTTCATCTTTGTGTACTTCTTTCTTCCCTTCATCCCGTCCAACATCCCTATCCTGTTCCTGCCCTTCCCTCGCTTGCCTAACATTCTCTACTCCGTACTCTTTTATTAACACACACATGGTCAGCATCACTGTTATACTCAAAAGACTGAAATACATTTATTCATACTTATTTATTCTTCCTTTCGTCGTGGTAAAGGTAGTCATGGCATTTTTCCCAATCGTTTGGAGTAACAAAAGTTTGCTTACATAAACTGAACAAATTCCAAGAAACTGTGGGAGATGCCGCAACAGTAACTTTTAACGGAATGTGTGCATTACAATGCAACAATTAAGAGGACGCCTCGATAGTTTAGCTGGCTAGAGCACTCGGCCGGACATCGAGGGATTCGGGTTCGAATACCGGTCAAGGCGAATGACTTTTACGCTGAAATTGTAGCATTGTAATGAACTATTATATTTAAAGAAGTAAACTTGTAATTCCATACACTAGGTTTAAAATCCCACGCATAATATGTTTGGAATTACAAAGTTACTTCTTTCATTTCAATGTGTTGTGTAAATTCCATAAAGTTACACCTGAGACAACAAAATAAACTGAACAATTCGCCCAAAGGAGTCTTAAGTTGCTTGCGTATGGATAATATAATGTCAACTAGTGCAAATTCTCCATTTTTTCAAAATTCTAGCTGCAGATTATTTCTTTTTATAATTCAACCAGCCGCTCTACATATACGGCGACGAGCTATATTTCTTTTAGCAATTTCGTCCCTTTACATCGACTAGTACCTACTCGAAAGTTTTTCTATGTCTACACTATAAAGCACGAGACATACTATTGAATTCTGCGGTTTTAACTGGCATCAGCCAATTTCTAGGTGAGTCACGGTGCATTGTCTTTGCAAACAATGCATATTTCAAAACCCAAAATTTCAAAATTCACTCAAGGACAATGTAGGAATCAATTTTTTCTTAACCTGATTAAAAATTTCTTCCTCCACAAATTTTCTCAAACTCAACCAATCCAAAAATATTAGAAGTCTGTGTTTGAGCATTGCCCTTCTCAATTCCTGCATTGGTCTCTTCGGCACCTCTCCTTCCACATCTCACCCATTCCTTTCCCACTGTACTCACTTAGCACTGATTTAACCACCATGTTTTCCGAATGTAACCTTCAGAATGACGCACAAATGTCTCCAGTTTCTCAAGCCTCCTTCAATGAAAGGTACGCATAACCCTTATCTGATGTAATGGGACCCATGTCTCCTTATCGTCAGTGGTTCAACCCAAAGATTGGTCGACTGGAGCTGTCCATTCTTCTCTTTCAGATATCAACTCCCTGGCGCCCCGGTAAATCATCCGTAAAACATCCCTCATTACGAATAAAAAGAGACGTTTCTGTCGTGATATGGTGGAATATCATGATTAATTAAAAATTGGCAATTTTCCACGTATATATATATATATATATATATATATATATATATATATATATATATATATATATGCTAAGCTAAATATTAAAATTGGTGGGGAAAAAATAGAGCAGGTAGAACAGTTTACATATCTCGGAAGTGTTTTGGACCAATACGGTCAAAGTGGTAGGGATGTAAGGAGAAGAATTGCGCTAGGCAAGGAGGCTTTCTCAAGGAGGAGGGAGTTGATGACGGGGACGTTGAGTAGGGATGTTAAGACAAGACTCGTAAAAACTCTGATATGGAGCGTAGCTATGTGCGGCGCGGAAACGTGGTCGCTGAAGCAGGAGGATAGACGTAGATTGGAGGCTTTTGAAATGTGGGTGTGGAGAAGAATGGAGAAGATGAAATGGACCGAAAGGAAAACAAATGAGGAAGTACTGGAGATGGTGGGTGAGGAGAGGGGTTTGTTGAGAGAAATCCTATGGAGGCAGGAAAAATGGATGAAAGGCGTATTGAGCGGTAGTGGAATGTTGAAGAAGGTAATAGAGGGGAGAATGTTGGGCAAGCGAGGAAAGGGCAGGAACAGGATAGGGATGTTGGACGGGATGAAGGGAGGAAATAAGTACACAGAGATGAAGAGGGACCCGATGTAGTTTAGGTTGCTGGATTGGGTTTTGTTTGGAATTACAAAATGTTTATTTTATAGTTGTCCATCGAAAAACCTACCTTAACCGGTAGATTACCCAATAAAATATATAATTAGTAAATGGATTAGGAGCAATTAGGAAACATGGTCATTGAAGCAGGATGAGAAGTGTGGATTAGAGGCGTTTGAAAAGTGAGAAAATGATGGAAAAGGTGAAATGGGCAGAAAGGAAAACAAATGAAGAAATGCTAGGTATGGTGAGGGAGGAGAGAGAGAGAATTAATTGTTGGGAGAAATCCAAGGGAGGGAGTAAAGATAGATGCAAAGCATGTTGATTTGCAACGGGATGTTGAAGGCTGTGATAGAGGGGAGAATGTTAGGAAAACGATAAAGGGTCGGAATGGGATGGGGATGTTGGACGGAATGAAGGGAGGGAGGAAGTACACGGAAACGAAGAGGGATTGTTGTAGAGGAGGATGTCGGGTTGCGTTTTTTTGCTAGGAGTGGTAAGTAAATGTATTGTTGTACAGTTGTGTAGGCTGTGTCCCTCCAATACCTACCTTAATCGTTAGAATGCGAACAATAATAATGATTTATACAGTTCCAATAACTTATTAGGAATGAATAAATTTGCATGCATAATAGAAAAAATGCTTATTTTCTAGCTACTCAAACCGCTTTTGTGACCGGCTTTCGTGATACGTAGATTTAGAAGTCCCACGGTATACCTCACAAAATATCAAATATAATACTTCCCTTGGTGCGGCCAACAACAAATGAAATACAAATAATATGGCTGTCGGCATTGCACTCAAAGAAACGAGTTTGGTGCAGAACCACAGTGGGGTGAGAATCAGTTTTGCGAGTGGATGAGGAGCTAGATAAATAGGAAATTAATTCTTAACTGATATTAATCCTTCTTCATCGTGTAATCATTTCATGGGCCCTATTTTCAATGGAGATCCGAGTTTGGTTTCCAACTTTATTCTCGGACCTTTTAAGACGATTGATTACAATTTCAATTGTTTTGTTTTCAATCGTCTTACAATACTAGAAGAATTCCCATCATTGGTTCTTGCAGACCACGTATTTGCACCGAAGGTTGGTTGAGGAAAAATTACCATTGTTAAACTCGCTTTTGAAGATAATTTGCAATAGACGTTTTTCAGCTTTGTTGATGTAGGCCCATAACTTTTGATTTTTTCCGACTTTGCATATTTACTATAATCGATGGTAATACGATGATCCAAAGGCATTTTCCGAAGTACGTAATAATATACTTTTACTACTCCTGCAACTTGGATTCGTGAAAAAAAAATTAATCAATGATGTTCGATTTCGAATATATGCCCTTAATTTCACCTGAGGGGTTATCATTCCGTTAAATTTAAGACCCTAAAGTCTTGTGGAAGTGCTATGAAAAGGCGTAATGTAAGGCCAGACACATGGAAATGTTCCACCCAACAGAAAGCAAGGAAAGGAAAACTTTCTGTGGCGTGCTATGAAATATATTCCAAAAGATGTGCTATATATTCCGGTCGTTTTCAGACATCGACACGCCAACTCGTACTACTACTTAGGCCCCCCTAGCAAATCCGCTAGTGTCTTGATACGTCTAAGGAGGGAGTGAATATAAGTAGGTATATCTTAACTAACTTTCATACAATTAAGTCTTTTTCCAACCATTTATCATATTTATCTTACTTCATAATATCAATATGTCTGAAGGAGTAGCTCCTCCTCCGCAAGAATGTTATTTTTCCAGGTGTTAATCGGGTTCGGTATGAAATCCCTGATGATTGATTATTTGCAAAAAATGATCCTACGAAATTCCAAAAGCAAATTTATGGTGAGTAGTGTTTTTCCTGTTAGACTCGCGTCCCGCTCTGCATTCATACCAACTTTCATCGCCGTAACTCACCAGGAAATGTCCTAAAGGGTTGACGTACTGGTGGACATTTTAAAATCATTGAACGGCTAAAGTTGAGTGATTCATTATGAGCATTATGAAAGCATAACCCACGTCAAACCTTAGCATCAGCACTCTTCGGTGTACATTTTGCTGGAGCGTGAATGTAGTGGCAACCAATGAATCTCATGGCTAGTGATTTCATCTCTATAAATGCGTCCCGATTAAAATTAGCCGAAGGGCAAAAGAAGACCGATGCCATCACGCGTGTATAAAATTGTGGGATGATAATTTCATGAGGTACGTAGGTTGCAGCGGCACAGAGTGTAATACGTAGGCGGCCCCGTCTTTAAAAAAAACTAATTAAAAAATTGTTGGCCAGAGGAGTTTTCCAAAGGGATATCTGACGAGAGAACCTTCTCGGTGGTAGTATTTAGCAGCGATGGATTCGGAGAAAAAGGAAAGTAAGTTACTCATTCGGTGTGATTCTGCGTGTGATAGGCGTGTAATCATTTTGAGGATATCAGGTTTACTCCTGCATCCGTCGCCTGCGTCGGGCTCAAATCTCATCTCACGTCAGTATTGTTTTATTTTCATGAAAACACTTTTCCAGGAAGATCTCGCTTTTGGTCGCTTTAGATGTAATCATCTGGAATCATGTCGTCGAGAAATTAAAAGTAAAATACTGTGCCTATTACGTAAAAAGAACATATGATTCAGTCGAGGGTTATTGATATTGAATGGACGAGTTCCTATATTCAATGAATTGACAATTTCTGAACTATCACGTATTAATGTTCTCATACATATTTAAATTTATGTTCTTTACACAAGTATTTGTTTCCATGTAGTTGCTATACTTGAATTGGTTCTTCGGAGATTTATGAATATTTGATTTGATGCACAGATATATCACAGCTGTATACACAGATCTGTAACTAATTGATTACACTTGTCTGTTGAGTGAAACGTATGAATTTAAAATACTAAACGCTCCGGCACTTGCATACGGTCTTGACCCATGGTAGGTGATGCACCTTCAATTAACATCAATCAATTAACCAGCCAATCTCGGACATCACTAAAAGTTTTTCTTAAGCAATATCTGATGATCTGATTGATCGCAGACCTCTAGTTTGGAGCCGAGTGGAAGGCATCAATCAGAGGTTGCGTGGTTTCTGTAGGGATATCTGGTTGTCCTTCGTCGACCTTCAGTCGGCGATCCAATGTGTAGGAACCCCCTGAACCGTCCTGATATCCACTGCACTTCTGAGGCCGCCAGGTGTGTAGTGTGTAGGATTTTTGAGTACTTTTTATAAAAAAGTGTAGGTCAGCGTATAGGTCAAATAGTGGGTCTCTCTAGTCTTCTTTGCCAAATTAATTAGCTTTAAATAGTAAAGTGAGGGGTAATGCTAGCAATAGTTCATTTAACACGAGTCTGATAGCATCGGACGGAAAATTTTATAAGGGATTAAATGTTAACAAGGAAACGATCAAATCAACGATCATTAAACATTCAAAAAACCTTAATGCCAAGAAAACACAAAACAATGAAAAGCTGGTTATCTGCTGTAAATACTGTTATCGCTGACGGTGAAATTTTCTCCTAATCCTTTTCCGTTTACAGAAACGACCGAGCAAATAGAACCTTTATTGCAGTTAAAAATTCTTGCATTAGCAGGGCTTAGGTAATTCCAGGTAATGGTTTGGAAAGTGTTTGGTGCTCAATTAAAAGTCCTGAACCCAAAAGAATTTGTGTGTGCGCATTTTACAGGCTACCGGATGCCAAAGATAATTCGAACCCAAAAAAACTTCCACAGTGCACTTGCCATCATCTCAAACTGTGTTAGGGAACTCTGGCGACGTCGATTGGATGATCTCTAGTTTTAAATATATTAGGTGTCGGTCACAACTCCTAATCCCGACATAGTGGCTGTTTTTTTTTCTTCCAACCCGAACCAGATTCCTCACCCATTCCACAAGACCTGTCCACCTGTAATAGTGAAGTCAGAGCTGCTATGGCGTCGTTCGCTAATTGCGTCATTCTCACTCGAGCGAATTTTTTCTTCGACCTGTGTCGCGGCGCTTGATGGAATTTTAGATTACCCCCTACACTCAGGAATGAGGGTGACATCACGTTGAAAGTAACCTCTCTTAGGGACTTGCTCTTAACGATCAGAATTTTTAATCCACATCCTATTGATATACAGGGTTCGTCCGGAAAATGAGTGTACTGAGCTCAGGAAAAAAAATTTATTACACTTTTACATATCTTAAGCTAATATTCCTCAAAATAGGACCCTTGTGAGTCGATACACTTGTTCCAGCGGCGTTCCCATTCCTGGAACGCTCCCGCGAAGGCATCATCGGGAACCTCTCGAAGACACGTCGTCACGGCCTCTTTGACGGCGTCCAAAGTCCCGTATCGCGTTCCTTTCAAACTCCTCTTTATCTTCGGGAACAGAAACGTTCTCTAAAAAATGTGGATCATTTTTGCAGTGATCCGCAAGTTGTGTCGCGATTTCCAAACGATTGAGTCTTTGATCATCACTGAGCACTTTCGGCACCAACTTTGCCCAAATTTTTCGCATCTGTAATTGGTCCCTAATAATCTCGTGCACTATTGTTTTTGGCACATTACACTGCTCTGCTATCATCCGAACACTAAGACGACGATCAGAGTTCAGTACATCGCGAACTTTTCGCACATTTTCGTCGGTGAGTGTCGTTGATGGGCGTCCAGGCCGTGGATCGTCGTCGACCTCATCTGTGCCCTCCAACAACATCTTGTGCCACCGAAATATCATGTTTCTGGACATGGCTGACTCCCCGTAAGCCTGGTTAATCATACCGACAGTTTCGGTAGACGATTTCCCAAGCTTTACCGCAAATTTGATGGAATAACGCTGCTCCAAAAACTTCGGCATCCGTGACGTGGGTCGAGCGTGGAGGTTCGCGTTAACAGAGCTCCTCACTACACCACAGCTCAGAGCCGACTGCCTTTTTCAGCGTCGCTTGCCAACATACCCCCCTCCAATCGCAGCCCGTCAGAGCGGTGCTGGGCGCGCCTGGAGCGGCGGGAAAAAATCAGTACACTTATTTTCCGGACGAACCCTGTATCCTTATGTTCGTCAAGGTATGTATGATGCTATGCTATAACTGGACAATTACAATTTAGTCGATGTACGTTTGCTTCTGAATTTATTTAGTGCAATGTTGGAATCACTTGTGACAAAAGTAACCCACCAATCAAAACATTTTTGTTGCCTCATTGGTTACCCTTAAAACAATATCTGCCCATTAAATTACTGGTTGTTGCAAATTGGAATGGCTTTTACGCAGTTGCCTGCCAATGGTTATGTAACAAGTTAGTTATGAAGATTCGTGAGTGAACTGGAGAAGAGAACTGTAATGAAAATATACGCAGAAAAATCCTTTCATGACGGTCTTCGTAAAAGCACTACCTTTACTTTTTCCTGAGAAATACGCCACGAGATACGTTCTCATAGGGTTTGATAAGACAAGTTCGATTGGTGTGGCAGTGCCAGGTTTTCCGGCCGTGTAAAAAGGAAAGCCTCGGGTGTATCGGTAGTTAGTGTGGAATTATATTTTTCTTTTCCACGCTGAATATTCCTCGTGGATGTGACCCGAACATTGCCCGTCGAGGGACTTGAATGGTGCAATAATTCTATTTTTACTTGTATTTCGACCCAGGTAAAATGATGCAATTTTGTTGGACACTAATTCATGTTTCAGGTAATATTGTGTCCTTTTAAAGTGTGATTTTCTTCTAACCTTGACTCCTTGAGTTACTTAATGTGATTTTCATTGCCTCTTATCATAGTTCTGTACTTTCACCTTTCTTTTAATCAACATTCGATAGTTTAAAGAAAGCATTAGATCGATGGAAATGAGCTAAGGTTTAATGGAAAGTAAACGAGGCGATAGATTTAGCAATGAAATGATCTACATCTACATCTACATCTACATAAGTACCCTGCGAGCCACCAAAAAGGTGTGTGGCAGGGGGTGTAGCACCATGAGGGAAGGGTAAGGGTTGAGGGGGTTGGGAGTTAGGTGAGGAAAGGTGGGGGGAACCTGTAGGAAAAAAAAAATATATATATATATATATACACACATACATATATATACATACATACATACACACATGCATACACATCCTCGCGAAGTCCCTAACCTGTACGTTAATACTTATTGTAATGAACTAAGTCCTGGGGAATTTCGACTACGAGCATTCTGGTCCCTTATCGTTCTTGGAAAAAATGACATTTTAAACCTGTCAGTCTTGCAGTCTATCTCTCTAGTCTTATATTCGTGATCCCTTCGACCGTAATACGTTGGGGTTCGTATTATATCCTTGATGTCATCGGAAAAGGGCCCATCTTTAAATGTTTTTAATAAGTTTAATCTATATTGGAAACGCCGCTGTGTAAGAGAATCCCAACCTAAATTGTCTAGCAAAGTGGATACGCTGCTGAGTTGGTCATAACAATGTTTGACAAATCTAGCCCCCCTCCGCTGAACTCGATCTAATTCCGAAACCAAATTTATGTTGTGAGGATCCCATATACTGGCAGCATACTCTAGGTGGGGCCTGACCAAGGCAAGGAAACATGGTTCTTTCACCTTTTCGTCGCATTTACCTAGCACTCTTTTCACAAATCCCAATTTTTTATTAGCACGACCGCATATTTCTCGTATGTGTTTTCCCCAGGACAGATCGTGAGTAATTGTTACACCCAAGTATTTAAAGGAATCTACCCTCTCGATATTGGTTTGTTTCACTTTGTAACTATAAGGGAGGGAATTACTCTTTTCCCAAAAATGTATTACTACGCATTTTTTAAAATTCAATTCCAATTGCCATGTATCGCACCAATTTTGAATTGCATCTAGGTCGTTGGCTAACACGACTCTGTCTTCGTGACTTCGGATGTCCCCATAAATTACTGCATCATGGGCGAAAAGACGGAGCTTGCTATTAACTACGGTACTGAGGTCATTTATGTAAATAAGGAAAAGGAGGGGGCCTATGACACTTCCTTGTGGTACCCCCGACGTGACCTTGACAGTATCGGATGATACACCGTCCAGGACGACTGTTTGGACACGATCACTTAAAAATTGTTTAATCCAGTTAATAATACTTTCGTGTATTCCATAGGTTTCCAATTTCGCCAGTAATTTGCAATGAGGGACTTTATCGAAAGCTTTCTTAAAATCTAGGAATATCGCATCAACTGGAATATTACTTTCACCGGAGTTTAATACATCATGTACAAAAAGTGCGAGTTGAGTTTCGCAGGATCTACCCTTACGAAAGCCGTGTTGGTTATTAATTAATAAATCTTGGCTATCGAGGTGCCTCATCATGGAACTAACAATGATGTGTTCAAGAATCTTACAGGAAATGGAAGTCAGCGATATTGGCCTATAATTACTGGGGTCCTCCCTGTCTCCGTTTTTAAACATGGGTGCTACCGAAGCTACCTTCCAGCCGTTTGGCACGCTTTCTTCTGCTAATGATTTCTTAAATATTATATCTAGATATGGGGCAATTTCAGCCGACAGTTCTTTATACACGCGTGCCGGTATCTCATCAGGTCCCGGAGATTTGTTGGGGTCTATGTTTTTAAGGAGTAATTCTATTCCGCGGGTGGAAATATTGATTGCTTCCATTGACTGCTGAAATGTTTTCGGAAGGTTCTCGGGTGTATTTTGTGAGGATATGTTGAAAACACTCTGGAAAAATGAGTTTAATATGTTGGCTTTATCGAAACTACTCGTTACTTTATCCCCCTTTTCGATATTCAATGAGTTTACGGTGGACTTGTTTCCCTGCACTTCCCTGACGTAGGACCAAAACATCTTTGGGTTATCGTTCAAATGTTCGCCTAATTTTTTCCTTTTGAATTCCGCTAGCGCCTTCCGGAAGGCCTTCTTGGCAGTGGACCTAGATGCTTTGTAGTTCTGTATGGTTTCGTTGATTTTATCAGGGGAGGAATCTTTAACTGCGTTTTTCATTCTGGCATGGCACACCCTTTGCCGCCTAAGAGATTTCCGTACATCAGAGTTGTACCATCGGGGTTCCTTATTCTCTTTTATATATTTACTAGGTATGAACCTCTGTATTGCTGAACGTGTTATCCTAAGAAAATTATTCCAAGTATCCTCGACACTACTAGTTTTGCTTAATTCGTCAAATATAAAAAAAGAACTTTTTAATTCACATTTTAAGCCATCATAGTCCGCTTTATTGAACAAATACACCTTTCTCTTAGGTTTGTTGACTTTATCTACACTTAGAGAAAATTTAGCGTTTACAGCCCTGTGATCACTGATTCCGTCAACAACTTCTATATTTAAGACCTTTTCGGGTATATTTGTGGCTAACAGATCAAGAATGTTCTTTCCCCTTGTTGGTGAAGTGACTAATTGATGTAGGGAATTCGAGGTGAACGCGAATAAGAGGGACTCGCATAGATCCTTGTCTTTGCCTCCATTTATAAAACTATGCGAATCCCAATCTATTGTGGGAATATTAAAATCACCTCCGATAATTAGGCTATGCTCACTGTTGTGGGATGTAAAGCTTTGTATCTGTTTTTCTAGGTCTGGTATTGAGTTAATGGTAACGTGGGGTGGTCTATAATACGCACAGATATATATTCTTTTCGCTCTGGGTGTTTTCACTGAGCACCATACACTTTCTATGCAGCTATCAGGAAATAACTCGGCTCTACTGACGTTAGAGTTCTTAACCGCAATAAACACTCCTCCTCCGGCTCTATTTTTTCTGTCGTTTCTATAAACTATGAAGGACTTGGGAAATATTTCGCAATCTGCGATGTCATCTGTTAACCAACTTTCAGTTCCTATAATGATATCCGACTCTGTGCTATGAATGAGATGGTGAAATTCCGGTATTTTATTTTTTAAACTTCGGCAGTTAACTACTACTACGGAAATTATATCCTCGTCTAAAACCTTCTCTGCGGTCTGCTTTCTGGGGATGTTATTTAATCTCTTTGATGTCTTAGTATGCGATCGGCCTATATTCGAATTAGTAATTTTATCTTTTGTCTCATTAGCAGTGCAAGTACTTGGAAGAATCTCTTCTGGCAACCTAGTATTGTTAGACCCACTAATTGACCTACACCTTATTATATCGTTATTTAGGCAATCTGCTCCACTACCTAACCTACGATATCTATCTATATTTAGTCGAGCGTAGCGTGCAGTACGTTGTAACTTTGTAGTTTTTGATTAGACTTATTTATTTGTAGCGACGGAAAGACTATCATTTGGTGTGCTCCACGAGCATAATAATTGTCTCTGGTGACAATTTGATTTTAATGCTACCAGTTTCATATTAAATCACTTGAATGGATTAAAGAATTTCTTGAAGATAAACCGTATATTAGCTAATGCTAACGTAAATGTACGAGATTGAAACCTATGAAAGACAGTTTTGTAAATTCTGTATATAAATTTTATATGTATTTATACTATCAAAGAATTTAAGGAGACGTTAATTTTTTTTTCTAAAAATGTTACCCTGCAAGCCGCCGCTAGGGTGTTTGCCAGAGGGTCATTATACACCAGATGTCTTTTGATCCAACATACTTTTCCCCATACGCGTTCGGACAAAGTTATTCCGTTATCGTTCGTGAGAAAATTTGCTTTTTAAATCTCTCTGTTCTACGCTGAATCTCTCTAATTTTATTAATAATGTCTCTCCTAACGTGGTACGATATAATATATATTCAACATCATCACTAAAGAGACCATCGAATTTATGCACGAGTTTATTAGGTAATTTTAAGTTATCAATCTACATTTTAAAAGTCATCAACAAAATCACAAGTAATACAATATAATCTGAGTAATAAGATTTAAATTCAAATCTCTCTGCATTGAAATTTCGTGCACTGCGTTTTCTTTATCTAACAACTCACGAAGTGTATAGGTTTGTTTAGAATGGCGAGACATTAAGTGATGGTGCAATGCATAAATAGCTGATGCGAGGCTAAAGACTTTTTACAGATTCAGCAGGTCTATATTCTAAAAATTGGTATTTTTCCCTGTACATACTCTGAAATAACAGTACATTACCCTGTGAGATATTCCAAAAATGGTTTTCATGGCTTTTTGACTTGAAAGTAACACATATGCTATTGGTTCTGGCTACTCTGGATACAACTTAGTATTTTGTAATATTTAATTCCATACTAAATCTTACTTTTTTCTGCTCCAACTTTTTGGTGCTCTACCTGCACTGGCGTTTCTTTGACAATATAGATGAGTTTGAATTCGGCATCAGGCAAGGCCTTGACTATTTGGGGGTAATGATACATTTTCAACATCACTGCTAAAGAAACCTCCTGGAAACGTACTGGTGGACATTTGTAAATCATTGAACGACTAATTTTGAGTGATTCATCATTTTTAAATATTTTATTGTAATATTTTTTTGGCTTTCAATGCTCTTCTACGCTTAGATCTTCGGTTTTATGGACAATTATAGCAGCCATATGTGAGGTCGATTTTCCGGAGCTGATTATTGATAATAAACTATTAACGCGTTTTAAGTAAAGTCTTAAAACCACTGCACTATTATTGCCCGTGTGAACAGATCCGATATGAATTTCATTGACTATCACCATATCACCGACAATCCACCTTTCTTGCTGTCATTGCATGATGTGTAGGAGGAAAAGGTGTTTTGGGTAAAGGGTAGAATGGTGTGCAATCACCCCCTGTCACACACCCTAGCGGTGACTCGTAGGGTACTAAATAAATAAAACAAACAAAAGTCGCCCTGCGTGTTTAAGCCCTTTGACGTATGTTGACACTTGTAGGCGTGTGAACAGCACCACATTATACAAAGTTTGTGTTAAAAGTTTCGGGAAAATATATTTCTTTCATGTGTTGTGCGGCGGACATAGGTGGGGAGGTCGGGTCGATAATGTATGAAGGCAACCTTCTTACTTTAAATACATTTATTGTCTAAAGACATATATCGAAAACACAATAACAATCAAGCCATGGAGAACAATTTACACTAATCCATGGCGAACAACTTACAACTAAACCTGGTGGGCGGTCACGGTATAAGTCGGGAGCGAGCCGATCAGTACCCCGTGGTCCCGTGCTCGGTCGTGATGGTCGCCGGCTGGTCGCACTGGGAACAAGTCCGAACCAATGCTCCTATCCGACGCAAGGCGCCGAACCCGGCTCCATACTAGGCCGTGATGGTCACCGGCGGGTCGCACTGGGAGCACGTCCGAACCAACGACCCTTATGTCGCCAAGCACAAGACTCTCTATGACGCAAAGCACAAGACTCCCCGGACCCTTAGGCATGAGACCCATATATACCGTCTTGTCCAGTAGGGGACGTCGTTAATCTTCCTCAAGGAATGACGTCTCCGCGAGCCACGCCTGGACCCTTGCCCTGCGGGGGTTACCGAGGGTCAGGCACACGTGGCCCGCACTGGCAGGGTCACATCCGGTTCATGTCCTGTGCAGCATTTGGACACCCTCAGTGCAGGACGGTTGGTCACTCGGGGAACTCTTTGTAACTAATCTTTGTAACTAATAGCTTGCAGCCGCGCGGAACTAAAGGCTTGTAGCCGCGCGGCCATGTCCTTGCGACATCACCCCGGTTTTTAAAGAGACATGGAAATATCAATAAAATACAGAAAAGAATACATACTACTGAACAAGTAGAATAATAAGGAGAGACCCACTTGCTGGGGTGCAAATACAGGTGTTTTTACAAAGAGGGTAACAAAGGTACTTACATCTATAAAACAGAAATCATAGGTATATGGATTGCGTTTGAGTAGTTTTGTTCGTACGTTACTGATACGGGGAGGAGCTAATGAGGGCCATAGGTTGCTGAACACTCGGATGCCCGTATAATGGTCCCTTGCCCTGAGATATCCAGAGCGTCATATTATCGGAACATTGGTCAGTTAACTAAGTAATCTTGCTCACGCTATGGTACCATTCGCCGGTACGGTCGCCTTTTATGTACACAGCACAAGGAGGAAATGCTAATTGAATTTGACAACGCTGCTTTTATTTGAGTGGTGACACCGAGAAACACCGCGATGTTGTATGAGTTGAGGCTAGGGGTTAGGATAGGATAGGCGGGTGGACGGATCAGGGTATTGCCGTTCGTGCATTGCAAACAGTATTCCGCCGGTAGAAGACAAATCGATCACGACTTGCGGTCACACCTAATTAAGGTGAGTCGGGATGCCTTATTGTAGGGCCATGGGCCATTTGCTCGTGTTGGGAAAGGTTGGGATTCGAGAGCATTAAAGCTCAACCCTTTCTGAACCCACGGCAGTAAGATCAAGATCTCAAGGCTCCCCGGCTGGCGTAATACTCTTGTGTGGGCACATCGCAGAGGGAGGTATCACCCCCACTAGGAATCCAATGAATGATAAGTACGACGGCAGTCTCTTACACTGTCCCTTAGACGTGTAGGAAGGAGAATGGACGGGGTTAATTTACCAATCTCAGGCAACTCCACGATATTTCTCAGTAGTTGCACACCATCATGACGTGAAAGTGCGAGGGAGAGATGGCATGCAGAAGGCTAAAAGAAATTATTGGCGGAGTTCATTTGCGTGATAGCGTGAGCAAGGGAATCGGTGGCTATACCCGTAAAATAATACAATCCATCACCTAAAATATCAAATAACCTAATATTACTACGTACGTTATTTACAGAACATTTTGACTAATAACTATCTTTCACACAAGGGAAAGTTCATGCTTTAGACATCGTATGCACTTAGAAATGTTCCACCATGTCGACGATTCATTACACTTCACCAGGCTGGACACTGGTTCACTTTAGTCATCGAATGCAAACGTTTGAGTCTCCACTGCAAGGTGGGAAGCTGTGTGCTTGGCACAACTATAACTACAAACATCGCCAAATTTTCAGTGAAAATCACTGTCATCTTATCAATGCCAGTACGATCACATTTGATCACTTTACGCATTACACGCTGTCGTCGGTTCTTGACGTCGACGGCGGTCCAGCGCGGGGCTCATCCTTCACACTCTGTCGGCCATCTTTGAAGAGCTTGTGCCCCTTAAAAACTGCAATTTGTGATATTCTTTCACCCTTGAACACTTGGCGATTCATGCTTAACGTCTCCGTACCGATTTCCGCAGTCCACACACAAAATTTGATGGCGTATCGCTGTTCAATCATCCGCTGCATTTTGGGCTTGCACCGAGTCACTCGATGAGGGTCCACTAGAATCACGATCTAACCTGAACGACCGCTCGCAGGCGCTTGGAGCGTGTTGAAGGTCAGATCCCCTACCACCGAGCCTGCGCCCTGCGACGTACTCACGCCTGGAACAGTCGTTTCCGATACTGTTTATACAAACCTTGTGTTTCTGTGTAGGAGTGAGAAAGTAGGTAACTCAGACTTTCGAACCGGTTGATACAAGTAATCCTTTTTCCAATTCCAAACTTTGTGGTTTACCACTCTTAAAGTAGCTATTACATTTCTTTGCAATCACTTAATGTCAGTTTGCGTCGAATGAAGTAATTTTTGTCTTTAATGTTCTAACTTTAGTTAGTGGAAGTATTAACTTCATCTAAATTCTATGTATGTGTATGACTAAATGTGACTGATTATTGCGCAGATTAATCGCATGCCATGTTAATGAGTTTCGTTAAATGGCTCTATCCTGAACCCTCTTCCAACATCAACTCCCCTGTGTTGATTTGCGGGATAGCGTCTGATCATAGATGAAACCAGCCTCTCTCTCTGGATCGCGTGGCGTAATTTATGGCTGGCGTCGATCATCCGCAAAGTGTTCACGGCAACACCTCTCCCTCTTCGCTTTATCTCTCCTCTTTTCCCTCTCGCTCCCCCCCCTTTCTGTGCCCGCGCCCGGCGCTTATCTTTCTCTTGCGCCCATCACGCTCAATTGTTTTTCCATTTCGCGACCGGATCACAGGAGATAGGAGGGGAGAGGTAGAAAGGAGGGCTCCCTTCAATCACTCGCAAGCCGCGAAGAGCTTTGCTCCATCCCTCCTCTTCCTCTCTCTCTCGTTCGTATATCTCCACGCTCGCGAGTTATTCCAGTCACTCCCTTCATCCCCGATCCTTCCTTCCCCCGCGTGTTCCCAGGTGGGTTGCGAGGGGGCGCTGGGGAAACGGAAAAGCGGTGGAAGAGGAACGACACTCTTCCTCCGCCGATCCCGTTCCTGTCAAAGTTCCACCTCCCCAAGTGTGCGGTGTGCCCTCTTCTTCGTCTCCCTCTCAGCGTGCGGAGGAGGTCGCGGTGGTGGTGCTGTGGTCAGCGTGCGTCACCAGCGGGCGGCCCCGGAGGTGAGGCAGCCGCCGCCTGCGGCCCGAAGGAAGGACGAGGAGGGTCGGCGCTGCTCGACCCAGCGCGGCGGCCGGCGGGAGGTGCGTGAGCGGCCGCTCCGAAGGCAACACCCTACTCCGCGCCCCCCATCCGCCGGAGTCGCCGGCGGGCCTCGTCGTCCTCGCCTCTCCAGATACGGTAAGTGCGAAGGGAATAATCATTTCGTGCCTCCGAAGCATCCCTGTGTTTACCCCCTGAGTGACTCGAGTCGTTTCGCCATGACATTGGTGCTCAGCGCAGTCAAACAGGGTGGAGGGGGAGACCCCGTTGTTCCGAGAAAGCAAACGCTAGGGCTTTTGCCTACCGCTACGTTTTACCGCTAACTTTATTAATCCGGCGTTTAAAGTGGTGAACTCGCTAAAATTAATTTCACTGGTAGTATTATCAAATCCCAATACGTATCATTTTATTTGTATTCGTGTGAGTTGCCTAAGATTACTTCTTTCTCTTACTTTTTCGGTCTTTACTTACTTCTATCACTTATTTAAAGATTCCATTAAGTGATAAATGCAGACATTTATCACTTAATGGAATAAGTTATCATGTTATTCATATGAAATATTTTTACAATAGAGTTAACTTGCCCATACCAATATTTCGCCGATATTTAATGCATATATTTATTGTTGAAAGTAGGTTGTTGGAAAGGTATTCCGTTCCTTAAAAGGCTAAAGAAGCGCTGTAAAGACTGCTGTATTTTATCGCACCATTGTGATGTCGACCCAGAGCACTATTTGCATCCGTTCCCGTGCTACTACTGGCGTAAGAAATCGCGATCACTAGCTTAACTACCACTACGTAACTCTCTGACAGTACCCATGGGAAAGCCTTAATTTGGCATCACTTTTGGAAACCCTCGTAGGTCGAAATCGGAGCAATGTTCATCTTATTTATTTTTAATTTTATTTTAAAACATTATTCACAAACAGCAGTAGCGCCAATTAATTGTGAAAAATATGACGAACAAGAAAGAGGAAAAAAGACAATTTCAGCATAACAATAGAACAGCAAAGTATTTGATGGGAAAATTATATTTATTTGAAATTGAGTCTCCCTTCAGAAAGTATTGGATATTTGGAGTACAAGTTGTATAACAATTAGGGTTTTTGTAATTACAATGTGTTTGAATTGAATTACAAATTGACTACACGACAAATGTTCTCTCGATCCTACGAAGTGACAGTACTACTACTCCAGTGAAGGGAGCGTACATTTTCCCGGCGCTTAGTTGTTACAAGGTTGCTCCCAAAGACCATTTCGGAAAATTCAAGCTAATATGCTTGACGATGAGTGATAAATGTGTTCAATAAGCGGAAATCTTACCGACCACAAGTACGTCGAAACTTACGAGGGCGTTGACTTCATTTTACTCTTTTTACATATCTATTGTAAGACACTTGTTTAAAAATTTAGGTTAGGTGTGTTTTGAGCCATTCCCGGAAATGGTCTCCAGCGCAAGACATCAGCATTTTGATTGGATTTTAGAAAATAATTAGAAAGTCAGTTTACTTATTATGAGAGGAATTGATGAGATCGGTTGTGATGGGTTTTAATATTTCTAAGTCACGGATCACGATTCTCGTTCTAAGTTATCACTGCCATGGTTATGATTCGTCCCCAGATATCGTTCTTGTGCTGCTGAAGTAGCGTTATCGTATGTGCTCTCTCTGCCTCGATTGCCATTACAGTGATCTAGCTGTTCGTTACCCTTAATATACGGCGATTATTGCCTAGCAACATGTTGGGAAAGTTAGATATCTTAGATATTTTAGTATCCTGCTAGCCACCGCTGGGATATGTGGCAGGGGTTGAATGTGCACCAGAATAATTTGGACACGAATATGACCCTGCCGCGGTCGGTCAATCTTGTTCTGATTCCTTATCGTTCGTGGAAAAAATTACATGAAAAATCTATCTGTTCCACACTTGATCTCTTTAATTCTATTGGCATGATCTCTCCTACCGAAGTACGATGGGGGTAATGACACATTTTCAACATCAATGCTAAAGAGACGTCCTTCCAATTTATGAAAGTAATTTAACCTTCACTCCAATAGTAATTCCCACTCTAGCTCCCCTAATATTTTGGATACGCTACTAAGTTTCTCATAACAACGTTTTACAAATCTAAGCTATGCTACGCTGCACGTGATCCAACTCCGTAATCAATCCAACTTCGTGAGGATCCCATATACACGCAGCATATTCTACATGAGGCCTAACCAGCGAAAGATAACATTTCTCCTTGACCTTTTCGTCACATTTACCCAGAACGCTTCTCATTAATTCTAATTTTTTGTTAGCTTGTCCACATCTTCCCCGTATGTGTTTCGCACAGATGAGGTTAGCTTGATAGGGTGTTCTTTCTTGTCATCTGTCTCCAAGCCGTCAATTTATTTCGCAGAAAACTGTCGATGAAACAAAGTAAGCCATTCGTATAGAAACATGATAGTCACCTATATACTAATGAAATAAACCTTAAAAAATTGAGTACTTCTTTGTGGCGGAAAAAAACGTGTTTTTTGAGTTCTAAAATGAAATGGGTCGATGTGGGGGAAGTTATTCATCCTTATATACTTTGCCTTCATTCGTGATAATTATAATTTTAAATTTGCTTGTTCTTGAGCAAATTTTTATATAAATTTAGCTGATATAGTGACAAAGTTCTGTCTTCCATTGTTCCCACCCTCTTTTAAGTTAATAATGTCGAGGAACCGTCGCACTTGTACATTTATAAAATGCGATTCAGCGTTACTCGATGGTTTATGAAGCGTTTTCTGATGGTTTACATAAGTACCTCTGACTCACCCTGCAGTATCAGTGATGCCACTGGTAAACGCACTCGATGCATGGACCTCGGCGGTGGTTACGTGCATAAAATGGAGGTTCGAGGAGATGGTCTGTTTTATGGAAAAAATTTTTTAAAAATTTGAAAACTTTGAAAATCATAAGTGTCAGCGATCATTTTAGCGTTGGCCATTGAGAGGTCTTTGCGGAAATAGTTGCGGTTAAATATGTTTTTGGTGAGCAATTGGTCAAGTTTCAAAGGCTTTGGAAACATTGGAACGACAGCGCTGTCATGTTGGTGAACTCGGCCCTACGTCGGAGGCAGTCATCTGGTGATCTGGGATTCTAATAACAACAACAAACAACCAACAATATGTTATGAGGAGCGGGTTTCAAGCTGGATGCGTTGCGATTGATTCCAGCAGGAGTGTTCTTTTTCTTCTTCTTCCCCTCACGCTCTCTCTCACGCTCTGTTTATTTGTATGACGTCAAGTTGGCATATCTTCCTGGAAATCTCAATGCTTCTTTGACATTATGTTCCAGAGGGGGTGTGTTAAGGGGTCCTTTCGGTAAGTGTGCGTGTAAATTTGATATCTTCGCCGGGAAGCCACTTCAGGAAATGTTCATCGTATCGATCCCCTCGGGTGGATTGCTGTCCGTTATCTGATTACCGAAATCGATGGCTATGATATCCCATTGCGCTCTTCGCGCTTACAAGATCGGATCGGCCATTCAATGCCGGGCTCGCGTGCCAAAGCGCGTCTCTTTTTACCTCGTGGGAATAGATTATCTTTTGTCTGTCAGCTTTCGCGGTATTTGCACGGGTTAACTTGAAAGTTTACAGTTGGGCTTCCCATGAACGTATCGCAGATTTTTTTATGAGCTGTAGGTAATGGATTTTTTATTTTGTCAATTTAAGTGATGGGAATCATATTCAACAAAAGGAGGAATAGATTAATGGTGATTCGACATTAATTGGGGCTCATCTCAATAAATTGTCCTTCAAGCTTGGATACTTGTTTGTTACAAAATTGTTACCGAAGAATACTAGTTGAGATTGGTATTATTAATTTTACGTAGTAACCTGAAAGCCACCTCTAGGGTGTGTGGCAGGGGGTGATTACACATCCCCCTTAACCCGGTCGGGCAAAGCTATTCTAATATCTTATAGTTCGTGGAAAAGTGACATCTTAAATTGATCTGTTCCACTCTTAATTGTCCGATGTGATCACCCGTATGACAGTGGAACTCAATTGACCATTAGAATCTGAATGCGCTGAAAGTAAGTCATAATCTTGTTTGACATTAAAAGGCTGATAAATCCTAGATTGTTCATTCCAAGTGCAGGAAACTTCATTGGCGAAAGACCGCATTGGTGCTTTTTCGGCCGGCTTGATCTTTTTGTGTCCTAAAGGGAACTCTTCTCGTTCGTCTTTTGGTAAACGCCGAAAAATTATGTTTTTAGTATCGTTTTTAACTGTTTTCTTTCCATCAAGGAAAAGCATTCGCGCTTTGGTGAGGGTAATTGTTCGGTGGTATTTTGGAATAGATTTGTAGCGCTCTGCCTTCCTCGGACCCTGTGTTTATTTTTCTCGTGCCCTTCATCGCTACCTTTCTCCTTTATTCTCCCACCGCCACCCAGTTCTTCACTCTTTTGTACCCATCATTTAGTTTTTTTGCATTTTTCATTCTTTTGTGACGATGATATGAAGAATTTATGTTCATTCCGGTTCACGTACATATTTTATTCCTCTTTTAGATTCATTTTCAGTATAAATCAAGCTTTGTGGTGCCATAAGAGTAATGATAAATGGAGAGTATATTATAGTTATTTTCGAGACGGTAAAAGGCGGATTGGAGTTTAATTATCGTCAAAATAACTCATAGATACGTAAACCGATGGTGAATTAATTTCTAAAATGTTAATATATTGCAACATTACCAGAGAAAATAGGAATTTCAAAATGAATTAATAATTGGGATTTGCTTTTTTATCAAAATCATCTTCAGTTGACATTCGATTTCGGAAAAATTCAAAATATGTATGATTGCATTCGTTGGCGTTAGGATTTAGCTCTAAACTCATTTATTTTATCCACACCCTTTGTTTATAGCTTGTTCCATTACTTTAATTAACATCTTCATGTTGTCATATATTTTCACTTGAGAAGTGTATTTCGCAGAACATTTCATAACAGTAGCGGGGGAATCAGTTTTACTTTACCATGACTGCGTCCTTGCTCCCCAATTCCAAGATTTGCTAACGCTTATATGTCATATTTTTAAATCCATTCTTCGCACAATTGATGTCTTGCATAATATACAGAGATATGTTGGCTATGTTTTCGCTACTCGTTGTTCTAAGGAATTGTAAAGTTCATGGAATTTGCTCGAATATCTTTGTGAATGAATATTAATAGTTTCTTCAGAATGGAGGGGGGCCTGTATTGTCGGAAGAGAAGTTTATAGTTGCTGGCATGTCGATAAAAATACCACCGCTGTTGATTCCTCATAAACAACGTGGTTTTTATCATCGGATCAAAAAGTCATTTGATCGTTAAATAATTTATAACTATGCAGTAAATATTCAAATCGACTCATAGCGTATAACCTTATTATTGCAGAGGCATGGAGGTTATCGGCTATTTCTTGAGTAACATTGAATACAAAGATTATTTTGAAAATGAAATATTACTATTCAGATGCAAATTTGCTGAAGATTCGTTAAAAATAATACGGTATATTATTAATCAATCTTATTTTACCTGGATAATTATTAATCATTCATGATACACAAGATACTTGTATGTACTACACGTAGATAAGCTGGTACGCGATATTACTATATTTATTAACACGGATAAGAAACTTAACGATAGTCAATTAATACGATTTGAGGCCGAACTAATCTTGGGTTTGCAGATTCTTATCTAGAGACCGTGTTAAATTTTCATTTTTTTTTTCAAAATAATAGATTGTTCTCCATGCACTTTAGCTTGAATGCCTGCACAAAATTGCCAATTTACTCGCCTGCAGCTTGTCCACAGCTAATTATTTTATAATAATTGTAAAAACATGTAATTACAATAATTATAAAGCCCATGTCCGTTTTCAATAAACGTCCACCACCGACCATATGCTTTGATACAGGAACATACTTCAACGAGTGATTACGTACACGGCAAAGCGCACGAAGAACATAGAAAACATACGTTTCATTGGCTGTTAACCTCACTAATGCCTCTCCCATGGTCAAATCTATGGTTTCTTTAATGCGAAATTGAGTTCTCATGTGTGTGTACTATTATAGGTGTAAACGCCTATTACTATGAGAAACATTTAGTAATTATTTCTAGTCAGTGATAGCGAATACTACTGGGATTAATATTAAATGACATTTGATTCCTTTATCTAACTCTAACTCCTACGTATGTGCTACATTGAATTATGCATCAATGATATTGACGTTTCGATTCCGTGAATTAGATAATTACTGCAAAACCGTAATTAAAATACTGGTTTGTAATCGTTTTGCGTTGGGTTATCCTTCGATTAGTGATTCGAGTCATTTACTTTCTCATGCTCCGTGGGTTATTTGCGGGAGACATTTCTCGAAGCGCCTCGATGTCCCGAACGGAAGTTTCCCACCACTCTCGGGAAATGTCTTTTTTTTTCGTCCACTTTTTTTCCTGCCCCGAATCCCTCTTCCGGTGCTTCCCAGTGCCCGCCTATTGTGAGCGACGCCACTGGCGTTTTGTCATTTAACGATGTCTGCGTCAGAGCCCGCTCGGTCGCAAGCCTACAGCTTCAACCACGCATAAGTGGTCCTCAGTATAACGGTTAGCATGGCGGTTGCCTCCCCTGAAGGACCGGGTTCAGGCCGAGGACCCGGGTAAGCGGGTCTGGACTTACATTAGCGTCCTCTTCTCCATACTTGTGTGTAGAAATGGCTGAGAGTTTCCAATGCTGTTACCATTGACACGTTGACGGAGTCTATCGTTCATTGAAGTATGAACTACTTCCGCATATCATGTGCCCACAAATTGTTTCTGGATCAAATGTGGGAATGGGGTACATTGGTTTTTCTGCCCTCTAACAAGCTTAAGAGCAGAAAAACTTAAAAATTGAAAGTTCCCCGCAGTGGAATTTTCGCTCCTCTTAATATATGTTGTGGTTTTTTATTGCTAAAATATTTCAAAATGTTTTCATCATGAAATATATATTTTTCATCATCACATATGGTTTTACGAATCTAGAGTATTTCACTGAATCACTTGATCACCCCTTGATCATTCGTTTCCTACCTACTTATTTTCTGTGGCCATTAATTCTAAAACTATTTTTTATTATTTTTATAGAAAATGTAGGAATGACATTCTTAAGGCTTAATCACTGATGCATTAAAACGTGTAGAGGTACATAACGCAAAAATATGAAGCACAAGTGTGAATTCTGAAATCAACTGAAACATGTAACGTGAGCATAGATGTCAGCTGAGAAAATTTAGTTAATAGTGTTTGCTGAAATCATGAAATGACAAATTTGTTTAGATTAGGGAGGTAAACAATGAGTACTTAGTTACCGACTCGAGGTCTGTGTATATGGTGCATCAACGAAAATGATTTTTGGTGTGAACTTATGGACAAGTTCTACATCATCAATAGGTTCTTCCTTGATTTAAAATATTCGTAATTTGGATTTCATGTGATCAATCAATGATCAGTCAATGATTTGGATCCCTTAAAAAATGGACTCTCATATCCATGTAAAATTTTTAATATCGATGTTCAATCCTGTGTTTTACGGCAAGAGAAATTAGGTTTAGGTTATTCTAATTTTTCAAGACAACTATACCTTTTCTGGTCTTTTTACAGTTGTTCAATATAACCGCTTTTTATTTATAGAGGCAATTCAGTCGGACGCTGATAGGGCAGGAAGCAATTTTGTTTGTCCTTTTTCATGTTAGACCCTTGCGCTGCATAGGGTGGGTATATTCGTCAATTTGTCAGATCAAGCACCATTAAGTAAAGTGAACATATTGGGCTTGATAATTGAAAAACAAGTGGTAAGTTTTCATCGTCATGAGTAAATTCCAAAAAGTCGCAGCGCCTCGCATCGCTCACCAAGGTCGTCACCTGGATGAAATCATTTTCAAAGCCTACTAATAAAAAAATGGCATTAGATGTAGTCAGAAATAAAACTCTTTTTTATCTAGGTTGTTTTTTTTACAATTTACCCGTCCAATCTGGGAGTCCATTCTGACTCATCCTGCGTTTCAGTAGCCTCTTCACAGACATCAGATTGTTTACTTTATTAATAAAGCAATGAATTTCAATTGAACGGTAATCATTCCCGCCCGTCCCAATGAAACCTTCTGATCATAGTTCCATCATCGTCTCAGTTTATTTTTAGCCTCTCCTTCGGCCTTCACTCGAATCCTAAAACAATGGAAAGTTCTTTCGCGTGGAAATGCCATAATTTAACTTGGGTATTAAAATAATAATTATACTAATATTAGATAAGTAGTGAGTGATTTGTTTGTAAATAAGCTTCAAAAGTACGCGCGTTTATCCCAGACGTTGAATCGAGAACGCGAGACCGTGCTCGAGAAGCGTGTACTGTGCTGTTCCCTGGTGACCTTTTTACCAACCAAGCCGTATTAGTTCAAGCTTTCACCGATAAGGTGACAAGGTCTTCCGCCATCGCGCGCCTTATTTCAATTCCGTACCATCGAGACTTGAGAAGAGGAATTGTATTTTAAGAAAGAAATAAATTTTTTTTCTGCAATTGCATATTCGCAAAAAAATTGTAGAATTTTGAAGAACTTAGAAGTTTCATTTGCAAATGTATCGGCCTAACTACATGAATGCCGTAAAAATATTATATTTGATAATTAGTTGAAACGAGGTTATCGTTTTATCATGATGTTAGCAATTCATTATCAGATTCTTAATTCATCATCGTTTGTTGGATCTTGGAAATACCACGCCGAATGCACCTCGGGTTCCCGTCCGATCACCGAAGTTAAAAGCCGTCGAGCCCTGTCAATACTTGGGATGGGTGACTTCCTGGGAAAACCGGTTACATTTGGCAATATTTTGTGAAAAGTATTCTTGAAAGCAGACAACTTTCATTTGAAAATAATAACATAGAAAGTGTTTGGTGCACCATACTGCTATCCAATCAAACCAACATTAATTTATGCTCTTTCTATAGACCTCCAGACTCAGATTTTCAAACACCTAATGCCCTCAATGAACAAATAAATAGATTTACACGCAAAAATAATAAATGCATCAATATAATTGGTGGTGACTTTAACCTCCCTGGTATCGACTGGGACAGCAATAGCGTTAAATCTGGGACCCGTGATCGCGAATCTTGCAATTTCTTACTAAAATTAGTTCAACGAAACTCGCTCCATCAAGTAGTACGCACTCCCACCCGTGGCCAGAAGATATTGGACTTATTTCTTACGAACACACCGGAACGCATTAGTAGTGTATCAACTGACGAGGGTATGAGTGACCATAAATCAGTTATTATCAACTTGAATGCAGAAATATAAAAGAATGTTAAGCCAAAAAGAAAAATTTATAATTATCATAAAGCAGATTTTGAAACTTTTGCCAGCCATTTAAACTCTTCACTACCCTATTTCAAAACGCGCTTAAGTCTTGCCACCGTGGAAGAAACTTGGACACAGTTTGTCAAAATTATGCAAAAAGGAATCACAGATTTCATCCCTGTAAAAAACGTTGAAGCAAATCGTGACCCCAGGTGGTACAACAAAGGCGTTAAAAAAGCCCTTCGAAAGCAGAGAATGTTACAATCTAGGGTAAAGAAAGCAGGTCTGAACTCTTCACTCTTGGACAATAAACAGCTTTTGGACAAGTATAGATCCTCTAAAATTGATACCAAAACACAATTACGTAGCGCTTTACAAGACTTTATACGTAAAGTACTCTGCGAGTATTTGGACACTGACCCCAAAGCTTTCTGGTCATATGTTAGGGAAGTAAATGGGGGTCAACAAACCGTGGCCTGCTTAAGGGATTGTAATAATATCATTCATACTGACAGTGAGGGTAAAGCCAACATTCTAAACAAATTCTTCCAAAGCGTTTTCACGAACGATGTAGCCACCGCGTATCTCCAAGAAACAATATATACTGAACCCATGGCAAAAATAACAGCGGAAGAGCAAGGAATTGTCAAATAACTCAAAGACATTAAATCAAGCAAATCTCCGTGTCCCGAAAACATACCAGCTGGGGTGATAAAATACTTAGCTCCTAACATCGCCCCGTACCTCGAATTTATATTTAACAAATCCCTCACCGAGTGCAAAGTCCCTAAGAATTGGAAAACCACCCAAAAAAACGCCTATTATTAAAAGTGGTGACAGGGAGGACTCCAGCAATTACAGACTCATTTCTCTCATTTCTATATGTTGCAAAATTTTAGAGCACATAATTGTCAGGTCAATAATGAGACATCTTGATAACATTAACTTTTTAAGTGACAATCAACACGGATTCAGAAAAACCCGCTCATGCGAGACCCAATTAGGATTATTCACACATGACTTACTTTTATCGGGTGATCGTGGTAGGCAAGTGGATGCGATCTTTTTAGATTTTCAAAAGGCATTTGATAAGGTTCCACATCGTAAACTCATCCATAAATTAAAGGGCGCAGGTATACACAAGGGCGCAATAACATGGGTTGAAGACTTCCTTTCAGAGCGGGAACAGAGGGTAGTCCTTGACGGCGCTAGTTCTACCAGCGTACGAGTCACCTCGGGGGTTCCTCAGGGAAGTGTTATCGGACCTTTACTAATCTTGATTTTTGTTAACGATTTGAACCGCGAAGTGAAAAGTAAGATAAGGATGTTCGCGGATGACACAGTAATCGGGAGATATCTGGGGATGAGGATCGTTTAATTCTAGCACGTGATTTAGATTGCATTAATGAATGGTGTTCAAAATGGGGATTGCCTTTAAATCTTAATAAATGTTCGGTGATAAATTTCTTTGAAAAATCCACGGGATTCGTTGACAAATTAGCTGGAGTTGACCTTGAAATAGTTGATACGGTGAAATACCTAGGTGTTACATTCACTAAAGACTTAACTTGGGGGACCCATATACGTAAAGTCTGCGGGCAAGCATATAAAAAATTAGGATGTTTAGACGAATTGTCGGCAGAAATGACTCCAAGGTTAAGGAACGTTGTTATCACGCTCTTGTAAGGCCCCATTTAGAATATGCATGCAGCGTATGGGATCCGTGTGAAAAAGTCCTCATTCGGGAAATTGAGAAGGTTCAACGCCGGGCAGCTCGTTTCGTGGAAAACTGTTACGATAAAACGAAAAGTGTCACTAAAATGCTTATGGAGTTGGGATAGGAATCATTGGAAGAAAGATGACTCAATGCTAGGTTAAACTTGCTAAATAAATTCAGATCCGCATGTATCAGCACCGAGGTCTCGAAAAGTATTCGCCCTCCAACATACATTGGTCGCTTAGATCATGTATACAAAATTCGGGAAATAGATGCCAGAACTAGCAGACTCAAGGACTCCTTCTTCCCACGGACAATACGGGATAACAACTGTAGGGTTACACTCGTAGATAACAAAAATGCCGCTTGTCACCCTCGGCGTCTAGGTAACAATTAGTTATAGTCAATTGCATGCACATTCACTAACCTCCTGTGTGTTGTTGTCAAAACCCTTCCCGCATTGCCGTTAAGTAATGTAGTGCTGTTGACAGTATTGTTTGCTCTGCTTTTGGTACCCTAAATTTCCCCTTCCATCCCTTGTCCCTCTCCGTGGCGGAGCCCTCCATTTCCACCATTCTTCCTTTGCTTTATTTGTGGCCCTTCTCAATTTATTGTTAAACCCTTTGTACTTCATTTTGCCTAACTCTGTGCTTACGTTCTTACATCTTCTTCTCTCATACATCTTTGCCATCATCTCATCCGTTACCCATGGTTTCCTTATCCTTTTCCCGTTAACGGTTCCTATAGTGTCTTTTGCGGCTTCCGATATCTCTTGCTTGATACATTCCCATTTTTCTTCGATAGTACTCAGTCCTTTACCGTCATCCATCATTTTTTCTACAGCCTGCTGATACTCCTTCCTGGTTAATCCATTTAATGCTTCTATTTTCCATTTCTTAACCCGCCGCCCTTGCCTTATCTTCTTGAAACGGACGTTACATTTCATAACAACTAATTTGTGGTCAGAGTCCGCATCCGCTCCTGGGAAACTGTGCGAATTTATCAAACTGTTCCTAAACCTGTGTCTAACCATAATATAATCTAACTGATACCTTTCTTAGTCACCTGGCATTTTCCATGTATACCTACGCCTTTTGTGGTGTCTAAACCATGTGTTGGTGATGACTAGCCCCTGTCTCCTGCAGAATTCAATTGCTTTCTCCCCGCGTTCCGTCCTCGTGCCTAACCCATAGTCCCCCACCTCACCACTATCTCTTCCTTCGCCTACTGTCGCATTCCAATCCCCCATCACTATCAAATGTTTTCCTGCAGGAACACACGCGATTATATCCTCTAACTCATCGTACCACATATCGACTTCTTCCTCCTTGTGGTTGCTCGGTGGCATGTATACCTGAACAATGACCAAGCTCGTCGGCTCTGCTTTAATCTCTACGAGTAAGATTCTATCAGTTGCTTGCTCTGCGTTAACTACGCAGAGCAAGCAACTTGCTTCTTCCGACCCCTTTTATTCAATATTACGGCAACCCCTCGTTGGCTATCTTCCCCGCCGCTGTATATTATTCTACAATTATCACTCCAGTAATCCACGCTATCCTTCCATCTCACCTCGCAGAGACCTAAAACATCTATATTACCTCTTTCCATCTCTCGCTTAATATTCTCTAATTTTCCTGTCCTCAACATTGTCCTGACGTTCCATGTTCCTATTCTAACTACTTTTGTCTTCTTCTGCGTCTTCTGTCCTGCTGCTGTTATTTCTCCCCCGCAAGGGTTTCGTGGGATGACGACCGCAGAAGCCTGGCCTCCCCCGCTGCCGGGCACGACACACGGCCTCTTGGGCCGAGTCCCGTAGTCGCCAGGACTCATATTCTCTATAGTGCCTATAATTATATTCCTGGAAATGATAATTGAGGTGGTTTCCCGTTGCCTTCCTCAATAGTGTTTTTAACGTGACACCATTACTCAATGGTCGCCCCACTGGGGTCAGACGCCTTTGCAGCCGCCTCACTGAGGAACAGACGCTGCGTGGAGTACCTTTCGTCTGGCTCCTAACCTTCGACCTATCTGGCATGGGTGACCCTACCAGGAACAATTATATTTACTCCCGCCAGCACCGCTCTAGGGGTCATCGGAACACACAAGCCCTTCCACCACGACCAGGTTGTAGTCCAGCGGAGGGCTACCTGGCTGAAAAAGTTGAAAAATTTTGTTGTATTGTACCTGATGATGATGCGCAGCATCGAAACCATGGTCGTATTGTATTAAAAGTGTGTGGAAGTGCAAAGTTTTTTTTCTCTTTCTTTCACCCTCACCACGGGTGTAGTTTATTTGAGTCAATAATTCCTCTCGAAAATTGATGAAGGCCATTATTGAAATTGATATTTCATATATCCGAGAATCACCCCAGTAGAAGGTGGAATATTATCTCTGAATTTACATAAATGATAAATATGTTTTGGAGTCTACCTAGCGATGATGTTTTAAAAGACCAGAACAACTTCAAAGCAGTTCTTCTCCTTGCCTATTGAAGTGTCTAGTTAAGGGTAAACGCTGCGTTATCGCTTTCTTTATTCTTTCGCGAAGCTTGGCCATAGAACTCGTCTTGAATTCTTTGATCTTCGATACCACCTTGAAGATATACTCCCATGTAAGGTGCATGATTGGTTCCGCTTCCCAGTGCGTCATCGGCTCGCCGCTAATCCTCTCGCCGGGGCGCAGCCCGGGGCCCCCTCGGAGGTATTCCGGGCGCCAGCTTCGCGGATATCTACCCCCCTCGAAGGCACACTTATCATTCCCAACCGCAGTTTGCCCGCAGGCGGGAGACCGCAGCCATGCCTCCTCTCACTCACTCCTGCTCCCAAAGCCATCCCATCTTCTATCGGCTTCTTTCTCTCCCCCCCCCGTCGACTCCCCCCCTGCGCTCTGTCATCTCCCCTCCCGACAAATGACATGCTTTTCTCTCGGGTTCCTACAGCCATTTCTCTCCTGAGCCCCGAGGACTTCCCCATCTTCATACCGCCGTGTTTCACAAGCTTCTATTTTCCGTTCGGACGCATCTAATTGAATACCAGCATGAAAGTCAAGTGCGCGACATTTACGCGACGTTTGAGGTCGAGAGAATTTCCGAGTTTTGCGTGATTGCCATAAACTCGTAACATAGTCAGTTTTCACGGAAGACCCAACTGGAGCTTGACCTTTGTGTGTCTCTAAAAGGTACACTTATTTTAATTTTTATTATCGTTCATGTATAATGCGGGAAATGTCGCGACTGAAAGTGGTGTTTAGTCACGCACAAATGCCTGGGTTTACATATTTACAAACTAGGCAATGGTGCTCGTGGGTAGTAGTAGGTTCCAAATTGTATGAGGCTCTAAACGGTGGAAAAGGTAATTCAGAATTGCAGGAATTATGTGAATGGTAATGTCTCTGTTTCGCATTCGTGGTTGGTTTACTGATATTTATCTCCGTTTTTATGAAAATGGTCTGCCCTCATTGTTCGTTCATAACATCTAACTTATTGTGCGTTCAAAAATTCATAAAAATGATGTATTTTTCCAAATTAGACCTGTTAACACCGAGAGCCTTTTATGGGTTATTTCGGCATCATCGACTAGAAAAATTGAATTTGTGTGGTTTTTTGCGCTAGCATTGCATCAATTACATGTTCCACTTTAAATTGGCAAGGCATTGGTGTGTGTGTTTCTATGACCAAGTAAATAAATGAAATAAAGGCTGTGCTCATCAAAAACCTAATTTAACCGGTGAAGTACCAATGATGATATAGCTTGTATTCTCCTCTAATCGATAATTTGAATTGTTAGAGATGTGAACTATCATCTAAAGAAGTTCATGTTTGAAGGTTGGATGGATATTTTGTTTCATATCGTTTATTTCTTATGCGTGTAGTATTGACTGTCGATAGGCCTTTTGATCCATTATTTTGTAGTTCGAACGAATGGGACGGAGACAGGGGTGCCACGGCATCGAGATGAGGGGTTCGACGGCTTGTGGAAATCAATAAGAAATAGCGTTTGAATTCTTTTTGCATACTTTTGGTCGAGATGCATTAAACGCGCCCAGTCGTGAGGAAGTTCAATCTATTAGGTGTATATTAGTCAAGATTACACCCCAAAACTCCGTTATTTCCTATTCGGAAGAGAGAAAAAAACATGTTACGGGTTAAACTTATTTCGTAAAAAGCTTCTTCGTGTTTTTCAAATATTCCTTAAGTAAATTCTATGTGGAGTCTAATACGGACCATTTACGATATTTGGGATTTTTGGAAGTCCTGATCGATTTTAACGAGACCTGGACATCAGTGAGAATTTCAGTATTGCATCCCATCTGTTTCCTGTCTTAAAATAATTCTACCTTTAATTGTTCGGCGCAATGAATTAAGGGTAGGGCCGTGCCTGTTTCAACATTGGAGAGGGATATCTTCTTGAGCGTGATTGAATTGTTTTGCCATCGCTGCGTGCGTCAGTCGCTGTTTTCATTGCTATTGTGTGAGTTCCTGTGCTACGCGGTCGTCGGAATGACAGGACGTGTAGAGCAAATATGCTGCTTCAAGTTGCGTGTATGTCAAAAGCTTGGTACTTACAAAACATTCCGTAAGATTCGGTAGCCGAAACATTTCGTAAGAGTCGGTAGTTATTTGAAGAAGGTCCCGTGGGTGGCACCCAAAGAAAGGAGAGGTCCAACCGTTTCGAAAATGGCCTCTCATCTGTGGAGAAGGTCTGGGGGGACAAGCACAGAGCGTAGTGCATGTCTCTCCGATAAAGTGCGAAATTTGATATCGGAAGATCGTCCGTCGACTGTGCGGTTAGGGTGGCAAAGATTCCGTGCATGGACATACTCCCATTGATTGCCGAATTTGTGGCCAGGCTGTTTTGAAGCAGGAGCAGAAAGCAATCCGCATTGGCATGGTTCAGGACATGTTGGACACTCCCTTATTCTCATCACTGGAAACGAGTCATGGGTGTGAGGGTTCGACCAGAAAACAAAAACTCACTCATCAAAATGCAAGCATTCCTTGTCCCAAAGGTCCAGTAGTGCGACAAGTGCGGAGTAAATTCAACGTGATGCTGTCTCGTTTGACAAGTTCTCTACCGTCTCCAAGATGCAGTTCGGCGCCAAAGACCGGACTTCTGGAAGTTGGAAAACCGGCAGTTGCATAACGACTGTCCTCCAGCTAATTCATCTCGCCTCATCCTGGCTTTAATGGCAACAAATGAAACTGGTGGTCCAGTAGGCTCCGTACTCTCTAGATATGGCTCCGTTTGATTTCTGGTTCCTCCGAAGGTAAAGATGCCACTGAAAGGCCCCGATTCTAGAGTAGATGGGAGATAATGCAGAACGCGACGGCAGAGTTGCTGGTGATTCCAAAAGATGGCTTCTAGAAGTGTTTCCAGCAATAGAAGCCTAATCGATGGGCTAAGTGCGTTGAGGTGCAAAGTGCCAAATTTGAAGGGAAAACTGACAAAAATCAGAGAAACTTGTCTTAAGGGTGAGGTTTAAAAGAAAATCCAGTGAATTACTTACTTGGTGGATTCAGGGATTCATTTTGGGAAGAGTAGTCAGAGAAATGAACGTTGGTATACGCTAGAGGAATTCCAAATCTTACTACTGTGATCGTTCCATGAAACCACGAGCAATTTGCTTCTCTTGTTGCAACTCTGTGGAATTGGTACCGTAAGTGTGGACTGAGCCTTAAATTCCGGTAGTTGCCGAAGTAGTCACTCCGCTTAAATATTGAACCCGCGAAACGATTTTGAACGGGGAACTTGGAAGCGATACTATATTTGATGTACAGGAAAATAAATAGAACCAGACCAAAGGAAAATTTGAGTTCTGTACATATTCGTTTATCGCTTTAAGAAGTGTGGATTATGTTAACGGATAGGAAACTCTCCCGTTTGTCTGATAGACATATTTCCAAGCCCCGTGACTTCCCTAACATGTTGGCAAAACGTCAATATTTACTGTAATGACAATTTCTAATAATATTTCATGTGAGACCTTGTGGAAAATATACGACTTGAGTGCCATTATTCGAGTACCGTATTATACTCCATTAATTTATCTATTTATCTCAGAATAACAATTTTCAGATTCTAAAGTAATCATTATTTTTTATAGAAGGGTAAACGGCCGGTCATTACCGTTGCTCAGCATAAACGCGAATATTGCATGCAATACTTCTGTTTTGATCGAATCTATTGAAAACCAATGCTGAAACCTGTTGGCTATTAATGATAGTCACTGCTGTGCTAATATTTGAGATCTACTGCGTTAATATTTTAATAGAAATTGAACAAATCACAGAGAAAATGAATCAATTCAAATATTTGTTACTGCAGCGGAAATAGTTGGAGATATTTGTTAAACTGATTTATGGTGCTGTAAATATTCTTATTATATCATATTTTATGTATTATAATTGTTGGCTCCCTCTATCTCTTTCGCTATATTTGGTATTTTTGAAGTTGAACTCTATTCCCGTCTTTATTGCTGGCGCCACTCCTTGGACAGCTTGCAGGGAAATAGGGAGCAAACCAAACGGTCTAATGTCAAGATTCTCCGCAACTTATTCTAAGTCTGGGCAATCTTTGAATTTCTGATTATCTCTTGCGCGTTTGTTGTCCCTTTAACACCCAGTGTTATTTGAAATGATTCAGTTTTTAAGTAAAAAGAGTATAATTTGTATATTTTGACTATCGAGGAGATAATTTCTGGCAGGGGTAAGGCTAATTAGTAAGGGGGTCAAGGCCAATAGGTAAGTTCGGTTAATAAAGATGTATTTCCACTTTAATATTATACTTTACCCCATATAATATATTATTGCATACCCCGTCGAAAGTAATTGTTCTACTGAATATGCATAGAAAATTTTAATACTGCTTCAAAAACCAGAAAATCGAAGCTTTGGGCCTAACGTTTTTAGGAGATAATAGTGGAAAATTCAAAAATCTGTGTTACCGAGAAAAACTAAAAAGCATCTCTCTAAGTGAACGAGTAATCATCTCAACCAAATGAATTGGTAATAGTTTCGAATGTAAATGGGGAGCAATAATTTTATGTTAGCTGTAAACGATGATTTAATCATGTTTCACATGCGATATTATATTCTTGGTGGACATAAAGGAATGATGCGTATGAATAAAATGGGACATGATCCAGTAGTTGGGTCGTGACTTGTTTAACCTAGTTTTTTCTTATGATCGTTGGTTTTGGGAAAACATCAAATCCAAAAATCGCCCCATAATGGATGCTGTACTGCGCTCCTTCTGACCGGATTTCACTGTAACTTTGCGATGTACTCCATGCCTTGGTGGTGTCGGAGATAAGACGATGTTTTCGCTCGCCATGTTTATTTCAGTTTTCAGCTCTCATTCACACTCTCAGAAATTGGAATGTCACGGAAAAATATGTCGCACCCAGGAGATCTTTGGGAAATCCTTACGCCATCCCCGCGCTTCTCCAATTTCCCTTCGACCTTCGTGTATTGCTTAGACGCGTGACGCTCTGAAAGGAGTCCTTCCTTTGCGGAGTTCATTTTCGGAGGACGCGGTTCATTTAGCGAAACCGAGAAGTCATTCAGTTTTGAGGCAAGGGTTTCCAAATTTCTCTTTTTTTGTGGGATCTCCCGTATTTCATATTACTTGCTAATCTACATTTCTCTACCGGCTCCCGTATTTAATCAGTTCTTGACGAGCATACCCTTGTTTTTCAACATCAAAAGTGTTGATGAAAATTGTTTAATTTTTCAAAGAAAGTAACTACATTTATGGAAAAGTCAAATTGAGTGGAAATTTTAGTAAACATCAAACCAAACCTATCTTGTAAATAGTCGCTAATGTCCGCACATATTATGTAGTAAATTTGTTTCTGGTAATTGGGGTTAGAGTTCAGCTCGTACTACGGCCATGTCTGCGAGAAACTCGGCGTTTTTCCTTGGGGACATGTGGCAGTTATTACAGTAATCCTCGGGAGCTTTATTCTCCTACCTAATAATGTCCTTGATGACACTTTGGTGCCCTTTTCATTTCTAAAAGTTTTTGCCACTCTTGCTGTCTTCGTTTCTCGAGGGGCTCTCGCGCTAGTTACTCCAATCCAATGCTTTCTTCTCGGAGAGAGCCCTTCGGCATATGAAAATCACACAGCCTATGGGGAGCAATTCCTTTCCCTATGCTACCGCACCTTCGCTGTGATTTTCCACGAAGATCCGGTATCCATAAAATCACATGACTTGAGGGAAGCTGCTGGGTTTCCAGAGACCAATTCTGAATCATCCGATGGATAGCCATAAGTTCTGCGCTCTGGGTCACCCGCCTACTCAAAAAAACTATAAAACTTTTATTCCCACGTGTAATTATTGCGATGGACAATCCGGTTGCTGAAGTTAGATTTTAAAAAATTGGCCATTCTAATTCTAACTGCAATCGTAGTTGAATCTGGAGACACGTGCTGCTCGGGGTTTTGGAGGGTGGGATGACAAGGGTGATGGGAGGGAGGGGCCGGGAGATGTCATCAGGTAGTGGCGATGGCATTAGTGTTCACGGTGTGTTTTGAAGACGGAAGGGAACGGAAAGGTTTTGACGCGATTGGGGGGGGGAGGGCGGGGAGAGGGCAATGGCACCTAGGTAGGAGCACCAGGCCAATCACCTGGGGGAGGGGGCGTGCGAGGGTTTTGCGGGGACAAGAGGGGAAGGGGTTGGAAGCGGAAAATGGCCACCGGCTTTAGGGTGGGGCGGGGGAGGCAGTTATGTAGTGGGGATAGGTGTGTGGGGAGGAAATAAATATCTCTCGCTGGCCTCGCCGCCTTCCTCTTTATTACCGTCTTCATTACGACGGCTCCTTTCGATATCTCTGTTGCTCTCAATCCGAAGAGGAGCGAAGGAAATGAAGGGGGAAGACAAGGAGTGGGGGTAAAAAAATAAGAACGCAAGGACGGCTCGGGATGTGGTAATATTCCCACTCCCTCTCTCCCGTCCTCATCACTCGTTAAGAGGTTGAGTCTATTTTTTTTACAGACATCGAGATGTCTTCCCCCATCCCTGCCGAGTCCCTTTTGATCGTGGTCCACTGGATGCTGCGACGTAATTGTCCCTTTCTGCCTCTCCATCAGATCACACTCCTTCCAAATCCTCGCTGCCGCCGCCCCTCCTGCTCCTTTTATCTGCCTCCCTCTTTCACACCCGAGTGGCTTGATAAGTTATTTAACTCCAGACCCACATATAGGTTGGGAAGAAAGAAAACAGCGGGCCACCCGCTGGAAGCGGGGACCATCCCTTCTCAGGACGCAGGCCATCGAACCCCTTTCCTCTCGGATTTTCGTTCCGGTTCGTAAGTGGCCATACAAAAGACACAAACGTTTCGGTCCGGTTACGTTCCAGCCTTCGCCGCTGGACCGCTAGTTTTCTATTCCATCTTCGAAAACGCGCCTCGAGAAAGATCTAAAGGAATCCTACGTACGTATGATATATCCCGTAGTTCGTTCTCCCCGGATTGCGGTGCTTGAAATGGGATCGAGATGATAATAAACACCTAATTTGGTTTTGGAAAAGGGATTTTATAGCCGTATGGATGAAGAAGTTTGAAAGATACTTAGAATCTCCATGGATCGTATTTTTAACAGTTGCTTTTAATTTGTGCATTTATATTTCTCAGGCGGTTAAATTCTTAAAAATGATCAATTACTGCTTGTTTGGTCTCCATGGGAGTGTTTTGAGATACACAAACTCAAGAATATCGCGGTGCCTTGAGTAAAATATCCAAAATCTTTCAATGATATATATTCATCGTGTTGGTGGCATTAGTAATTTTCCTGAATACTCCGTGAAGATTACACAGGCCAACAGTGGTTTTGGTGCCGGAGCTTTTAATGCTGATTTAAAGAACAATTGGGGTGCTGAATCCAATTATGACACTAGTTTTTTCCTATCAGCTATAGTTTTCAAGATATAGATATGTTGTTACTTACGTAAAAAATCTTCTACATGATGATATGGAAATATTATATTAATAATTATCTCATTGGCCTACAATATAGAAATATACATAAAACTTATTGACAGTTTATTGAAAATAAAAGGAACACGGCAGAGTGGTTATAAATTAGTATACTTTTAGATTTATTTAACTTTGAAAATTATTTTCCGGAATATATCAAATATTAAAACAACTAATCGTAAGATGTGCCATATCTAAAAAAGTAGAGCTGTTAAATAAAAACGGATTTCATATTTGGATTCAGCTCTACAAATATAGTTAAAATCATCACAAAGATTCCCGGCACCAAAAAAAAAATTTTTGTAGGCCTGTATAATGTATCTTGAGATATTCCAACGAGAGTGCTTAATTCCTCTTCTATTCGCACTTTAAGCTCTGTAAATTTTCGACAGATTAGTCCTTGCGTAGTAGTAGTAGTCACTTGCGGCCGAATTGATTTACTTTCTCCGAGCATCGGAGCCCACCATATGCTTTTAAAAGCCAATTGCGAACGAAAGTAAATTGAATGTTTCGTATGCTCGAATGAACGAGAGAGCAAACTTTTGCAAATTACGGATTACGCTTTCTCGACAATATGGCCTAAAGGCGTTTCCGATTGTATCGCGGTGTTCTTTCAAGCCTAGAGGACTAAGTATAGAATAATGGGGGAAAACAAGCTAAATCCACTTTTATTATAAGCAATAATTGGTGGTGTAATTTCAACATGTTTGAATTTGTCCATATGATTATATTACGGATGTAAATACTGATTGTGCATTAAAGAAAGTCGACTGTAATGATCTGTAGAGAAATAGGTTCACTTTATCGTTTATGCTCCTACTTCCAACTTCATAAATTCGAGATAAAACAAAGGAATTCTAATCCCGTTAAGATTAGAATTTATGCTAGATTTTAAGCTTTTTGTAATGAAGAGGTCATGCAAAACACGTCGGTGTGGCGTGGTGTGGGGCAATTGGTTGAGTATCCTAAAAGTATTAAATCAATATCGAGCTAAAGGAAGGGATTTCTCTCGATTGCTTCGTCTGCACTCTTGAGTGACAGCCCTTCGACCTCATGTCATATACCGAGAAAAAACCTTTATGGCATGCCGTAAAGTTCAGTTGAAATACTCAAGGTTAATTTTTAAGTTAACGCCTTACCACCGTAAGGCGTTAACTTAAAAATTAACCTTGTGGAAAAGGCAAAGAACTCTTAGAAAATTGTAAAAATTGACGTGAAGTCGAAGAATTAAATGGAAAGGACCTTTGAGTGATAATTGAAACCATAGTTTGTTTAAGGTGTTAAATCATCATCATGACGGAAGGATTATTTTTCATTTGGCCATGTTTTTTAGTCCCAGCTAGAGGCATCCACAGCTAGATAGGTTAGATTCCAAGTAAGCGAAAAAACTGGTTCCAGAAGAACCCTTTTGCCCCTTAAGTGTTGGCAGCCAAACTTCCGTGGTCAATTAAGATGCTCCCACAAGTGGTGAACATACCGTACACTCCTACTCGACCCATTTTTTACCGTAATTTCTTCCCCCCTCTCCCTACCCTCCTTACAAACTTACAGGTGAGTGCTCCAAGGAAACGGAATAATCCATCCATAATAATGGTTGGGAGATGGAGTAATTGCGCGTTTTCAGTCCATTTCCATTTGATCATTAACAGCCCAGTTAGTTCTCCGTGCTGCTAGTCTTAATTCTACCATTATTTTTATGGTGGCATTTGTACATACGATAATATTTCACTCTTGTGTAAGAGTTCACCTAGATCTAAGTGTATTATGCGCACTCCTATACGGCCGTATTAGATACTTCATATAGCCGATGTCATAATAGCTGTTCAAGTGAATTGTGTTATTTCGATCACACTCTTCGGACCAATCTAAAGAAAATTTAATCTTTCACACAATGGTCGTCATATATTGTTTCTGGTGGCTTGATGACTGACAGCACTGGAACAATACTAACTAATGCTGACGATTGTTTGGGCAGGCAGCCGAGCGTCGCCGGCTTGAACGTCTCAGCACAATTCTATTTTCAGTGCATCATTTTTATATTTAATTGGCTCAATATTAATTTGGTTCCTGTGTCTATAGTTTGACGTACAATCATCTGATATTTGTTGCAACTATATTTACGATTTATCTATAGCTCGAAATGACTATCAGAAAATATGTAATTAAGACTATTAGAAACTCTTTAGAATGTGTGATAAGAATTAGGTAAAATCGTTGCATCCATGATTTCGGAGCTGTGAAAAATTTGTCCTTCTTTAATTCCATAAGCACGAATCCGACCATGGCTGCAGCTATGAATTAATTGAATCGCAAATGCTTTCCAGAGGAACGAAAAGTAAATGCAATAGTTGAATATGTAAAGTGCACCGCTTTGAAATCTCAAATGTCTTTGTAATTATAATAACCTGGAATTCATATCCGATTGAGCCACTGAAAAAGGATTGGGGGCTTGTTTGGCACCAGCATTCGTTTTACATAAGAATCCCTATACCTCATTGAAAGTCTTATAATAATTAGCTCTTCACGACTGCTGAACGAGTACATGTACGTATCTCATCGCAATATATGTATTAGACGATATGTGATACGTGTGAATACGCCAGTGACACTGATTGGAACACAGTAGTTCATTTATACGAGGTAGGCTGCGATAAATTGACTCTGTTGCTGGCACTGAGGCTATCAAAGCTCAGGGACTTAAAAGAACACCCTGAAAACATGTCTATTACGGGAAATTGAACAGTTATGTTGCCTACGTGCTAATTTCGTTTTGGAATGCCATGCTAATTATATTTTTTCTGCGTTATTTTTGGCAATAATGTTGAAAATCTTTAAATTTGAGTTTTCATAGGACATTGAAGGTGTATTTGGTGCATACTATTTTCAAATTTCCATGCAGTCGCAATCTTGTTGTCGTTGTTACTTTTTCTGTTGATTTCAAACATACCGCTGATATCCGTCTTTGGAATTCATGGCATTAGTAATTATTATCCTTGGTATGATTCAAACATTAATCTCGTATGTAGGGTTATTAATATCCAGAGGAATCAAGCGAGATGAAATTCTTATTAATTTCAAGGTAAAACTCTTAAAGTATACAGCCTTAGCTACCTATTTTCCTTTGGGTCATTCGGGGTTCGAATACGGGCCCTCGGTGTGGGAAGCTAGTTCACCGGCCGTCGCTTCAATGTGATCTGTCTCCCCTTCACCTCGTCTGAAACATACGCCAGCGGCATCCCGACTCGACATCCCTTTCCCTCAACTCTTCTCCCTCCTCCCCCTACCCCGTCAACTTGTGTGACTTTTGCGGAAAAATATGAAGTCGGCCTCCCAAGGACTTTGATTGATTAAGAATGAGGAATTTCACGGTTCAATTGTGGCGGCCAATCTTAGTTGATCTTCGCCGCTGCCTCCGCGCAGGCGGTCTCCGGCTCGAGTCGCGGGAGTCAATCCGCTCGCTAACCTCCTCTTCCTCCCCCCGCCCACCTCCGCCCCTCCCCGTCCGCCCCGTCGCCAATTGTGGACGTCGCTTCGAATGATTGATTGTGCGAACAGTCGATCGCGCTGCCGTGTGTTTAATTTTGTAAATATTTTCCGCCCCTCCCGATGGTTAGCAATGCTGAAATCAATTGATCATCTCTGGGCATCCCTTCCGTGAGGGGATTAGCGCGATCCGTTCGGAGTGCCGCTTCTCGCATCGAACTTCTGCCGTATAACCGTTTCCTTTCGGCTCTGCCTTGCGCACCTGTCCCATCGGGTTTGTCGTGACAAAATCTCTACACCTGCGGCTTCTTCTAACAATTGGTCCGTCGACAATCACCGTCATAAGGACTTGTTTTTAAGGATTTCCATGTCTCAGGACTCGCCATCTTCGCGAAATGCTGATCTCGTGTTTGGTCGCGATATCCACAATAATAATTTATCTCTTGTAGCACACTCGTATACTTTTGTGGAATTCTCGCGCATCTTTTGCAGATTCTCTCCGCGCCTCTTTGTGTTTCCTTACCTGCGCTCATTTTACCCATCGGATATTCGAGACCTAGTTTCCAGGGGCAAGGCGGCGTAAATTTCCCGGTGCATCTACTAACGAGTGCCAACACGTGTTTCTCTGTCAAAATGCTCTTAATTTGCCCAATACTTTGTCAAATGCATGAAAAATTCAATGAGATCTCAGTTAAACGATAAATTCTTTTATTTTTGAGGAAATGTGCTCAATCGATATATCATTTATCCCGACCGATAAATCAAGCAGTCCTCTCCTCATAGCCGACAAAAGCTTGTAAAATGGGTTGGCCAACCCTTCCCCAATTATTATTTCCCACAATGTGCATATTTTATTTTTGCTGTTGTTTTGAGCAGTATATATTTGATTGCATAATTTCTCTTATTTCTGTCTTCTTTATAGGAATACGCTCGTGCATTATTTTTGACGTGAGATAAAATTTGTTTGTTTGTACGTATGACTATCAAATCATCTCGCTTCTCCTCATAGCTCTTCGTTCTCATTGCTCCTCGTATTTACGTCTTCCAGTGGTAGATTTACGTAACTCGCCCTTAGCCTTTTCTATGATTCGTTCCCTCCATCTTTCCCTTCGATACGTTCATCGGTATGCCATAATGCTTTAGACACTCCGGTTCATACTCGAGTTCCGTGTTTTAAAATACCATTTTTTCGTTCCTATCTTCAGTTACTCTTACTAGAATTTAGTCATTAGTCCCCCGGATTGTTTACGTCATCTTGAACATACTTGACGTTTGAGAACCAAATTCACTCCGATAATGATGTTCGAAATTTCATTCCTCCTTATTTCATGTAATGGTGGCTATTTTCCTTCTCTAAAATAATGAGCCACCTATTGTTACGGAGAATAACCAACTTATTCTGAGTTCTGCTACATATCTCAAGATACTGGTTGCAGTTGGCACAATAAAATATTTCTTGGTGAAATTTCTCCACTTAAGTTTTCATTACGATGCAACAATTTCATAGCGTAAAAATCATTCGCCTTGACAGGGATCCCGGACATGAACCGGGGATATCTGGGTTCCCCGTCAAGGCGAATGATTTTTAATCTATGAAATTGTTGCATTGTAATGCGCATATAGCGGACGACTCCATCAAAAAGTTACTGTCGCGGCATCTCCTGCAGTGTCTTGGAATGAAGTTTTCAAGATCAAGATATATCTGTAGGTACACATCTTGAAAGGGATCCTTTCAAAGAAAAAGAGGAAAAAAGTACCTCAGTAAGACTTGAGTTCCACTTGCGCTGGATGAAAATCCTTTTTAATCGGGAAATTCCATAGATCGAGATGTTTCAGTCTGTATTTATTTTACATGACTGCGATATGAGAGTGTCTTTAACCTAATTTAGGCCAGCGAAGAGCGCCGGGCCTTAAAATGGTTGTTCAAGGTGTTTTAAAGCCCTTTAAAGGTGGTGTTCTTGATGGGTAAAAATCATATACTGTGACTGGTATAAAATAAGAATGACATTTGCTTGATGAGGGATTTTACTACCAGATTTTTCAGTGATGAGGTTATATAGGGTATGCACCATATAATAGATAATAAATAAATAATAATAAGAATAATAAAATTTTATTCTTAATTTTCACTGTTTGTTAATGCAATGTTGAATGCAGGGCAAACTATTTTGTTCGTGTGAACAGATGACTCGGATATTTTTGCTAAAATTAAGGTTAATCATGTTTAGGAAATGTTCACGATGAAGATTGTCAAGTTACATGCTATTTCAATGAGTAGAGCGGTTTTTTATTGACAGAAAGGACCGAGTTCGATTGCCGCTGACTTTTGACTACTGAGTTCGACCAAGCCTAATTATGTTTTAGGCCATCAGATCTTGGCGGGAAACCACAGGATTAATAGGAGTAAGGTAAGAGACTACGGCTTAGGAATGAGAATCGCGGGGAGAAAATAGTTGAGTTCTGCGCGAAAACTTATTTAATCATAATCATAATTACAATTATTTAATGATAATTACACCACCGTCGATGTATACGTGGAAAATTCCCGGAGATCCAGAGAAATAAGTTGGATTACATAATGGCTCCTTAGGAGCGGATGCCCGTTCATACCATCATTTAGCGCTAAGAAAGTGTACCGTTAGATATTAGAGGGTAAAACGGGGAAGAAGGATTAGCAAATGAAATGAGCATTGATTACACAAAAAGAAAGAGTACTATGAGCCAGTGGAAAAATTTACGCTCGAGGACAAGGAAACGAGTGCAGTAGAAAAAATATGTGACTATTTGAAAAAATGGACATCGAAAGTCGAAACGAAACTTTAGGAACAGTAATGTCTGGAAATAAGAGGGCAACCATGGAATACAGACGAGGTGATTAGGAAGGTTGACGATTGAAGAATGTGAATAGAAGAATATTAACATAAAATTAGGTAAAGGAAGTACGAAAGGATAATTAATAAACGTAGTCGGAAAACTATTGGATAAAAGAACCGTGGAGGAAGATGCAGTGCATGGACATTGAAAAGTTACAGAGGAAGGGTGACATTGGTGCGCTGTATAGGAAAGTGATCGCACTCTCGAAAATTCGTGCATACCATCGATATACAGTAGTAAAATCATTAATCGACCCAAAAAAGATCGAAGAGAGATGGACATAACGTAGTAGAGGATATATGACGCAAAGATATTAGGCCATTTAAAAAGTAGCACACACGATGCAATACTTGTATAACATTGATGAGGATAGTTTTTATCCAAGCGAAGGGATGGGGAAATTAATTACAAGATTGAATGGGCATCAAGCAAAATAAATTAAGGCCATTGGGATTGGTATCATCATCCCCAAGGAGCTGCTTAAGGTTTAGAAAAACGTGGGAGAAAGATTTTTATGATGTTCTTCGTAGCATTTATGAGGGTGAAATTTGGCCGGAAGACTTTGTCAGATCAGTAATATTTCCCATGCCAAACAAGGGAAAAGCTGTCGGATGTGAGGACTATAGAAAATTAAGTTTGATTTCACACGCAGCTAAGATAGCACTTAGAATCATAAAAAAATAATGGAGAAGAGAGAAAATGATCAGTTTGAGTTCAGGAAGGGGATACGCGTGATTCTGAAGTAATAATGAGGTTGATAATGGAAATAAATATTGAATACAACAGGAATGTGTTTATTTGTTATGAATTTGGAGAAGGTTTTGGCGTTTTGTACAGAGTAAATTGGGTAGAATTAATAATGTAATGCAAAAGACAGGAGTAGATTGAAGGGATAACCGATTTATCCGCAATCTGTACATGTGTCGGGCTGCTCAGGTGAGTGTTACGAAAGAAGAGTCAGGGTGGACAGTGTTCGGAAGGGGGAGTTGGCCGTGCATTATCTTTTCAACGTTTACGCAGAGGAAACTTATCAGGACATGGGAAAAGCTGGATACACCTATAAGAATGAATGTTAGTGGGAACTCCGTAAAATCCATTAGAATTAACGATAGTCAATTGGAAAATAGCCAAAGGGTTTCAGTCACTGAGCGAATTAGAAAATCAGTTTGATAGGTTTTCGATGAGAATCATTTTATACAAAAAAGGGTTACAACGTTTCCGAGAAAAATGAAGGTTTAGTTAAACGTTAAATCGTAGGGCATAAAATGGAACCGGTGGAATAATTTGGAAGTGTTCCAGACCAAAATGGTCATAGTACGAGTTGGGACATTGGAGGAAGAAATGCGTTAGATCAAGAAGATTTTATGAGGAGGGACAGGAGCGTTGAGTAAGCTTGTTAAGAAAGTACTAGTGATAACTTTGGTATGCAGCGTGCGGGAACGTGGTCGTTGAATCATCATGTGATGGACGTGGAGGCTTTTGAGGTGTATGTGTGGAGAATAATGGAAATGGTATCATGGACTGAAATAAAAATAAACACTAGTAAGTGCTAGGTAGATAAGGTGGGAGAAGAAAGAGGAGTTTTGGATAAATCCAAGGGAAGCAGCAAAGCTTGTTGATTGCGTTGGAATTTTGAATAGTTCGATCGAAGGAGGAATGATTGACTGGGGAGGTAGCAGATATAACGAATGGAAAAGGAATGTATGCGGAAATGGGGAAAGAAATTTTGGAGTGTAAGGTGTCAGGCCTGTTCTCTGTCGAGAGAGACTTAAAAATTTCGCGGTGGTCATTCTGTATCATTTAATTTGGGGATTTAGTGTATAAAATTTTATGTGATTTGAAATTGTCAGAAAGCCACCCTTCTGGAGGTGGAATACCGCCGGGGTTCATTTTTATATTTCTTAAGTTTTTCTCCATACTTTAATAATTCCGACAAATGTATTTTTGCAAGCTTTTTGTACATTTGCGTGAATGTGTATTTTACATATATCTAACCAACCAATGGTTAGGCGCTGTGGAGTATTGAAGCACTTCAGTCAAGAAGGGTTCCCAGCCCAACGGATTTTCCTGCTTTTTAGAAAATATTTCACACTTTTTTTCTGCATGAAAGATATCGTCCCAGTACAGCCATTTCCTACGGCTTCTTCTCTCCGCCCCCCACCATCCCCCGCCGTCCTTGTTTCTGGCGCAGAAAACCTGGAAGCGTCGGCAGGATTTCGCGCGAGTGAGAACCCTCGGACTTACCTCGGCTGCATCCTCCCGCGTACAGTACGTTCTCCTCCTATCTCCCCGCTCTCACTCGCTCTCCCCCCTGCTCCCCGCCTGCCTTCCTTCCCATCGGGAAATCGTGGCGCCCCGAGCGAGGTCACACGCCATCCTGACCTTGCACTTGAATCCGACCCAATAGGAAGAAGGGCAGCCATCGGAATGTGCCTCTCCGGTATGGAAGCCCTGGAAACCTCCGCAATCTCCCCCCCCCCCCGCCTCCCTGACCCCGCGACCACATCCCTTCCGACCCATTCCGCGGAGCTTCGAGCAGATGGTCCGCTCCCCTTGTTGTTTTGTCGTTCACGGAAGACGCTTGCGTGGAACTAAAGGTGTGGTGTACAAGCTTGACTGTCGCAATAGCTGCGAATGTGTTAAGTAGGACGCCTCTGCTTGAGTGACATGACTGTAACCGTAGCCAAGAAGCCTCAATTCGATTTATCGCCCCCCCATTTGCAGTAATCGCTTCCGAGGGCCATGAAGGAAGAGGAAAAAGAAATGGACAATGTACTAATTATGTTGAGCGTGGCTGATTACAAGTCGGACACGTGGAACCAAAGAAATCCCATCTGATTGCTCCACCGTTGCAATTCGTCATTGAAACGAAATTTCTTCCTTCATTCGATCCTCGTCTCGGTTTGAGATTGGTCAAATTCGGTTCCACAGCAAAAAAACTGGTTCGCAAATCTCCTGAATATTCGCACATCCCTATGAGAGGCGTAGCGAAATTTCCGTGCTGCTTGCATTTTATGGTGCCACAAAAGAGCACCGCTGTGCGTGGAGCATTCTCCTTGGCAACGGCATAGCGGTCCACCTGGCGCGTCTTCGGTGATTTTAAATGGACCGAGTATTTCGAATCCGAGAGGGAAGCGTTTCCCAGGGAACGGAAATCGTCCGCGGTGTGCGTCGATGCGATCCCGTCTCCCGTACTCTCATTATTGCAGTCGACGCCAGCGAGCAAATAAAAGCTTGTGCATGTTCACCACACACACGCGGCGGGCGTCCGCGCCCTCACAAAGGATAACGGACTCAATTGTGCGATGGTTTTTCGTGCCTCTTGCGGCTAGGGGCCTTGGAAGCTCACCGGCCTCCGCCACCCGTCACTTTCCCGTCCAGCGGTCCGAGCGGGTTCATTCGGGCATCGCCTCCTCCTCTCCCGACCGGTCGTCGAGCCCCGTGGTCGTCCAACGTTCAGTCCTTCCGCCTCCCCCTTTGTCCAGCCGAATGGAAGTGGAGTGGTGCGAGGGAGGGTCGAGAGAGGTCGGGTGAGCGCCGGTTTGGCCGTGCGAAAAGAAAACCCTGGCCTGGTCCAACAAACCGATGGAACCCTGCGACAGAAATTTTTTATTGCCCTCCACTCCCCACCACTTCTCGCTTGAGTTAATATGATGAACGTTTGTATTTCTGATTCCGGCAACCGAAATTATCTGATGTTTTCAGCGTCGAGAATCTGGAATTCGAATGGCTATCGGCGCCACATGCGTGTTCTTTCGGATGACCACAAGGAGTGTAATTCGCTAAACGTCTAAATCTTGAAAGCTTGAACGGATGAAATTGTGCGATTATTTTTGTGCCTTGTGCATGTAATTGCGTCTTATGAAAAAGGTACAAGGAATTCACAATGATAAAATTATTTGTATCATATATCAGAAAACCCTCCCATGGACTACAGCCTTGTCGTGGTGGAAGGGCTTGTGCGTTCCGATGACCCCTAGTGCTGTGCTGGCAAGAGTATTAATAATTGTTCATGGTAGGGTCACCCATGTGGTAATAGGTCGAAGGTTAGGAGCCAGACGAAAGATACTCCACGCAGCGTCTGTTCCTCAGTGAGGCGGCTGCAAAGGCGTCTGACCCCAGTGGGGCGGCCATTAAGTGATGGTGTCACGTTAAAAACACTATTGAGGAAGGCAACGGGAAACCACCTCAATTATCATTCCCAAGAATGTAATAATAGGCAATATAGAGAATATGAGTCCTGGCAACTACGGGACTCGGCCCAAGCGGCCGCGTGTCGTGCCCGGCAGCGGGGGAGGCAAGGCTTCCGCGGTCGTCATCCCACGAAACCCTTGCGGGGGAGAAATAACAGCAGCAGGACAGAAGACGCAGAAGAAGACAAAAGTAGTTATAATAAGAACATGGAACGTCAGGACAATGTTGAGGACAGGAAAATTAGAGAATATTAAGCGAGAGATGGAAAGAGGTAATATAGATGTTTTAGGTCTATGCGAGGTGAGATGGAAGGATAGCGTGGATTACTGGAGTGATAATTGTAGAATAATATACAGCGGCGGGGAAGATAGCCAACGAGGGGTTGCCGTAATATTAAATAAAGGGGTCGGAAGAAGCGTAGTCAACGCAGAACAAGCAACTGATAGAATATTACTCGTAGAGATTAAAGCAGGACCGACGAACTTGATCATTGTTCCGGTATACATTGCCACCAAGCAACCACAAGGAGGAAGAAGTCGTTAGGTGGTACGATGAGTTGGAGGATATAATCGCGTGTGTTCCTGCAGGGAAACATTTGATAGTGATGGGGTGTGGGATGGGGTGATTGGAATGCGACGGTAGGCGAAGGAAGAGATGGGGGTGAGGTGGGGGACTATGGATTAGGCACGAGGAATGAACGCTGGGAGAAAGAAATTGAATTCTACAGGAGACAGGGGTTAGTCATCACCAACACATGGTTTAGACACCACAAAAGGCGTAGGTATACATGGAAAATGCCAGGTGACTAAGAAAGGTATCAGTTAGATTATATTATGGTTAGACACAGGTTTAGGAACAGTTTGATAAATTCGCACAGTTTCCCAGGAGCGGATGCGGACTCTGACCACAATTTAGTTGTTATGAAATGTAACGTCCGTTTTAAGAATATAAGACAAGGGCGGCGGTTTAAGAAATGGAATTATTATTATTATTAGGTAATCTACCGGTTAAGGTAGGTTTTTGGATGGACACAACTATCAAATAAACTTTTTGTGACTCCCCACCTAGCAAACTAATCTATATCAGGTCCCTCTTCATCTCGGTGTACTTCTTTCCTCCCTTCATCCCGTCCAACATCCCTATCCTGTTCCTACCCTTACCTCGCTTGCCCAACATTCTCCCCTCTATTACCCTCTTCAACATTCCACTACCGCTCAATACGCCTTTCATCCATTTTTCCTGCCTCCAAAGGATTTCTCTCAACAAACCCCTCTCCTCACCCACCATTTCCAGTACTTCCTCATTTGTTTTCCTTTCGGTCCATTTCACCTTCTCCATTCTTCTCCACACCCACATTTCAAAAGCCTCCAATCTACGTCTATCCTCCTGCTTCAGCGACCACGTTTCCGCGCCGTACATAGCTACGCTCCATATCAGAGTTTTTACGAGTCTTGTCTTAACATCCCTACTCAACGTCCCCGTCATCAACTCCCTCCTCCTTGAGAAAGCCTCCTTGCCTAGCGCAATTCTTCTCCTTACGTCCCTACCACTTTGACCGTATTGGTCCAAAACACTTCCGAGATATGTAAACTGCTCTACCTGCTCTATTCTTTCCCCGCCTATTTTAATATTTAGCTTAGCCTTTTTCTTTCTGGAAAATCGCATAACCTTTGTTTTATTAATATTGATTCTCATCCCATATTTATCGCACTGAACCTCCAATTCACTCAACAATGCTTGCAACACCTTGGCTGACTGAGCAACTAATGCTTGGTCATCAGCAAACCTAACCGATTTTACGAGTTCCCCTCCGACTTTCATTCCTACCTCCAGTTCTTCCCATGCCTCTTTAATCATTTCCTCTACATATACGTTGAACAGTACCGGTGACAATGGGCAACCCTGCCTTACACCTCTTCCTAACACTGCCCATCCAGACTCTCCGTTCCCCACTCGCACCTGAGCAGTCTGAGACATGTACAGGTTGCGGATCAGTCTCCTGTCCCTCCAATCCATTCCTATTTTCTGCAATACACGCATTAATTTTTCCCAATTCACTCTATCAAACGCTTTTTCGAAATCTACAAAACAGGCAAAAACGTCCTGATTGTATTCTATATTCCTCTCGACTAGTGATCTCATTACTGCAATGGCATCACGCGTACCTCATCCTTTCCTGAACCCAAACTGATCATCCCCTAAGTAATCATTCGCCTTACTCTCTATCCTTTTGTTGATGATCCTGAGAATAACTTTAGCTGCGTGGGATATCAAACTTATTGTTCTGTAATCCTCACATGACGAAGCCTTTGCCTTTTTTGGAATAGGAACTAACACCGATCTCACAAAATCTTCCGGCCAGATTCCTTCCTCATAGATACTACGAATCAGTCCATATATGGCCTCTTTCCCACCTTTCCCTAACCATTTCAACATTTCTACAGGAATATTGTCCACCCCCACAGCCTTATTTGCTTTCATCTCCTTTAGTGCCCTTTCTATTTCATCGTCGAGTATGCCTGGACCTAAGCTATCTTCTTCTACGTCATGTTCCTTTTCTATGTCTAACCTTGTCGGCCTAAGTTCTTTACCATACAGTGTTTCTATATATTCCTTCCATCCCTCTTGGATTTTTCCTGGTTCAACTATTATCTTACCCCATTTATCTTTAACTGTTAGCACAGCTCTTGCCTTCTTACTTCCCGATAATAACTTAACCTTGCTGTATAGAGCACCAATTTCACCCTTCTTCTGTAAACTTTCCATATCCTCGCATTGCGTTTTCCACCATTCTTCTTTTGCTTTATTTGTGGCCCTTCTCAATTTACTGTTTAACTCTTTGTACTTCATTTTGCCTAACTCTGTGTTTACATTTTTCCATCTTCTTCTCTCATCCATCTTCGCAATCATCTCATCCGTTACCCATGGTTTCCTTATCCTTTTCCCGTTAACGGTTCCTATAGTGTCTTTAGCGGCTTCCAATATCCCTTTCTTGATACATTCCCATTTTTCTTCGATAGCACTCAGTTCTTTACCGTCATCCATCATTTTCTCTACAGCCTCCTGATACTCCTTCCTCGTTAATTCATTTACTGCTTCTAAATTCCATTTTTTAACCCGCCGCCCTTGCCTTATCTTCTTGAAACGAACATTACATTTCATAACAACTAAATTGTGGTCAGAGTCCGCATCCGCTCCTGGGAAACTGTGCGAATTTATCACACTGTTCCTAAACCTGTGCCTAACCAGAATATAATCTAACTGATACCTTTCTGAGTCACCTGTCATTTTCCATGTATACCTACGCCTTTTGTGGTGTCTAAACCATGTGTTAGTGATGACTAACCCCTGTCTCCTGCAGAATTCAATTGCTTTCTCCCCGCGTTCATTCCTCGTGCCTAACCCATAGTCCCCCACCTCACCACCATCTCTTCCTTCGCCTACCGTCGCATTCCAATCCCCCATCACTATCAAATGTTTCCCTGCAGGAACACTCGCGATGATATCCTCTAACTCATCATACATCCTATCGACTTCTTCCTCCTTGTGGTTGCTCGGTGGCATGTATACCTGAATAATGACCAAGTTCGTCGGCTCTGCTTTTATCTCTACGAGTAAAATTCTATCTGTCGCTTGCTCTATGTTGACTACGCTTCTTCCTACCCCTTTATTTAAAATTACGGCAACCCCTCGTTGGCTCTCATCCCCGCCGCTGTATATTACTCTATAATTGTCACTCCAGTAATCCCCGCTATCCTTCCATCTCACCTCGCAGAGGCCTAAAACATTTATGTTACCTCTTTCCATCTCTCGCTTAATATTTTCTAATTTGCCTCTCCTCAACATTGTCCTGACGTTTCAGGTTCCTATTCTAACTACTTTCTCGCCTTCTTCTGAGTCTTCTGTCCTGCTGCAGTTATTTCTTCTCTGCAAGGGTTTCGTGGGATGACGACCGCGGAAGCCTTGCCTCTCCCGCTGCCGGGCACGACACACGGCCTCTTGGGCCGTGTCCCGTAGTTGCCAGGACTCATATTATCTATAGTGCCCATCATAATATTCTTGGGAATCATAATTGAGGTGGTTTCCCGTTGCCTTCCTCAATAGTGTTTTTAACGTGACACCATCACTTAATGGCCGCCCCACTGGGGTCAGACGCCATTGCAGCCGCCTCACTGAGGAATAGACGCTGCGTGGACTACCTTTCGTCTGGCTCCTAACCTTCGACCTATCTGGCATGGGTGACCCTTCCAGGAGTAATTATTATTACTCCCGCCAGCACAGCTCTAGGGGTCATCGGAACACACAAGCCCTTCCACCACGACAATGTTGTAGTCCATGGGAGGGAAGAAATGGAATGTAGAAGCATTAAATGGATTAACGAGGAAGGAGTATCAGCAGGCTGTAGAAAAAATAATGGATGACGGTTAAGAACCGAGTACTATCGAAGAAAAATGGGAATGGATCAAGCAAGGGATATCGGAAGCAGCAAAAGACACTATAGGAATCGTTAACGGGAAAAGGATAAGGAAACCATGGGTAACGGATGAGATGATTGCAAAGATGGATAAGATAGGAAGATGGAAAAATGTAAACACAGAGTTAGGCAAAATGAAGTACAAAGAGTTAAACAATAAATTAAGAAGGGCCACAAATAAAGCAAAAGAAGAATGGTGGAAATGGAGGGCTCCCCCACGGAGAGGGGCAAGGGATGGAAGGGGAAATTTAGGGTACCAAAAGCAGAGCAAACAATACTGTCAACAGCACTACATTACTTAACGGCAATGCGGTCATGCGGGAAGGGTTTTGACAAGAACACACAGGAGGTTAGTGAATATGCATGCAATTGACTATAACTAATTGTCAATCTTGGTAGTGTTTTGGACCAATACGGTCAAAGTGGTAGGGACGTAAGGAGAAGAATTGCGCTAGGCAAGAAGGCTTTCTCAAGGAGGAGGGAGTTGATGACGGACACGTTGGGTAGAGAGGTTAAGAAAAGACTCGTAAAAACTCTGATATGGAGCGTAGCTATGTACGGCGCGGAAACGTGGTCGCTGAAGCAGGAGGATAGACGTAGATTGGAGGCTTTTGAAATGTGGGTGTGGAGAAGAATGGAGAAGGTGAAATGGACCGAAAGGAAAACAAATGAGGAAGTACTGGAGATGGTGGGTGAGGAGAGGGGTTTTTTGAGAGAAATCCTATGGAGGCAGGAAAAATGGATGAAAGGCGTATTGAGCGGTAGTGGGATGTTGAAGAAGGTAATAGAGGGGAGAATGTTAGGCAAGCGAGGAAAGGGCAGGAACAGGATAGGGATGTTGGACGGAATGAAGGGAAGAAGGAAGTACACAGAGATGAAGAGGGACCTGATGTAGTTTAGGCTGCTGGATTGGGTTTTGTTTGGAATTACAAAATGTTTATGTTATAGTTGTGTCCATCCAAAAATCTACCCAATAATTATATATCAGTAAAATATATTATCTTAACAGCGAGGATATTAGTCCAGATAATTGGGTAAATTTCTTTCAACAATTTTAGAGTTAAGTTTTCTTAGTTCGGCGGCAGCCATGGCCCGAAAATGTGTGTCGAACGACAAATTTTAGAATGAAAATGGTTAGGGTAAATTTTTAAAAGTCATAAATTGCAATAAAATTTAATAAATTTTCAATAATAATTAATATTTTTAATAACTTTAAAAGCAGTAAATAGTTAATTTTTACACAGAAAAACTGTCAAATTGCAATTTCTTCATTTGATTTCTCGAGAAAAGAAGACAGTGTTGGATGTTCATTGATTTATTGCCTTACTATTTATATTTTATCTCTTCCTATTTTCTAAAACTTGACCATTGAGGCATTTGAATTGCTTTTCCGAGATAAGGATTTAAAATAATCAAACATAAGGGTTATGAGGTAGAATAGAAAAGTTAAAGCAATCGAACTTTGTACGCTCTTGAGTTGGCATTTGATTCAATCTCTCAACGATTGGAGTATCTTTTGAAGGGTTACCTCCTGAAATCGGTAATTTTCTTCAGAAAGTAAGCTTAATGTACAAAAGTGGATGTTATAAAATCTGATCTGATGTAAAATGTTGTTATCTGCCTATCAGCGTTTCAGTTGCCTCAATTATGTGATGAATATGCGTGTATGAGAAAGTAGTTGTTTTTTGGAGAATAAAGCGCATCCAGAATCGAAATCACATAATTGCTTTGCATAAATCGGAGTCGTAAAAATGTTGAAGAAGGTAATTTGAATGGCTAAAATGGGGTTGTTCTCAAATTTGAGCATCGCAGTGCCATACAGAGAGGTTGAGGGCAAGGTAAATGTCGCGATATAAATGGACGACATCGCATTTCGCATCCCAAAAATGCATTTACTTTTAACCTCAGATTAACATCATACCTATTTTTACTTTTGCTCTGCGACACAGATCGCGAATCACATTCGATCCACCGTAACTTCGAACAGACCACTACCAAACACAACGCATGCATTCACAGCGCATGAGTTGCATTCACCGCGCTGAAAGATGACGCTCGGATATGTGCTCCATAAAAACTTACACTTCCGGCAATCCAAACCCAGGAAGTGATATGGGTGATTTACTATGGGGAAGCCTTCGGGCACGTCGGGAAAGAAAGCTTTAATGACCACGGAATCTTTTGATTGTTTTTCTTGCGTAATCTTTGGTCGTGCATTCTCAAAGTTTTTCTTCGTGTGCTTCAGCGTTCGATGAAATCTCAGTAAGGTTGGACCTTTTTTATTCGCATTCATTTCATGCTTGCAAAAAATTAAATTCTAATATCGCAGCACAAGATCCGCGCCCTCGGCGGAACTCACACTCGTATACTCTTGATCACACGGCAAACATACGTTTGTCCGCAAATCCCCTTAGGCCCGTGGTTTGCGTAGTATACCTGCTCCTTTTATCTTTTTGATTTCTCGTCCGAAAGAAAAATATGGCCATCAATAGGAATCCCTTTCGAAAGGTCCCCTGAAAAATCATGACACCATGCCACGTAGTTAATTTCCTTATTATGTTCCATAGGATACAGTTTTTGCTTCCAAAGCTTCGTGCTTTAGTAATTTGATATAATTCTAATTCAATTCCTCTCTTATCCTCAATTTGCGAATAATTTTCATATCGCCTCATCCTTAGGATGGATCCAAATTACATCATAGAACCTCGACAACTTAATTTGTCTGTACGTCTCCTTACTCCCCCCCCCCCTTTCCATTATTTTTGGTGTCCACACTCATGTATTCTTGTCAATATACATGCTGACATTTCTTTTTGTGATGGATATGTAGCCAATTAAATTTTTTATTACTTTTCTATTTGTTCAAAAAGCTGTATTGTGATTTTCATCTCGTGTATCCTGCAGTCAAAAAATAACACAGCTAGGTGGAGCTGAGAGAACGCAGAGGAGTCGCCCGGAATTGAACCCATAATTTCCGGTCAGTAGTCCAGCGCTCATACAACTGGACTAGCACGTCTACATGAACGTCTAAGGGTAAAAATTGATAAAAACATTTCTGTCATAACCCTCATCAAATCTCTCTCCCTCGAAAATTAAATCTAAAAATCAATATTAAATCTTGCAAACTTACGTAAAAAAACTCAGTAATGGACGCAATAATTTTCCATCTTCCATGTTGGTCACATATTTTTCCTCCTGTTTAGAGTTAATCCATGGTCCTAACTCCTATCGTAAATCCTATTTATATTACTTGAATTATATTTGTCCACATTTTTATGAGTCTTTAAAAAAAATTAATAATTGGAAAAGTATTTGAAGAGAAATTCAACGAAAAAGGGTGGGATTTACGAGTGAATATTGATGTTAAAGTTATCACCTTTCGTATGCATATCTTTTAATTTTTTTTATAACATACATTTACCTGTGCACAGTTATGAATGCAGATCAATCATCTTAGAATTCATTGATTCTCCTTCGGCAATTATTTATTCCTTCATTGTTTGAGGAGCTCATACTGGCGAGAAAATTTGCTCATATACATCCACATAAATACCCCGCGAGCCACCAAAAAAGGTGTGTGGCAGGGGGCATATATCATAACTCTTTACAAATTTCTAGAAACTGCTTTGGAGATGCTGCAACAGTAACTTTTAACGGAGTCATCCGCTAACATGCATTTCATTGCAACAATTCCAGAGTGTAAAAATCTTTCGCCTTGACCGGGATCCCGGTCATGGCGAATGATTTTTACACTCTGAAATTATCCCATTGTAATAACTCTTTACTTCGTATGTCTCATATCACTTCGCATTTTACGAGTTTATTCGGAGATTTTTTAATACTTGAGAGTCAGAAAAGTACAGAGAAGGCACAAAGAGGACGAAGTAGGTTTCAGATACTTTGGAAAAAAAGGCCATCGAAATGAAAAGGGAAAAGTAAGATTGGAAAGGTGAATACACAATAAATACGATGATTGTGCCTTAACTGGATCGGTTAGTTGTTTGCGTTGTGGCAGTTAAGTGAGGAACTTAGTAATACGAGGATAATTTGAGAAGTTCTCAGATTGGAATAGAAACCAATTTATTTATTTCTCATAACTTTACTACGAAACCTCATTTAAACTTTTTTTTATTATTCAATGTAGTCTCCCGATACTTTGAAGCACTTGGTCCAGCGTTGTGAAATGTCTTGATCGCATCTCGAAACTTAGATCCCTTCAGGTCTGCAAAATTCCCGGTTTCTTCGGGTGCTAGTTCTTTGTTTGAAAAGAATCTCCGTCCACTGAGGAAAATTTTGAGCTTGGGGGGAAGAGACAGAAATCTGATGGATTCAAATCAGGCGAATGAGGTGGGCGTGGCAACAATTCGTATTTTAGTTCATTTAATTTTGCAATGGCAACGACACTTGTGTGTGGGTGTGCATTGTCTTGACAGAAAAAGATTTTCTTTCTTGCCAAACCTGGCCTTTTTTAATGTATCTTTTGCTGTTGTTGGTCCAGGAGGTTAGCGTAGTATTGTGTAGTAATTGTTTGACCAGTGGAAAGATAATCTATCAGTAGAATCCCTTTAGCATCCCAGGGAACTGAAGCATCACCTGTCCGGCCGACCGTATTTCCTTTGCATTATTTGGTGGTGTTAAATCAACATGTATTCACTGCTTTGACTGCTGTTTTGTCTCTGGAGTATAGCAGTGGAGCCAAGTTTCATCTGTGGTCACAAATTGGCGCAGAAAACCTTGTTAGTTGCTCTTAAAACGGGTCAAACACTGTTCGGAAATTTCCATTGTGATCCTTTCTTGATCCTGTGTCTGAAGAGGCGGCACCCATCTGGCAGATAATTTTCTCATGTCCAATTCCACCGTGAAAATGTGATATGGCCGTTCAGATGACATCCCTTTCTCACACATCCAGTCGCCGATGCTGCATGACCATTTTATGCACCTTTGCCATTATTTCCGGGGTAATAGCACATTATGTCACTAGCCTCCACGTAGCCACTACGCGGATCATCATCTAATCTGCCAGACCTAACTTATACTCATTAGTCAACTTGGCAAAAGTTAAATATGAAGGATCAGAGTCCCAGAGAGTGTTCTGCAAATCAGTATGAATTTCCTTTGGTTTCATACCTTTCTTTACGAAGGATTTAATCACTACTTGAATATCAATATTTTCCATGCTCAAAAATTATTACACGGGAACAACAACAGAGAGGTGTCCGTACCACAGATCTCTTCCCAGAGCACCGACGCGTTACGTGTTTACTTACATAGAATTACCTATTACTGCGCGGGAAACTCGTTGCGCTAGCGCTGACATCTGGTAGTGATTTCGAGAACCTTTCAAACTACCTTCGTATGTTAAGACATCAATTCATTAATCGAGGAAATACTAAGTGATCATTGACTTTTTAGTGAACCATAAAAACCACTGACAAGTGAACGTGTCACGAACGTATCTACTACTGTTTTTAGGGCGATAATTAATTGAAAAATGTTATCTTGGTCAATTCATCGTAGGCGGTGACGTTTCATGTTATGGTTCGTTGAAAGGCGAGAAAGTCGTTTTATAAGTTGGAGATATTATTAGGTAATCTACCGGTTAAGGTAGGTTTTTGGATGGACACAACTATCAAATAAACATTTTGTCACTCCAAACAAAACCCCATTAAGGCAACCAAATCTACATCAGGTTCCTCTTCATCTCTGCGTACTTCTTTCCTCCCTTCATCCCGTCCAACACCCCTATCCTGTTCCTGCCCTTTCCTCGCTTGCCCAACATTCTCCCCTCTATTACCTTCTTTAACATTCCACTACCGCTCAATACGCCTTTCATCCATTTTTCCTGCCTACAAAGGATTTCTCTCAACAAACCCCTCTCCTCACCCAGAGGGGTTTGTTGAGAGAAATCCTTTGAAAAGCCTCCAATCTACGTCTATCCTCCTGCTTCAGCGACCACGTTTCCGCGCCGTACATAACTACGCTCCATATCAGAGTTTTTACGAGTCTTGTCTTAACATCCCTACTCAACGTCCCCGTCATCAACTCCCTCCTCCTTGAGAAAGCCTCCTTGCCTAGCGCAATTCTTCTCCTTACGTCCCTACCACTTTGACCGTATTGGTCCAAAACACTTCCGAGATATGTAAACTGCTCTACCCGCTCTATTTTTTCCCCGCCTATTTTAATATTTAGCTTAGCCTTTTTCTTTCTGGAAAATCGCATAACCTTTGTTTTATTAATATTGATTCTCATCCCATATTTATCGCACTGAACCTCCAATTCACTCAGCAATGCTTGCAACCCCTTGACTGACTGAGCAACTAATGATTGGTCATCAGCAAACCTAACCGATTTTACCAATTCCCCTCCGACTCTCATTCCCACCTCCAGTTCTTCCCATGCCTCTTTAATCATTTCCTCCACATATACGTTGAACAGCACCGGTGACAATGGGCAACCTTGCCTTACACCTCTTCCTAACACTGCCCATCCGGACTCTCCGTTCCCCACTCGCACCCGAGCAGTCTGAGACATGTACAGGTTGCGGATCAGTCTCCTGTCCCTCCAATCCATTCCTATTTTCTGCAATACACGCATTAATTTTTCCCAGTTCACTCTATCAAACGCTTTTTCCAATTCTACAAAACAGGCAAAAACGTCCTGATTGTATTCTGTATTCCTCTCGATTAGTGATCTCATTACTGCAGTGGCATCACGCGTGCCTCTTCCTTTCCTAAACCCAAACTGATCATCCCCTGAGTAATCATTTGCCTTACTCTCTATCCTTTTGTTGATTATCCTGAGAATAACTTTAGCTGCGTGGGATATCAAACTTATTGTTCTGTAATCCAAATTGGAGATATGGGTGGGGCACCTTTATCTCACTTTGGCTGCTAAGAGATTGAATTGATATTTCAATGAAATTGATGAAAATCTCCAAAGCTAAGTCGTATTTTGAAAAGCATTCCTGTTAGTAAAAATTTTGCATATAAATGTATTAATCGTATCTTAATTGAGTTGTAAAAGTTATGCTATCTCGTGCATTGTCACCTGAGCACCATTGTGGGCAAAACCATCGACAAATTATCGTACATTCACATAGAATTTTCTGAAAAATGGGGAAGGGAATAACATTTCTTGTCAACGTTAGTTTTAAAGTCGATGCAAATGTCACTTGTCAAAGAGCAATTGATGAATCTTTTCGAATAGAAGTAATCGAGTCACGCATTTGGAAGTTCACAACATTTCCGTCTAGATAGGGATTATTTCAGTCAAATTCTCATCGTTGGCTTGGTTCTCGTGTCGAAAGGATTGAACCCCGCTGTGAGGCAAAATAATGTAAATTTTTGTTATCCGAATAAGCATTACGATATAGACCAATGGGATACATCCCATTGCCAGTGATATGTTTAGTTTCTTGTCATAATAAAAAGTGTCATCAGTCTAGTTGCATTACATTTTCGAAATAAATTTCCTGCGTAACCACCCCCTTCATTAAGTCCCCGTAGAGTGGATAATGCGCACCTGTAAAAATGTTAATCAAGTTATACTTCCGGGTTAAGGAAAAGACACCTTCCTGGCACACCACCGGTGTCTTTAGTGATATTAGATTCGGACTTCCACATCCGCCCACCCAAGTAGCCCAATGCAGAAGTTAGGGCGTAGCTAATCCAATCATAACACTTGATTTGCCGACGAAGGCGATATGCTGGAAAATAGACGTTCGGGGTCGAAATTTGTGTGGTGAAATTTCGGTTAATTCATTCGGATACTTGCTAATAATATTTACCTTCCGCGGGGGTGGGGGGTCCGTTTTGTTTTTTGGACTCAAAACCGATCGGGAGGCACTTTTGACGCCGTGGCCATCAATTTTCGTTTGCCGTAATTTATTCAAATCGCCGAAGCGCCGAGGTATTGCCAGTTCGGCTAGTGGTCCGCTCCAGTCGATAGGAGGCCAGAAGTAGAACCTTTGTTCGGCGCCGCTGTGTTTTCGTTGGTTTTGTTGTTATTTCATGTGAGTCACGAAGGAGGCGGGCATTCCGTGCATGCGAAGCAGTCTCTGTGGAGTTTATACTACAGCGGGACGGGAGAGAAGAAAATCTCGAGAGAGGAAGAAAAAAAATGACGACTAAAACTCCTCTTGGCGGGGTCGCCCGGACAAGGGACGGCGGGGGGGGGGGGGCAGGAGTCGAACCGGGCGCCCTCAGCACAAAAAGGGCATCACGGAGATGGGAAGACTTCCCACGCTATCCTGTCGTGCATCAAGGGCGTGGCGGGGAATGTCTTTGCCGACGCAGAAATCGGGCAGCTGTGATTTAAAGGTGGGCATACGTTGTATACCATTTTATTCACCCCTCAACTGCACTCGCACAGTGCTCATATTTCACCCTTGCTCTTATTATGTATTTAACAGGTTGAGCCTATAGTCTCGAGTCTGGATTTTCAAGTGAATTCTTAGCAATGTCAAATGAATACTGGAAGGGAATTCGGAAAAGTCCTTCTTGATGCTCATTGTTTGTCCTAATTCTCTCCTAAATGTTATCTTCCGGCCGGAAAAAATCCTCGTTTCGCTGAACGGTTTTACTCCTGCCATATAATAATTGTTCTATGTGGTATGATTCGAGCTTAGCCTCTTGGAAATTGTATAATACCGTATAGCTTGAAGGTATTACCCTTGTTAAGAAAAAATTCTTTAGAAAATCGTTTTCATTTAATCGTTACGAAATTGAATTATTTTAGACCTGAAAAAGAAATCTTTCTACCCTTATGTTAACTCCTTTGAATAAATTTCTGCTGCAATCCGTTGAATAAAACGTTGTGTGCAATGGAATGATAGTGGAGATTTACTCGTCCAGTTTAGTGCTTTTTGTCCACTCTTCTTTCCTGTAAATTCCATACAGGTGAATCAATAAAACGTTAGAAATGAATACATCTACATAATACCCTGCAAGCCGCCGCAAGGGCGTGTGGCGGGGGGTGTTAGGTCACCACCCATAAAAAGGAAAAAAGAAAATCCGCATTCAAAACTAACACATACATGCAAAGCCAAATCCACAGTAGTGCATACAGTCATGGAAACATCCTATCATATTACACGCATGCAAACACACATCTACCTCCCTTCGCTCCACAAGCATGCAAGTACATATGCTTAATTATGACAAATAATTGAAATTAGTTAATAATTGAATCAGTGTAATGTTCAAATAAGGAGAACTATGAATCGTAGTATATTCCATTTATTTCGAAAAAGATAGTCATTGTCAAAACACTTTCCGAAACGTTTTATATACCCCTGAATATTTTAGAACTATCTTTTTCAAAAATGTGGCCATTAAAAAAAATACGCGAAATTAGATGACGTAGTTAAGCGTAGTAGTCCAATAGAAAAGAAGAAAAAAGGCATTGTTTATACACGATGCGGATGAGTTAACGGGCGTATGACGCCCTAGAATCCTGCATGCATGAAAAAATCATCGTTCTGAGTATTCAACCTTGCTGATTAGCTAGGTTTCCGAATGCAGGTTGCAGCTGCTACACTTTGTGCAATTCACACACCTGCACAAAATACTAGTTACGAGTTAGCTACTCGCACACTCCTGATATATCACGATTTTAAAGAATAAATTTCAATTTTCAGATAGTTAATCATCAACTTCTCATGAAAAAAAAATGTGAGCACTCTTTTGGTACTGCATTAGTAATAATTTTGCCATGGCCAGCTCAGATGTTAACCTTTTCTAAGCAAAATGATATTTTATGTAATTTGGAAGGGAAAACGAAATCACGAGATTAGTTTTCTCTTGACGATTGACGTCAAAGCGTTGGATAGACGGTTGGTATATCTCACTTCTCACTTTCAACTTATTTCTATAGACTCTAGTCGGCAATGTGGAATGATAAAGGTCACGGTACTCGGCGACGCGAGGATAATCAGCGACCAGCGATGATCATATTCAAATTCCTGCCCTCGAAAGGTCAGGACGTGATATATGGGGCTTCTCTAAGGAGATTCGATTTGCTTCGCAGCCTTGGTCTTGAAGAGCTTTCCCGCTTCCAATGCGGCGAACGTTTGGAGACGTGAGAAAAACATTCGAGATGGCATTTATTCGCCGTCTTCCCGATGTTTTTTTGTGAAATCCACCATGGAAAAGGTGGGTAATTTTCTCTTTAATTGGGATTTTTTGGCAGCTTAGCTTAAACCTGGAAGTGTGGAATTACTGCGGACGTAGAAACTCTAGGGAACTCGATAAGTTTGGTACCTTGAAATTTCTTGTATTAAGCGCAGCTTATGAAAGTTCATCTTGAAGGATTTAAAAAGCCTTTCAGAATTGCGCGTAAATTATTTTGTGAAATTATGAAGTTTTTGTGACACTTGGGAGCTTGGTATAAAAATGATTCACCATATCAAATACCCATCCGTGAGAATTTGGTCTGGAAAAATAGAATTTTTTTAGATTGGCAAACCATATAAAATTGGAGAAATAGGATGTAATACAGAACTGTGCTGCCATTGCATTCCATATTGCATTGCATATTTAAATGAGGGAAGAATTAGTGGCACGAAAGAAACAAAAATTCTGGACAGATGTTTGATTTTGGAAAAGTGAAGTTGGAAATAATAGAAAGTGTGACAAAGCTAACTGTTATGTAAGCATGGCTGTGGAATGCGCGATGAGGAGCCTGGATCTCGCCCCATTATTTTATGGACTTCCTCAGAGAGTCGTATTCTGTATATGGCTGCGTTATAAACCATGCTATTTAAAATATTTCAGTATGTCTAATAAGGGTTGTCAAAGACGGAATTGAAACGTGTATTGGTCACTTAAAATATCTTGCTATGGTTACTACACTGATGCTTCCTTAAGATTCACTACAAATTAAACTAAAATGATTTTTAAAGTTCTTCGACAAGTACAAGCGTTATTTCACAGTTGCGGAAATCAGTTCATTTCACGAGGTCAAAACAGAATCACTCGACATTATGTCTGATTTGGCTGTACCCGAACCACTTCAAAAGCACTGCCTAAATTTTGTAAAACATTTATAATTACAAAGAATCGTATCTTCGACCATTCGTACTTGACAATATCCTTTAAGAATTTTTCTTCGTATAAAGGAGAGAGATACCTACATATATTGTATGCACGTGCCCATTAGGTTCTTGTCCCATTTGTTTTCAATGGGGTTTGTTATTTGTTTTCTTAGTTCCGTTGCGACAGATAACTGCGCATTCGCAGACAAAAAGAATCTGCTTTATCGATTGGCCTAGTTCACACGCATCTTTTCCACCTGTACTTAGTGGTGAGATGCCGGCATTTTAAAAGCAGCTGCCTTTAGAGTGGCTTCCTTAAGCAGATCTAGGGGCCACATAATCGCAGTTAACTTTTAGTTTCATTTCTTTAATGTATTCTTAGTCTCTTGCTGTTAAATTGCAGTGGAGCCACATTTAAGGGATTCTCAGATCGAACTTTACCTGGGCAGTATCATTGCGAGCACCTCTTGATCTCGCCTTAAGCAGTAGCTGGTTTTAGGGCCAGCGTTGACCGATAGGAAAGAATCCGTTTTCTGCCAGAAATTTTATAGCATGTAAACATTTGAAATGTATCGTCTTTTACGGTCTCCTCGCTCAACGCTTTGCGTGGTGTGGATGATGGTTATAGAAGCGAATGCACAATTAAAATGGAATATGGAAACATAAGAATTTAGTAGAGCAAATAAAACAAAACATGGTTTATGTTCATCCTTCATGTTAATTCGTTGTTATGCCTATCATTTAAGAAAGCGAGTTTTTCTTTAAGTCACTCCACAGTGGCCATTGTGACGAGAAAGAAAATGACAAATGTAAACGTACCAATAATTCATCATGAAGTTTTCTTTATGGTTTTATGTGAAAAGGGTAATATATGACAGCCGGTCAAAGATCGTAACAATCATAAGTTGAATGTTGGAAATCTCTGCAGTTCCAAATATGCGAAAAAATCATTTCAACTTTAAATATCTGTCCTGTATTTTTTTGCATAATCGCAAAATAATTTCGTAAATTAACCTAACCGTCTCTGTTAAATTGCGTGAAACATACGTAAGACGAGTGAAGTGGCGTGTCCTCATTACTCAGCCTATGAGGAGGGAAATTTGTAACTGGTCGAACTTAGTAAACATAGACCATTGTAAACGATGTTGAATGTTGGGCATTTATATCTCAATTGTGTGCTCATTTTAATATGTGTATCTTTCAATAAAACTGGTACCAAGGTGCTGTAGTATGCGGTTATATTTATTCTGGTTAACATGATTGGTGTTTCCGGGTTTGTACATTTGCGACCCTTCTTTACGTAAGAAGAAACGGATAATCGATTGCCAAGATGCAACTTCATGCTTATTGAAAGACCAAAGCGATCAGTAATTTTAATTTTCTCATTATGGAACTAATCACCTATACTTTGACATCTGCGTTACAGTTTTGCTCGTGTATTCAAATTTATCTCCTTAGTTTTGAAACTCCTTCGCTGCGACGTTGCTTGTTTTCATTATGACATCACATGCTGAATTTTTGGAAAGGGGTTTCGATCAGAAAGTTTACTTTCAATAATCTGTCATTTTTCTCCACTTAAAATTTTACAAATAAGTGAAGTTTTTGTGTCGTCACTCTTCGTTGAGAGAGATCGATAAAAATGTCCCGCCTCTTTGCACTTGTAGCGCCGTGATGTCTCATCGGGAAACCAACCTATCGCTGTATCTTGCGGTATTGTGCCCGAAGCGTTGTTTCCCCGTGTAATCTTAGTTTTCCATCGTAAGTACGATGACGTGAATTAAAAGCGTCTCAGTGATAAATAGGGCAGGAAAACTCACCTTTGAAAATGTGGCTTAACTGACTATGCAGTTTTCCTTTTATATGCCCTCAGGTGTAAATTAAAGTTCAAATTCTTTTGTAAAGAAAAGGCATTGACATAAATGATAGGTGGTGCAAAAAATCGGGTTAGGTGATGACCTTACATTGGTAACATAGTTGGTATTTGAGGAGAGCATGTAAAACCTGTTAAAAAAGTTTTCTGGTCTTATGGCTGTCTTATAAATGTCTCTTCTGACCTTCACTTTTTGTAGCGAAGTGATAATTTTTCTGAGGAAGGCGAAGAAAGGAAAGAGGAATCAGCCTCACCCCAAAAACATTTTTCGAGCTAGCTAATCATATTTTCCTGAAAATAAACAGGAATTTTGGAAACAAATAATTGCCATCTTTCTTCGGGATGATGAAAGGACGCTGTTCTCCCAAAAGTGCGGTAACTACGTCACCGTGAACTACTGAAGGCAAATAAATCGATCATGATCAAATATTATATCTCATTTCTCCCGAAGGAAATCATTATTGAATCGTGGTTGGAATTTGTCCTTTTCGAGCACATGATACAGTACCCGTGGCTGTGCGATGGTGTAATTGAAAGAGACAATGGATTATTCACTTGAAGTCATTTTTCGCAACTTTAAAATGATGACAGACATGTCGTCCAAAAAAATCTGACACCGCCTTAATGCCATTTTGGCCACCTGTGAGTGAAGTCAGTCACCGTATCGGCTCATTAGTGAAATGATGTCCGAGGGAAGTGACTTTCGAGGGATTAACGTGATCAGGTGTTTTTTTTTTCCAAATCCGATACGATTCGGCACACATCCAATCCCACCGCGAATGTGGTTTGCCGAAATTTGCTTTTCCGGATGAAAATATTGGCCGGGGTGAATCGATGCGTGATTCACCCGCGGAATCGGTGCTCTGGAACCCATCCCTCCCTCCTCCTAATCGAACATATCCCAAAGTTTTAGACGGCAAAGGGGTTTTCGTCCTGGGGCGGGAGGTTGGTCGTATTATCAGAGGTGGTGGCCGTGTGGGGTGTCGGCCAGGAGGAGGCGAATGCAATGCGGAGCGTGTCCAGGGAGAAGGGGATTATTGGGAGGGTGGTAAGGCGGTCGGTGGGGTGAAGAACAGGATGGGGGGGATGGGGTTCGGTTGGGGAGAAACGGATGGGGGGCCCCGGTGCCCCTACGCGGGCACAACCGGCAACGCCGCAGTCGGCACCGAGGCGGGTTTTGGACGTGATGGGAGGGGAGGAGAGCGCGCCTCTCTTGTTTCCCCCTCCCTCGTCCTCCCTTTCCCCACGCCCCTCTCTTTCGGAGCTCTCGTGGTGAACGGAGGGGAAGTGGTGGAAAAGGGTGGAAAAGGGAGGAGAGCGGACGGAGAGGGAAGGGAGGGAACATGTGCCCGAGGAAGAAGGAACCCCAAGCACCCGAAGCCAAGGTTTCAGTTGTTGTCAGGGGTTCGCTTCAGGAGGGCGGCAAGCCGGCCTGCCCCTCGAACTCTCGAAGGTTGTGTCACGGGAGGGGTAGAGGACGGATGCAGCACTGCACCCAAGTGTGAGTTGGTGGGCCACCGCGGCGGTTGCCGTCGCGCCACGATCGCCGGGAAGCGTGTGGGTCGAGGTGTTGGATGACGTCCCACACACACACCCCCTCGCGTCTTGCTCGCTGAATTTCGATAGATCGCGAAGGCCGTGTCGTCACAGCGTGGTTTTTCTTTTGCAGCATTCGGAAGCGGGGAGGATCCTCGCGCGAATGTGACCGCGAGTGGTTTTTTTTTTCAAGTGCCGGACTTGGGCAGGGAACTCTTTGTGCCGTCTCCCCGCAAGTGACCTCGTGTTTGCTCGAAGGGTGTCCGGATAAGGCGCGTGGGCCGCGCACGCTTCTCCAAGGCACTCTTTCTCGTGCGCAGCACGCCTCCTCGCGCGCATATTTAAACAATAGAAAAAAATAAGAGGGAGCCGCACGCGACCTCTGAGACGACTCCATCCCCGTGGGTTTTCGAGCGCGTCCCACGCCGATCACACCTATCATCACGGAGCGAGGAATCACGCGGGAGCCAAGGGGGAACTCGCCCGGTCGTGTTTTTCTCGAGTCTCCGACTCCCCTCTGTGGCGGGAAGATTGGCGGTATATACTATTCCTTCTTAGGACGCGGGGTGAGAGAACCGTAATCCCTTTAGCCATCTTCCCACATTCTCCCTCCCCTTTCCTATCCGTTCTCTGATGGTGGAATAGTGTGGTCGTCGTTCCCCAGTCCTCCCACACCACCCCACCCCGCCGCCCCTCCGCAGTCCCCTCCCTGTCGTTTTGTTCCCGTCAGACCCTCGCCGGGCGCCGCCGCAATTGCACGCCGCCTCAGAAGCGCCTCGTAAGCTGCCCGCGGGGTGCGGACTCACATAAGAGCGCGCGCGGATGGTTTCATCTGTTTTTGCTGCTCTAAAGTGTTCCTCTCTCCTTCGAGAAATTATCCCTCCCTCCATCTACCTTCTTTTCGGGTGCCGCGGAAAAGGGTGACCCACCCGTGACGGCGAGGTGAAGGAAGTAAGAAAAGTGGGCTCTCACGCCTAATCTCTTTTTGTCTCCCCCTTGCTCTCAAGTCGTTCCGAAAATTTTTTCGGGAGGGGAGGGTGCGTAACTGGTTTGTTTTGTGTGTGTCCGCGGTGCTCTTCTTTCGTTACACTCCTGCCTCTTGCAACTTCTACTCCGGGGAACGGACCAGTCTTTCTCATCGGAGCAGTTGTCGTTATTTTCTTTTTATTCTTGTTTGAAAAAGAGTGACTGTGGAAACTTTGTGGACTGTGAATAAGAGGGTGAGAGACGTCGCGAAGATTTTTGAAAGTGTTTTTCCTCCCCTTTACTCTCTTCCTCCCGGACCGCTGGATGTGCGTGTGAATGTGTTAAGTGTGCGCGCGCGTGTTGTGCATTTTCCGAGTTTTCACCCCTTTCCTATCGCCGTCATTGTTTTTGCTGTGGCGTAATTTCTCGAGAGGAAGTGGTGGTGCGGTGGGTGTCTTCGGGGCGGTGAAGGGAGGGCGGACAGGATGGAGAGAGAGATGGTCGCGTGAGGAAGGGAGTTCGCCCTCGAGCGTCGTCGACGGGGAAGAGGAAGGAAGAGCCTCCTACTCTCCCGACACTGCTTTCTTATCCTTCCCTCCTCCTCATCCCGACGTCCCGCCGTCAGCTGTAAGCAGTGAAACAAACCGCGCCGTCAGCCATGGGTGAGTGCGACGACTTGGCATAGTCAAAATACGGCAAGATGATTGCCATCCGTCTTGTTTTGATCCGTACAACGGCTTGCGTTCACCGAGGAACGAGTCTAAAATTTCCGTTCCGTCGAAATCGACGTCAATCAGACCCAACCCGAAATCGTTTCCTTTCTCCAATCGAAGTCATTGAAATCTAATTGGATGTGCCGTTGTTCTCTGACAAGGGGCGGAACCTCTATGTGCCGATTGTAGGCGGATGTGTCCGCATTGTGGAAACAATCGCCTGCAATATTCTCGACCTGATTGAGTTGCCTTAAAAATATAATAAACCGTGTCGATGTTTAGCGCTAGCTCTGGTATTACCATTTTTACCAAGACACCACATAATTGCCGTTTTTCGCGCGAATATAGGGAAATACGGGAGAGAAAAATTATCCTTGGAGTAATGCGGATAATTATTGCTCCAAATTTTTGGAATGGCACTTATTTCAATCCTAAAATATGCTAGGTTGTGATATTTGCAATTATAGTTTGAGCGAACAATTTCCCAAGTGGCTCATTTTCAAGCAGAAGGTTAAGGACAGGCAACTTCCCTTGTTTTGCCACAAAAATAAACCTTAGAAACTCCCTCGCAGTTAATTTATACACAATTTGAGTTTTATTATGTCCTATGCCACTGTTTAATGTTTACATGCCAAAGATTCTGTGATTAGAAATGTTGACAAGTAGGCAAAATCTCCCAATGGTGAATAACTACTTCCGTGATCTCATTTATTATATTCAAATTGAATATAAACATATTTGAGACAAATACACTCACTAAACTGTAATTGGAAATGTTACGTGTCCGTATTGGCATTTGGAAAATTTTCAAGATCAAAGGTTTTGCTTTCCGTCACCTATCATCTTTATGGTAAGCTGGAGTCACTTCTACATTTGCAAAAATATTTTATGGGAATATTTATTTTCGGTTTGTAGGTTTATTATTGGTAATTTAGGTGAATTGCTTTTGCGAATCATAGATACTATCGAAAATATCTCTTCACTACGTTATAATTCCAGGAACATCTGGATTACTAGTTCGTTTGAAGGTGTAATAAACTACCATTTAAGTAATATCGTAGATTTAATTTAATTTTTTTTATGCTACGACTGTATTGCTGTTAATGGAGAGTGATATAACTTATATGAACCATTACTTCATCATCCTAATTCCTCTTTAATGAGTTCTTTAGGTTTTGTGTTCTTAATGTAGAATCTAGGTAGGTTTTTATGAACTATCTTCTCCATACACTCCAATATTCCTTAAACGTAATTATAATAGCTAACCTCTTTCGTGTTAACTAACATCCGACCTTATTTCCTTTTTTACTGCCCTCCTCTTCTTTCCCGCCAGTCGAACGTTTCAACAGCGGGTCATTTAGGTGCTACATGCAGTTTTCACCTCCTGCTAATCGTATTACAGCGCAGCTTTCAGGTTTTTGCCGAAGAAAATAATTACAAGGTTGTTTCCCGACTCTTGAGACTCTACCGACGTTTAAGCGTCCAACCCTCGGAGTACTCTGCTCGCAACAACGCTCCTTACCCAGCACCTCATGATCGAATGGCAAATGCTTACTGGACAGCTCAGTTTTCGCGCGGAGGCGCGAAATCGTATGTCCTCGAGGGCGCACCTGTAAGTTCATGTAGTTATATGTCGACACCTTTCCACTGACGGGGTGTTTTAATCCTCGGGTGTACCAATGCTTGCTATTGTTTATATCTCTGATTGCAAAAAAAACATCTCCTCCGCTGCAAATGCCTAATTCGACCCAATTATTATTGTTCATCTTTTAACAATGATAAAATATTTAGGGTGATTATGGGTAGAAATGATCACGATAAAAACATTAGGAGAATTATTTCCACTATTTAGGAAAATGTGCATTACTATTTTATTCCCGATGAATCTACGCAATCGAAACTGTGTCGTTTTCTGAGTATTGTGCATAAATATGTCCTGGGAATAATTTTATTCAGTTTCCGTCCCGGTTTTTCTACTTCACGAAAGTGATGTCCTGTCACGCAATGCCACCCCATCCTGAGAAATTGACGAAAAGTTCAAGGCGATTCCCGTACTCCGGGACACGCAAGTGGGCTTATCCTCACACCAGAGGGTACTGAAATGTACAAAAAAACTGGGATTTTACTCATGGTAATGACATAATTCTCTACAAATTGTTCAGTGACCGTTGTACCAGCTTATGATAAAAATATGATAAGAATCTTAATTCTCATCCTCAAAGTATCCAATGATCCAATCCTAAATTTAAGGCGACTTGTTTTTATTACTTTATTCCATTAGCGAAGTCGGTATTTTCAATGTTGAGTTTTGAACAAACGTCTCGTTTATTCTTAGCAGTATTTAACTGTTTTTTCTTGTTTGGGAGTTTGAAGTCTTTGGACCGCGCCTTGCCATCGTGGACTGGGTCGCATAGCTTGTTATGTTGGCACTTCCTGATTTCATATAGGTCTCCTTCCTTCCGAAGAGATATGAACTTTTTTTGCAAGTTTCATAAAACTATGCGATGTTTTAATTCATGCAATGAGCCAAAAGTAATTTGCAAACTAATTTGACCCAAGAATATGACTTCTTGAAAAATTAGTATTTTCCTTCTTTTTAATGTCAAAATTAATTTGAAGTCACGAGTGCCACTGAGTTTTACATCTGGTAAAAGTAAACATTCTAATGTATGTATTGCCGTTATTAAAGTAAAACTGATTGTGTTATAGAAATACTGGCAACAAATAATTTTAGGAAAATGGCTTGAATAAGCTGCTATTACGCAACCTTAACTTATTGACTGACCTCCAAAGAATCTTTTGTTGCCTACGTTCTTGGCAGCCACGGATTCCAGCCTAGACCTTCCATGCGATTTCCTAGGGGTCGGGTCACCGGAGTCATGATCACCGAGGAGTAGGCAACACGTGCGCTAGAGGCAGAGTCTGGAATCAGGGATCTCTGAAATCATGGACGAGCGCGTCACCAACCAAACTGCTCTAACCGGTGCTTAAAAATGGTTTATGGTATCATTAAACAGGACTTTGTTTTTGCGTCGTTGGTGAATTTAGAATTTCTGGACGAATATATGTGTAACACGCGAGATGAGGAGACGACGGATAAACGAAGTTATCTCGAATAGAGCATTTCGATTAAAAACTTCCCGTAGTACTCCTGACCTTCGTACTGAGCCCAAATGACCTTCTTGCCCGAGTTTCCACACTCTCGCACTAGTTTTATAGCGATATGCCGTTAAAGAGGAACATTGGCGTCGGCTAAGCAAATAGCGGTAAAAGAGCATTCGTAACTGGGTCGCATTTGTGGTCCTCCGGCGTTGGTTTCCCGCCATCCCGTCCATCTCCCGCCACTTTCAACATTTGGCGGCAGCATGCCTTCTCTCTCTCTCCGCTTGCAACTCCTCCTCGTCCACAATCCGATCCCCCGGCGGCCGGTCCTTCCTTCCCTTCGCCGTCCTTGGACAACCAGCAAGCCAGCCAGCCGGCTGGATCGCTTTTTCCCGCCGACTCCATCCGCGAGAGCGTGCCGTTGAACCCTTTTGAATAGATGTGCGGAATAGATGCCTGCCCTCTCAATATCCCCCTCTCTCGTCTTCTTCCCTCGCCTCCCAGTCTTGCCCGAATCGACCTGGGACGCTCGCCGCTGGACAACCCGACACGGACTATCCCAGAGTCGCCTCTCGTAATTGTATCGAACGTTGGCGATTTTATTCTGGAAACAAGACGGCAATTTTGTTTCGGAATTGTTGCCCGTAACAGTTGTCGTGAGGTCGGAATGATTTTATCTTTCGTGTGATGGCCCTTTTTTAATCCAGGTGCTTCAGTTGGTCTTAAATGACACCGATTAGAATCATTTCATGTGAAAATATAATAACGTGTATCATCGGATTTGGCATGGAATTCGAAATAGGTGCGAGTGTGCAGAAACCTGTCGGGGTGTCTGCACACTGTCATGAGAGGCAGAATAAGAGTGGGAGATCGGTCCAATCCTAACCTGTATCAGGTTAGTAGTTCTACTTTTAAAACAGTACTTTTTTCTTGGAATTCAAATTTGAGAACGAATATCGAAAGGTACCTAGACGAAAAAAACTTCGAGAAATTCATTATGATACAAAGCTTCACAACAAACGAATCTTTTTTTCGATGGAATGTATTTCTTTGTATTCACTGTGAGTAGTGAATTACGAGTATATAGTAATTTGTGTGACAAAAAACATCCCCCTCTGATATACTGTCCAGTTCATAGAGCTATCTATGAACTATCCGTCATCCAATCTTGTCCTATTTGTTTTAAATGAACTATAGGCATGTTTCCTGTTGATCACAAATCCAAATACGGTGTATGTTAATTATTTTAGCATATTTGAGATTTTTTACGAAATCCCATGTTAAATACATTTTATACACGCTGTACGATTACGTTCTAGTGCTGCCTGCGTCTATGGTTGCAGTGAGGCTCATATCCTTCTCCTCGTCAGTGAGGAGGTGGGCACAAACTGCCAGGCTGATTTGCCCTGCATATTTTGAAGTAGAAATATTAGGGAATGTTGTTAGAAAGTTTTACCGCCTTCACAAAAAATGACCCAATAATTCTTAACGTGATTCCGTTCGGTCGGGAATCGAGTTACTTCGGACTCGAAACTCTGAACGCCGAATTGAAAATGCAACGCATACCGTGCCAATATCCCCTCCACTCCTGACATTCGTTTAAGAGTGCGTAACCCGTACGAAAAAAATATTTTCTCTGGAGGAGGATCGGGAAAGGGAATCGGAGATTCTTCGAAATGAGCGGTGACGGGGAATGGGTGAAATAGCATTTGGGGATGGAAATGCTAAAAAAAATTTGACGTTGAGATGTTGGCTCGCAGCGACATGTACGAGCTATATGCCGAAAAAACCGGTACGTTGGGCGTTCATGCTTGGGGCCGTGTGCGGACGAGTATTGCCGCTTCGTTTTCGGATACGAAAAAATATAAGGGTCGCGTAGTCAGCTGTTCCGGGCATGTGTCGTCTGGGGCCCTTCTAGGCATCCATCGCATCTCCTCGGTGGAGATTCGGAATGCAGAGTGGTGTGGGGCACGGAGGGGAATGGGGAGATAGGACCGTGTCGGCCGGTTGCTGCACTCGCTTTCTCCGCCGTTGTTGGTGCCTCGCCCCTTTTCTCACGCACACCTCAACCAGCCACCCTCGTCCTCCCACCTTCCCCGACTATCAATTACAATAAATTCTCCCGCAGGAAAAAACGACGCTCTCTGCGGGGCGCGAATGGGAAAGGGAGACCCGGGTAAGATGGGATCCGCGGTCTCCGGGGTGAGATGCTGCGCCGCCGCCGCCGCCCTTCCCCCACGGCCCTAGCCCAACCCCCTCACTCTCTCTGTCCCTCCCCCCGTCCTCCCACGGCTATCGCTTTATCCCCGTCTCATTTCCAGCCCTTCTTCCCCCCCCCCCGTCCCTCTCCACGCTCTGCGCTGCACCCAATCACCCACGCACCGCCTTGGCCGCGCTGTGCTTCCCCTCAGACCAGGGCCGGCGAAAGGCGTGGGGGAGACGCTGGTTAAAGGAGTGAGTTGGCAAAGTTCATGCGGGAACACCTGAAGAAAGGTGGAATATTAAGGGATAAGGGTGTGTTCCCGACATTAATAGGATTTCCTTCTTACAATTAGACAGCATTAAACAATGAGAATGGATTTATTTTATGGTCTTTCTTTTATGTAGATGTGTCTTGAAAACGAAGGTCTACTTCTACGGCGATGCCAATTTGAAATCTAAATCACTGTGGACAGAACTGACATTTTAGTGGTTCATATGACTTAAAATTAGAGATGATTCGTGAAAGAGATTATAGTACAAGACTTATACTTAACCTATGAACTTAAGTTTTGCGTTTCATAATAGAAGTATTCAGTTTAAAAAAATTAATTTCGGGACCTACAAGGTAGCAATACGGGGTCACATTCTATTATAGCTGTGCGTAAATTAAGCCAATTTTATTTGCCGGAGTGCAAGGGTCGAATTGCTGTGTATCAGAATGTCTATTGTGAACTATCACGAGGGAAAGAATTTTTGGCGTTTACGCCAAAGTAAGAGTAGTTGGTGGCATTTTTCATTAGTAAATGTTGTGATGAAAAGTCTAAAAAAATGTGGCGGCTCACTTTAATGATTTAGGTTTGACTTCAAAACATCACATTTTTCTATATGCTGAGACAAGTCATGACAGCTACATCATTTTGAAATTCAGTTTTGTGCATATTCAGATGAGATATCTTATGTTCATTGCATTTATTACCAGCTGCATTTATGCATTACTCTACTATTAATTGCATATAAATTTACTCTAAGCTGAGCTTCGATGTTTCATTAGATCTGACGTAGGAGAATCACAGAGTTGTCAAATTTGACTGTGATGTGAAATAATTGATTGAACAAAAATGATGTTGTAGTTTTAAGTCTTTCAAAAGAAAGTATTATTCTTATGAAGATCCATAGGCTGTATTAATAAATCACAAGCACGGTCATCAACCCGAGGGTCTGGTCGACTAGAGGGTAGAGCTCAAATAGTATTATTTAGTTTCAAAATGGAATGAATTGAATGAATTGAATACCTGTGTAAGTAACACAATAAAATCCTCAAAGTAAATAACACATACAAAACAAAAGAATTACTTTTAATCTTTAATTTATTTCAAACACATCTATAAGTTTATCTTAACCTAAAACAGATGGCAGCACTTCATCTGAAATAAGAAATGTGTATAGGCTAAGAGAAATACTCCTCATTGTGTTTCGCATTACCAAATGCCCAAGAAAAGCTCTCTTAATCACGTGTGGTTTTCAGATGTTATCTGCAATGTTGTCATCTCTCACATGTTCTGCCGTCTTTGCCTGACCTCTATCTCGGGGATCAGGATTGTTCCGGATTTATGGGCCATATTCCTGTTTGCACCTTGCTTGAAAGTATGATGCGTTGGCCTGCTATTTCCCCCAAAAGTTTTGACTGTTTAAAAACCAGTAGCCGTAAGAGTAGCCGTACCTGCAGGAGTAGTATTTTAATTTCTAACATATTTTGGAATTCGGGTGCCACTGAAATTTTTATCAATGCTTACTGGGACTAAGCTTGTCTGAGTCACGACCGTCTTCAAATGTCAGTTACCTGGATAGATTTCGAGCATTTAACTTTGGATTACTCGGCTTTCTTCTTTCTTAATTCGTTATCCTTTAATATTTACTATATTTCTCCGTTTGATCTTGTGCGAAAGCCACAAACGATCAGGGCTTCCGATTAGTTCGATTGATAATGCTTTTGCCGTGTAGCACATGGTTCTCTCGTTCTAATCTCGCCTCAGACATCATTGTCGATTAAATGATGTCAGTTTAAATTAGCGCAATGACCTAAGCCAAGAGTAGAAAATACAATTTGCAGGTTGTTTTCTGGTGACGCCTGAGATTTGAGATAAATTCGAGTGTGATTGCTTTAAAGGCAACATCAAATGTTTGAGTCACCTTAGATATCCAAAGCTTTGTTGTGACCTTTCCCAATGAAACGTTCCCACGCGGTGCCCATTGGTCGCTGCCTGTTGGGTAATAGGCTACGAGTGGGAGTCTACTCCCCCTCTGGTCTTGATTCTTTTTCACATTTTTCTTCCCTTCCCAGACGTGGACTTACTGTCATCCCCATTATCAGCGAGAGGGCGTTCTTCATATGTTGGTGACGGGGGAAAAGTGTCCATCACCCTCTCTACAACCCCTCCAATAGAAGCGGGAAAAGAGTAAAAGCCCTTTCCTTGGGGAAATCATTAGGAATGAGAATGGACTGATTTTGTTCTCTTGGACCTTGATGAATTTTTTGATATGGGAGCTATATTCATTTTTAGCGCCCCAGGATAATCACGAAATGAAGTCCGGTGTCTCTCTCTCCCTTCCAGTGTCAAATACCTCCGATCGTTTTGTGTTGAGCGTTTGCGGTTGAATCACCATAAGAGGGAACGAATTCACGCTCACTCACGCCGCAAAGAAAAAATCGGTTGGCAATACTCCCATTTGTTCGCTCATTTTTGAAAGAATGACTCGTGTTTCTCATGCTGTCAACGTTGGCAAGAACTTTTTTTTAACTATTCAACTGTGTTTAATTCACCATCACCTGCATCTCCTATGCTATCATACCCCAAGCAGAAATAAATTGCTGTATTTTCAATGGCACAAAATGAACTTGATATTGATACTTTGGAGAAGCTTGTGGTTAAACGGCTTTGTGATTCAAGAGTTTTTTTACCATTTTGTACTTAAAACGAGAACTACAGGTAAATGAGAGAAATGAGCCAATGCATGTTTAAATTGCAAGGTCACGTAAAATAAATCCTATAGGGCTTCATTCAACCAACATTTTTTGGCCATGTAAGTTTCGCTGCTTTAATTTTTTTACCCATTAACTAAAGGCGAAACAATCGTTGTTAATCGTCTCATGGGTATTTTTGGGTATTTTTATTTATTCCATTCATCGGCCGCAGTACGTTCCCTTTCTCTTTGTCTCATGGCCACATTAATTATTCACGGCGAATTGAGCCAAGCTGACGATGAACTATTTTAACGTTGTCTGTTTCACTTTCATTAAATGGCAAGATAAAAAGTGTTGATTTCATGTCGGGCATCAGATTCGCAATCGCAAAATATGAATTTTCCTTGAATTGTGGTAAATTTTTCATTTTTCCCTCCTTGAAAGAGTCTAGTAGAATCCGAATGATTATCCATTCTGTGAACTTTGCTATAATATTGTATTGATTTCCCTGCTTATTACAACAAATCAGCAGCGTTAGTTTTGTCGTGAATTGGCGATTGAAATATTTTGTGTAAAAATTATCAGATTGGAACTTGTGTTCTAGCGGTAACAAAGAGCTAGAAATGTAAGAGCAAGCATGCAATGCGTTATTTTTCTCTTCATGAAACAAAAATGGTCACCTTCATGAGGAGTCATTGAGAAATCAGTGTAAACATTTGTATTACAAATAATTGGTACTTGAGGCTTGTTTAATGAAAATGTGTGCTAGTTTTAAGAATGGGAATGGAGATATCCTCAGGATGTATTCCTTACCTAAATGGTCTTCTGTTGGAATAATATGGTGTGTATGTCCAATCTGTGCCATCACTATTTAATCTATAAAACCATAAACACAGTAATCAACCCGAAGGTCGGTTGGGTAGTTGATGGTAGAGCTCACCCATGTACCAAGCCCTATACGGCGTGTGAATATTCACACATCAGGGTAGGGGTTCCTTTCCCCGTGCCGGTTATGGTTTCCCAGGAAGATCTGGTACCCGAAAAATCAACTAGCTTGGGTGGAGCTGCAGGTGCCCAAAGTGCCTCACACGGGAATCAAACCCGGGACCCTCCAATCAGTAGTCCAGCGCTCCACCCACTAGACCACCGGACCCTATTTAATCTGCCTAAAATTTTTATAATATTTTAATATCAAAGTTGCTTTCAAAGTCGAAATAAAGAACTTCATTAATGCGAGTAATGTAGAATTTCTTAACCTAATCGACAGTGTTCAATGATATTCTTTCCCCCGATCCAGATCCCCACTTTCATCCCTTTTTGGACCAAAACCCACGCCTGTCCGCTGGGCGTGGGGGGTTTACTTCTTCACTCGGTCACTTATTTATGAAAAAATCCAGGGTGGGGTGTTGTTCTACCCCCGCTCCGGGAAATCCGGGGTGGGATCGATTTCCCCAAAATCGCGTGAGCCCGTGCCGAGTTCAAAGATTCCGCGATAAAAAAATGCGTCGCCTTCCATAGGGGCTCGTTTTCATTTTCTCTCTCCCCTGCCTCCTCGTCTCCCCTCCCGACGTGTTTTTTACCCCCCTCACAACCCCTCGCGAGTTTTTCCCAATCAGCCACTCGGGTGAGATGGGGGAGGCAACATTCCCACGCTCCCCCAGGCACGCACTCCTTCCAGCGCTCCCCCTTCCCATCACGTCTTCTCGTTTCCTCCTCTCTCCCCCACGGACCCTCTCCTCTCGCCCACCCTCCCCACCGAACACCCTTCGTGAATGAGAAGCTGGGTGCGCGCTCCCGCTCGTCTGTCTCTCCGCCTGTCCTTTTAGTGTTGGGGCGGCCTAATTTTCCATCGCGGCGGTGTCGGCACTTCACCGAGTTTTATGGCTATTATTCCCCCTCTCCTCCAATTCCCTCCCCACATCAATTCCCTCCCTCCCCCTCATTCCCTCAGTGCACCACACCACGTTCTTCGTCGATTACTTTCAACTCCGGAGCTAATCCCTTCATTGCCGTTCGCCTTTAGCTTTTACGTTTCTCTAACTGGGTATTTATCGATTCTCTACCATCTATCTCCATACCTTGGTGAATGTTGTCATGCTCTGCTTTTTTACCAGCGCTCCTTATAGCTTTGTGCGTTCGAAGCTCTTGGCCGGAGGTAGAATATCCCCTTGAATACATGTTATCATTCACTCCCCGGGTGTCCTCCCTTGTGAACTGGGGCGGCTGCCTCCAATTTCCACATCAACTTGAATTCCTCTCCGAGTGTCGCCGTCCACGGAGACGCCGTAGGACATTTCTCACTCTTATGTGGAAATGAAATGTCATGAGTAATGAATGGAAGAGAATATTTGAGTGTGCAAGTGAGTGCAAGAAGTGGAATTTTTAATTTGACTGAGAAAAAAAAGCCCTCGCCAATTTACTTGGGTCTAATGTTGGTCATATAAAGCTCACAGGAAAAATTAAATCCTTAGCCTTTGCAATTTCAAACGATGAAAATACTTTGGTTGTTGTTTCCCCTCAAATGTTGTGCCATACGGACGCGGTGGCGCACTTGCCAACTCTGGGTTGGCCAACTCTTTCTTGATGTGCAAAATATGGATTTCAGTTACTGAGTGAGAAAAGTCGATTGATTCTTGTTGAATTGTCCTTTTTATTCGTTCGCTCCGTGTACGTTTTTAATGAAATTTAATATTAAATGAATAGCAAAATAATTATAAAAATTTAATTCCTCAGGCGCACTACTACGGAAAAAAGTAAGGATGAGTATCGTGTAAGGTTTTACTTAATCAATGGCATTCTTATCGAATTTTGTTAAATATATTCCTTGATACAATAAATTTTCCTGTTAAAGTATTTCAAAATAGAAATTAAATAGAGATAGAAATAGAGGTAAAGCGAAATACTTGGACAAATTGTTAAATAGTAGAATTACCAAATTTTTATGTCATGTGTTAAAAGTGGAGAGTCCAAAAATTCTTAAGTTTTAATGAAAATTGGACACTTTTCGTTAGTTGGCTTTATGGATTAATGTAAAATTACTGGTTAAACTAATAAAATTATATTGAGGCACCTTGCTGGTTGGAAACTCTGTAAATCAAGGAAATACATAGTTTTCTTTCTCCTAAGAAATAGGGCCAACGGCCACGGCATTCAGGTTTTGATAGTAATTTATTCTTATTTTAGGCTTCATTTCGTGGGAGTATTTAATATCCATACTAAAAAGAAAAACTTGTACTTTTCCACAGATTTTACTATATGGTACAACGCGTTTCACCGACTTACGTTATCATCAGGTACAAATTTGCATTTGTTTTGTTGTACGTTGCATTTGTACCTGATGATAACGTAAGTCGGTGAAACGCGTTGTACCATGTAATAAAATCTGTGGAAAAGTACAAGTTTTTCTTTTTTAGTATGGATATTTGATAGTTATTGTTATCCATTAGTGGTGACCAGAAGTGAAACTGAATATTTTAATGGAGACTTTTGTGAGATGGACTTCTATATGGATGGGTTATTTTTCATTCGATCTCCACCCACGCCAGTGGCAACTAAAGTTACATAAGGAAAAGGAACACTAATCGTAGACAATATCGCAAATTCTTCATTTCCCTCCTTTCGTTTATATCAACCATGCCGTTGCAAGGTTGAGGGGGTGTGGGTTTGGTCATGTCTTCGCCCGTTTATCAGACTGCCTCACATGTTTCTTCGTGGCTTCAGTATTCATCCTTTCTAAAAGGAATGTTATTTTGTTATTCTTTTATCGAAATGATTTGGGAGTTTCGCACTAACGTCTCGGCGGTGGGAATTGTTTATCTCTTCGATCCGTCATCAGTCGGAAGTTGTGGCTTCGTGTCTCTCGAAAACTCCCGTCGCCCTTCAAAGATCAGAGAAATATAAACCGCTTACTTTCGTCGAAAGCGTATCCGAAAATCCAAGTACACACATCACGATGAACGTAGCATACATTTTTCTTTGGGGTTAGTCTGGCCCTGATGTTCTTCCGATCTGTTTGATAATAGAATGGTTATTCAAATGAGTGGGAGTTTATTCTAAAACTTCCAGCGGATCAAGGCTCAGTTAAAGTTGTGGCTTATAATTACCTGCCGCAACCTCAGGAAGGGATTGAAATAAATTAACGTGGCATGTCCCGTTTTTCGCGCATCTAATGATATGCATCACTGAATTTTGATGCGCTTGCAAAGCCATGTCGAGCCAGCCATGTCGCGTAGAAATTATTGGAGCAGGTCAAGCATCCGGGTAGAATTTAGTAACGGTTTTGAAGCACCTACGAAGTGAGGGTCATTGCTAACAAACTTAACTCTAGACCGTTATAAAAGATATTAATCGAAGTTCCACAACTTTTAAATATGAACCTGCAAAGGAAAATTAATGTTTTTAGTCGGGAATATCTTGTAGTGTTGGAAGAATAGTTGACTTGAGGCAGTTTGTGGTTGTTTTATCGTGGGTCTTTAATGGCCAGACGGAATGATTTATCTTCCCCCTTTAGCTGCTTATGTGCTGAATTATGTAAACGCATAATCAGACCAGTTTGGTGGTGCTGTTTATTGCTTCATTATCGTAGATTTCACTCATTGTAGTGGGTTTTACCATAGCAAGAGTTTGTTGGAACGAATACATTTAATGCGCTAGTATTTACCGGGATTTTAATGTTTATCTAACGGAGGTTTCAAGTTCATAAATTTTCGGTCATTGCGCACAAATTATTGTCTGTACCCTGCAGTGTATCAAGGTGACAACCATGCTTTTTGAAATGACATAGTAAGGTTGGGTTTTACTTTTATGGACTAAGATATAACAAGATTGGAGTTTTTTTTATGGAACGAGCCATAGAAAAAAGATTGATTTCTACTTTTATAAATTAAGAAAATCTGCTGTTATCGCCGGATGTGAAACGGCTTTATTGCGATTGTGACTCTTCATGTCGAAACGGCTGACGGTTTATTGTGTCTGCGACGATGGCGAAGGCGTCCTTGAGCCTGACACCGTGACTGTGTATTGCTAATATGACGAAATTTAGTTTTTTTGGTGTCATGGCGACGTCACACTAATTCAAGCTCGTCTCCTTTTCATGGTAACGGTTGAACTGGGACCTTATTTTTTTGGACCATTCCTTAGAGGAAAGGTCACAAAAAAGCCATATCAATCTTTAAATCGGATTAGTTCTTTTATCCTTCTCAATTCTGAAGCCCTCGGGATCTCTCTTCGTATACGGTTTGCGAGGATAGTAGAGTGACGGGTGTTTTCTAATAATTACCGTTATATTTATATAATTTTTGGATACGTGTGTTCAATCCAATCATAATCTAATTTTGGCAGTCCTGTTGGCAGGAAAGAGTTAATTCCTCGAATTAAATGTTCACAATTCCCAAGAAAATGATATAGGTTTGACCAGAATGTTTATAGTGTGAGGAGCGTACCTACAAGTCGGATGTAATGCTCTTCTGAAAAACCATTCCATGGAAAATTTTAACCTCGGATTTCTTTTTTCCTTTTCCGCAACCTGTGCACCACGGATTGTCACTTAATGGTGAAGTTATTAGGCTAATATTTGCTACGCTCGTGTTTAACCAACAAATTCATAAGAGGTAATCGTCTCTCAAATCAAAGAGTATTGCAATCATTATCAGGGCTGTATGTTTGAGTCAGGTACCAGACGATATTCTACATCTACATCTACATAAGTACCCTGCGAGCCACCAAAAAGGTGTGTGGCAGGGGGTGTAGCACCATGAGGGAAGGGTAAGGGTTGAGGGGGTTGGGAGTCAGGTGAGGAAAGGTGGGGGGAACCTGTAGGAAAAAAAATATATACATATATATATGTATATATACACACATACATATATATACGTACATACATACACACATGTATACACATCCTCGCGAAGTCCCTAACCTGTACGTTAATACTTATTGTAATGAACTAAGTCCTGGGGAATTTCGACTACGAGCATTCTGGTCCCTTATCGTTCTTGGAAAAAATGACATTTTAAACCTGTCAGTCTTGCAGTCTATCTCTCTAGTCTTATATTCGTGATCCCTTCGACCGTAATACGTTGGGGTTCGTATTATATCCTTGATGTCATCGGAAAAGGGCCCATCTTTAAATGTTTTTAATAAGTTTAATCTATATTGGAAACGCCGCTGTGTTAGAGGACAATATTGTCTGAATCAATGCTAAGTTTAATTTATGGCTTTCGGTAGTGTAGGGTACGATGGTCATCCTGATTAAATTTTTAGTTTTTTTTTCAAAATGTCCAAATTTACAGAATTTACGTTGTGGGTAATTTCGGTCATGAATGGGTCATGTTTCAAGGGTCTTTATTCACTTTTTCCCTAATGGTCTTACATGTATTTTCTCATTGAGTTCCGGCTCAAAAATTTTCAGCATTTCAAACCGTGACGGAACTCACGGGACGCACCCGGGCGTAATTCGGTGGAAAATATTTCCCGAAATTTCTTTTAAATTTGCTTTGTGTGGAGAAAATGGAAATCTAAGAATAAAAACTTTCGAGAATAATAAAAAGAAAAGAATTAGGATTAAATTATTTATTAAATTATTATTATTTTAAAAATGCAGATGCAGCTCGATTGATGTAGGTACTGAGCTAAACCCCATTTATGAAGCACTGCAATCCACTCAACCAGCACACAAAAAATTCTTGTATCATATTCTATAGTGTGAGGCTGGTGATAAGCGTGATACGTGTAATATACTATATGTATTATATATATATATATATATATGGGTCGCGGTGGTCTAGTGGGTAGAGCGTTGGACTACTGACCGGAGGGTCCCGGGTTCGGTTCCCGGGCAACGCACTTTGGGCACCTGCAGCTCCACCCAAGCTAGTTGATTTTTCGGGTACCAGGTCTTCCTGGGAAACCATAACCGGCACAGGGAAAGGAACTGGCCCCCCTACCCTGATGTGTAAATATTCACACGCCGTCGGGCTTGGTACATGGGTGAGCTCTACCATCACCTACTAAACCGACCTTCGGGTTGATTATTGTGTTTATGGTTTATATATATATATATATATATATATATATATATATATATATATATATTCATTCAAACATGGAAATAGGTATAAGGAAAGGGGATAGGAAAACACATAAAAGGATACACATATTATAGAAATATTACACGTATCACGCTTATCACCAGCCTCATACCATAGAATATGACACAAGAATTTGTATGCTTGCTAACCTACTGTCCATTCTCCTCTTGTATTTATCTATTCCTCCTTTGGTGGGTGTAACAGCTCCCTAACGCCATCTTCTGGGCAATGATTCGGAGCACTTTAGCGCTTTATAAGATCGCAGATTTCAGTGTAAAGTACATTTTCTCGATAGCTCAGGTGGTTAGAGCATCCGCCCGGCAAGTGGAGAAATCCGGTGTTCAAGTCCCGGTCGAGGAAAATATTTTTACATTTGTGATCTGCTCACATCCGCCATCCGCGATTTGAACACCGGACCTTCCACTTGCCGGGCGGATGTGCTACCAACTACACCACCAAGGAAACCTAATTTACACTGAGATCTGCGATGTTTTTAAAACGCCCAAGTGCTCCGAATCGTTTGCCAAAGGAAGGCTTTTATGGAGCTGTTCCACCCACCAAAGGAGAAATAGGCAACACACACAAGAAGAGGGGTCAGTTGGTTAGAAAGCATATAGTATCATAGAGAATAGGAACAGTACGTTTCATGGCACGCATGGCCAGAAGAAGAGATGAGCCACATTGGCCAGATAAACATTCAAATACGAAGTCCCGCCATACGGCGCACAAATATTCATTCAAATATAGAAATAGGTATAAGGAAAGGGGATAGGAAAACACATGAAAGGCGAACACAGGACATGTGGGGAAGGCGGTTTTTGAGCAGATCACGAATGTAAAAATATTTCCTTAGCCGGGATTTGAACACCGGACCTTCCACTTGCCGGGCGGATGTGCTACCAAATATATATATAGAAATATATATATATATATAGAAATATATATATATATATAGAAATATATATATATATATATATATATATATATATATATATATGCCCTCCCATGGACTACAACCTTGTCGTGGTGGAAGGGCTTGTGTGTTCCGATGACCCCTAAAGCTGTGCTGGCGGGAGTAATAATAATTACTCCTGGAAGGGTCACCCATGCCAGATAGGTCGAAGGTTAGGAGCCAGACGAAAGGTAGTCCACGCAGCGTCTGTTCCTCAGTGAGGCGGCTGCAATGGCGTCTGACCCAAGTGGGGCGGCCATTAAGTGATGGTGTCACGTTAAAAACACTATTGAGGAAGGCAACGGGAAACCACCTCAATTATGATTCCCAAGAATATAATGATGGGCACTATAGATAATATGAGTCCTGGCAACTACGGGACTCGGCCCAAGAGGCCGTGTGTCGTGCCCGGCAGCGGGAGAGGCAAGGCTTCCGCGGTCGTCATCCCACGAAACCCTTGCAGGGAAGAAATAACTGCAGCAGGACAGAAGACTCAGAAGAAGGCGAAAGTAGTTAGAATAGGAACCTGGAACGTCAGGACAATGTTCATCTACATCTACATAAGTACCCTGCGAGCCACCAAAAAGGTGTGCGGCAGGGGGAGGAGAGGCAAATTAGAAAATATTAAGCGAGAGATGGAAAGAGGTAACATAGATGTTTTAGGCCTCTGCGAGGTGAGATGGAAGGATAGCGGGGATTACTGGAGTGACAATTATAGAGTAATATACAGCGGCGGGGACGAGAGCCAACGAGGGGTTGCCGTAATTTTAAATAAAGGGGTAGGAAGAAGCGTAGTCAACATAGAGCCAGCGACAGATAGAATTTTACTCGTAGAGATTAAAGCAGAGCCGACGAACTTGGTCATTATTCAGGTATACATGCCTCCGAGCAACCACAAGGAGGAAGAAGTCGATAGGATGTATGATGAGTTAGAGGATGTAATCGCGAGTGTTCCTGCAGGGAAACATTTGATAGTGATGGGGGATTGGAATGCGACGGTAGGCGAAGGAAGAGATGATGGTGAGGTGGGGGACTATGGGTTAGGCACGAGGAATGAACGCGGGGAGAAAGCAATTGAATTCCGCAGGAGACAGGGGTTAGTCATCACTAACACATGGTTTAGACACCACAAAAGGCGTAGGTACACATGGAAAATGCCAGGTGACTCAGAAAGGTATCAGTTAGATTATATTATGGTTAGGCACAGGTTTAGGAACAGTGTGATAAATTCGCACAGTTTCCCAGGAGCGGATGCGGACTCTGACCACAATTTAGTTGTTATGAAATGTAATGTTCGTTTCAAGAAGATAAGGCAAGGGCGGCGGGTTACAAAATGGAATTTAGAAGCAGTAAATGAATTAACGAGGAAGAAGTATCAGGAGGCTGTAGAGAAAATGATGGATGACGGTAAAGAACTGAGTACTATCAAAGAAAAATGGGAATGTATCAAGAAAGGGATATTGGAAGCCGCTAAAGACACTATAGGAACCGTTAACGGGAAAAGGATAAGGAAACCATGGGTAACGGATGAGATGATTGCAAAGATGGATGAGAGAAGAAGATGGAAAAAATGTAAACACAGAGTTAGGCAAAATGAAGTACAAAGAGTTAAACAATAAATTTAGAAGGGCCACAAATAAAGCAAAAGAAGAATGGTGGAAAACGCAATGCGAGGATATGGAAAGTTTACAGAAGAAGGGTGAAATTGGTGCTCTATACAGCAAGGTTAAGTTATTATCGGGAAGTAAGAAGGCAAGATCTGTGCTAACAGTTAAAGATAAATGGGGTAAGATAATAGTTGATCCAGAAAAAATCCAAGAGAGATGGAAGGAATATATAGAAACACTGTATGGTAAAGAACTTAGGCCGACAAGGTTAGACATAGAAAAGGAACATGACGTAGAAAAAGATAGCTTAGGTCCAGGCATACTCGACGATGAAATAGAAAGGGCACTAAAGGAGATGAAAGCAAATAAGGCTGTGGGGGTGGACAATATTCCTGTAGAAATGTTGAAATGGTTAGGGAAAGGTGGGAAAGAGGCCATATATGGACTGATTCGTAGTATCTATGAGGAAGGAATCTGGCCGGAAGATTTTGTGAGATCGGTGTTAGTTCCTATTCCAAAAAAGGCAAAGGCTTCGTCATGTGAGGATTACAGAACAATAAGTTTGATATCCCACGCAGCTAAAGTTATTCTCAGGATCATCAACAAAAGGATAGAGAGTAAGGCAAATGATTACTTAGGGGATGATCAGTTTGGGTTCAGGAAAGGAAGAGGTACGCGTGATGCCATTGCAGTAATGAGATCACTAGTCGAGAGGAATATAGAATACAATCAGGACGTTTTTGCCTGTTTTGTAGATTTCGAAAAAGCGTTTGATGGAGTGAATTGGGAAAAATTAATGCGTGTATTGCAGAAAATAGGAATGGATTGGAGGGACAGGAGACTGATCCGCAATCTGTACATGTCTCAGACTGCTCAGGTGCGAGTGGGGAACGGAGAATCCAGATGGGCAGTGTTAGGAAGAGGTGTAAGGCAGGGTTGCCCATTGTCACCGGTACTGTTCAACGTATATGTAGAGGAAATGATTAAAGAGGCATGGGAAGAACTGGAGGTAGGAATGAAAGTCGGGGGGGAATTCGTAAAATCGGTTAGGTTTGCTGATGACCAAGCATTAGTTGCTCAGTCAGCCAAGGGGTTGCAAGCATCGTTGAGTGAATTGGAGGTTCAGTGCGATAAATATGGGATGAGAATAAATATTAATAAAACAAAGGTTATGCGATTTTCCAGAAAGAAAAAGGCTAAGCTAAATATTAAAATAGGTGGGGAAAAAATAGACCAGGTAGAACAGTTTACATATCTCGGAAGTGTTTTGGACCAACACGGTCAAAGTGGTAGGGACGTAAGGAGAAGAATTGCGCTAGGCAAAGAGGCTTTCTCAAGGAGGAGGGAGTTGACGGGGACGTTGAGTAGGGATGTTAAGACAAGACTCGTAAAAACTCTGATATGGAGCGTAGCTATGTACGGCGCGGAAACGTGGTCGCTGAAGCAGGAGGATAGACGTAGATTGGAGGCTTTTGAAATGTGGGTGTGGAGAAGAATGGAGAAGGTGAAATGGACCGAAAGGAAAACAAATGAGGAAGTACTAGAAATGGTGGGGGAGGAGAGGGGTTTGTTGAGAGAAATCCTATGGAGGCAGGAAAAATGGATGAAGGGCGTATTGAGCGGTAGTGGAATGTTGAAGAGGGTAATAGAGGGAAGAATTTTGGGCAAGCGAGGTAAGGGTAGGAACAGGATAGGCATGTTGGACGAGATGAAGGGAGGAAAGAAGTACACCGAGATGAAGAGGGACCTGATATAGATTAGTTTGCTAGGTGGGGAGTCACAAAATGTTTATTTGATAGTTGTGTCCATCCAAAAACCTACCTTAACCGGTAGATTACCTAACAATAATATATATATGATTTCTTCGAAGTAACACGGAAGTGTTGAAGAAAAAACTTAGACAGTAACACACAGCACGAGAACACATAAAAAGAACACTCACAATAATATCTTGATAATTTCGACGGACTCGAGCTCCGTCTTCTTCGGAAGATAAGATATGACTGAGTCATATCTTATCCGTCTTCTTCGGAAGATAAGATATTACTGAGTCATATCTTATCTTCCGAAGAAGACGGAGCTCGAGTCCGTCGAAATTCTTTCCTTATACCTATTTCTGTTTGAATGAATATTTGTGCGCCGTATGGCGGGATTTCAAGTTTGAATATATATATATGTATATATATGTGTGTGTATATATATATATATATATATATACGCAATATAGTTTCACCATATTTCCCTGCCCGACCGAAATACAGGAGCTCGTGAATTGGCAAGTGACTATCGTAAACCCCCCTCGTAAATCAGTACACTCGTTGGCATTTAATTAATATTTGAGGAAAATAGACTACAATGATCCCCCTCTGCGACACTCTTAAGCAGTCGAACTTCGATATGAGGTGCTCGTATACGAAAGAGTATCACTGAATAGTAAAATAGTGTTGCGTGTTCCCTGAGGTTAATCAGTCAGCAATCGGCATTTGGCTCTGACAACTTCAAATGCAACTTATGTACAGTACACCTTTGCGAGAAACTAAATAATTTTTCTATGAATCGACTTGGGACGAATCGATTTCGGTCTCTCTGGGCCTCTCCCAGGGGACAGGTGTGAGTGTGTGAGAAGTCGAGCGGCGAAGGGGTGCGTAAGTCCCCCCTTTCCGTGCACTGCAACGAGGGTGCGTGCAATTGCGGTGCAATCACACTCTTCAACGCACCATCCCGCGTGCGCCCCATGCACGACACGTTGGGAAAGTCACCCTTCCGTACCCTCAGACCCTCGGGAGGTAGTGGCACGCCGCGATCTTGCCCTCCGTCGCTCCCCATGCATCTCCCTTGCTGCTCGCCTCCTGAAGCCTCCATAGTGTGCTAAAGCGGGGGTCGAGAGCGACGATGGTGGAATGAAAAATTTCTAATGGTCATAGAAGGTGCTGCACGCGTAAGGGTTTATCCCTCGGGAATGGGTGGAGCTTGGCCAAAACAAAAATGTATTCGAAAGGAAAAGTTTTTATTGACGGTTTTCGTTTTTTACAAATCCACGTCACTGTTCTACATAATCGTTGTTCACTTCCAAGCACTTTTCGTAACACTGCACAAGCTACTTTAATCCCTCAGCATAGAGTTTCGCCGCCTGGAAATTGAACCAATTGAAGCAGCGGCGGTCTTAAGTTCCTCGTCGCCTTCAAACCATTTTACACCAACCCACTGTTTCAAGTGCAAGAAGAGGACATACTCGTAGTCGCTAGGTGCTTGATCAAGCAATCTCTGTCTTGTCGATAATGGCTTAAAAACACTCGTTCAATCAACATTTTTTACTCTTTGTTTTGATCGGTAGACATTTTCGGTACCCACCTAGCACACCATTTGTTATATCCGAGCTTTTTCGTAACAAGCTTGAAAAAAATGGGTGTGTCCAATAAGAGGGCATTAATCAGTCAGAGCGTTAATCGTCAATAAGATCGCAGTTATTTTTCCACTAGTTGAACAATTTCATCTGTCTTGACACTGAGTCTACCACTGACTCTTCATCATACACACTAGTGTGGCCACTTATGAAGTCACTACACGGTTTTTTAATTGTTTCTTTATTCATTAGGTAGGTGAACAAACTAGGCACAACTCTTGATGGATTTGAGTAGATTTTGGACACAAAAATCGAGTCATACGTAGTAGCACACACTTTGCAACTGGGGGGATAACCGTTTTTCGCTGACATTGCTAACTGAATTCGCCGACAGGAAAGTGACTGCTCAATCAAAACAATAACTGTAGCGGCTTCGGCCACAATGAATTAATGGGGCTGAATGCGTCCAACTTTGTTCTGACCCGCCAACATTTACATTTAGGAAAACGGTCCTTCCTTTCAAAAATGCCTCGGTCTTTGAATATTTTGGTCCAAAACACTTCCGAAATATTCACACTCTTCCATCTGCTCTAGTTTATGATCTCCTATTTTTATAACTAAGCTAGCTTGCCTCTATCTTGTGATAATGGACCCTCCTGTCTTGCTCCTCTCTCGAACACTGCACATAGGGACTGCCCGCCACTCACTTTGTGGCGGATGGAGAATCCCAATCAGGAACAGTCTGAAAGGAGCAGTCAGAGACATATGTAGGTTGCGGATAACTCGGCCATCTACAATCGACTTCTATTTTGTGCCTTGCTTACATTAATTCTACTCATTTCATTTCACTCCATCTAATGCCTTCTCGAAATCTAGGAAACAGATAAATGCATCCTGATCGTATTTTCTGTTCCTGTTTATGGAGCGATCTAATTAATGCTGTGGCGTCAAGCTTGACTCTTCCCTTTTTCGAATCCAAGCTGATTATTCGTTAGATATGGGATGAGAAAAAATGAAAACAAATCAAAGTTTATGAGGTTTTTAAGTAAGAGAAAAGCTAAATCATGTATTAAAATGTTAGTACACTAGTTAGAGTCGTTAACTTATGTCTAAAGTGTTTTGGACCAAAAGGGTCCAGGTAGTTGGGACATAAGAAGAAGAATATCCTTTGTAAAAGAAGCTTTCACAAGGAGGAGAAAACTGATGGTAGGGACGTTGAGCTAGGATAGCAAGGAACGGCTCGTTGGAACTACAGGTATGATGTGGATCGTGGCTTTTACGGCGCGGAAGCAAGGTGGCTGAAGTAGGATGGTAAGCGTAGTGGATTTGATGCTTTTAAAATGTGGGTGTGGAGAAGGATGGTAAAAATGGAATGGCGGGAAGGAAAATAAACGAAGAGTTGCTAGACATTTTTGGGGAGGAGAGAGGACTGTTGGGAGAAATACAAAGGAGGCTGGAAAGATGGATGCAGAGGATTTTCATTGACCGTAGGATGCCGAAGACTGTGATAGAGGGGGAACGTTAGACAAACGAGGAAGGAGTAGAAATATGATAGGTATCTTGGACTTAATGAAAGGAGGGAGGAAGGAAGCATGCGGTGTTAAAGAGGGGCTTGTTTGTTGCCAAGTTGTGTGCTGTTCAGAGAGGTATGTGAGTGAATCTTTATGCCGTTGCGATGGCTGTTTCCATACAAACCTACTTTAACGGGGATAATAATGATTATAAAAATTTTATTATAACTTATTCAAAAGAGTTCTCACAAGGGGAGAGTGCCTGCGTTACTCCATAGATTCCAATGCAAGTATTTTGTAGTAAAAAATGACGACGAGACCCTTGTCTCGTCGTCTGACGGAATAGGCTTTAATTTCGCTGAAACACATGGCGACATGTACCGCAGTGTCGCAAGAGTTGAAATTTAAACCCGGAAAAAACGGTTGCATTGCAAATCATTGGTCATTGGGAAGCCGGAGTAGCTGGTGTCCATCTTTTAGCGCCTTGTCTATTCACTTCTTTAAATTTTGCTGAAAAGTAAAATTATTTTGACGGAACTACGTTAATTCAAACGGCGATCAAAAAAAATATTTATTTGCAAGAATCACACAAAAAGTGTACATTTAAATCCAATGAGTCCCAACGATGTAGTGTTCATATTAGCGAGAAAACAATAGCACATTTTTGAAATAGTATAGTGCCGAAAGGTCTATAGTATTCTGAAAGTTTAAAATCTCTTGGACGTAGTTACAAGTCTTCGTTTAAAGTCACCCGTTAGCTATTTCTCTTCGTACTTTTGAATGGAGAGCGTAAAGACAAGAGCGAGTGAGACGTCTGGAAGATGAAAAAAGAATGAAAGCTTGTCGCGAAATCCCATCCTTTTTTTGTGGGTTCCCAGGCACCTTGGTAAGCTGATAGTGGCGCTTCGTCTTAACGTTCTTTATGTAATTATAACGCGGAAGTGCTCATAAGGATTCATTGGCGCTATGCTGCGGTGGAAATCGATATGACTGCTGCAAGTCGACGATAAATAAGTTTCGGTTTAATCTCACACCTCCCACAAGTACGTAATCTAATTGATGAAACAAAAGGAAGGGTTTGAAAGAGAACTAGTTCTATGTTGCAAATCTTTCGCCATTATGGTACCACATGCTATTCTTCGATATTATTGATGCAATTTAGTTTTGCAGTTATATTTGCACTGAAGTCACGCTGCTACAGGGATCAAGAGTCGAACTGGGTTTCATTGAGATTGGGCGTATAATAAAAAGAGATTTCACAGTTAAAGAGGTGTAAGGAGAGACTGAGACTGCTGAGAAAATCGTAGAAATTAAGAAATGGTTATAAATAGAGCTTTGGTTAGGAAGAAGACATTGGCAGTTGTAGGAACATTCCACTTTTTAAATAATGTGTCCTGGCAATGTTTATTATTAGGTAATCTACCGGTTAAGGTAGATTTTTGGATGGACACAACTATAAAATAAACATTTTGTAACTCCAAACAAAACCCAACTCAGCAACCTACTCTACATAAGGTCCCTCTTCATCTCTTTGTACTTCCTTCCTCCCTTCATTCCGTTCAACATCACTATCCTGTTCCTGCCCTTTCCTCGCTTGCCCAACATTCTCCCCTCTATTACCCTCTTCAACATTCCACTACCGCTCAATACGCCTTTCATCCATTTTTCCTGCCTCCATAGGATTTCTCCCAACAAACCCCTCTCCTCACCCACCATCTCTAGTACTTCCTCATTTGTTTTCCTTTCGGTCCATTTCACCTTCTCCATTCTTCTCCACACCCACATTTCAAAAGCCTCCAATCTACGTCTATCCTCCTGCTTCAGTGACCACGTTTCCGACCCGTAAATAGGCACGCTCCATATCAGAGTTTTTACAAGTCTTGTCTTAATATCCCTACTCAACGTCCCCGTCATCAACTCCCTCCTTGAGACAGCCTCCTTGCCTAGCGCAATTCTTCTCCTTACGTCCCTACTAATTTGACCTCTCAGTCTGACCTGAAGAAAGCCTCGGAGTAGGCTGAAAGCTCAAATAATCTACAATGTGAATGTTCTTTTACCTGTTATCTGTTTTATTCTGTGTTCTATTGTGCCGTCCAAAAGTTATATTGCTCTCGTGAGTGCTTCCGCATCATCTATATATAAAAACCATAAACACAGTATTCAACCCGAAGGTCGGTTTAGTAGGTGATGGTAGAGCTCACCCATGTACCAAGCCCGACGGCGTGTGAATATTCACACGCCGTCGGGCGTAGGGTAGGGGGGCCAGTTCCTTTCCCTGTGCCGGTTATGGTTTCCCAGGAAGACCTGGTACCCGAAAAAACTAGCTTGGGTGGAGCTGCAGGTGCTCAAAGTGCCTTGCCCGGGAATCGAACCCGGGACCCTCCGGTCAGTAGTCCGACGCTCTACCGCGACCCGCCATCTGTATACATATATAGTAAAATCGGTTAGGTTTGCTGATGACCAAGCATCAGTTGTTCAGTCAGGCAAGGGGTTGCAAGCATTGCTGAGTGAATTGGAGGTTCAGTGCGATGAATATGGGATGAGAATCAATATTAATAAAACAAAGGTTATGCGATTTTCCAGAAAGAAAAAGGCTAAGCTAAATATTAAAATAGGCGGGGAAAAAATAGAGCAGGTAGAACAGTTTACATATCTTGGAAGTGTTTTGGACCAATACGGTCAAAGTGGTAGGGACGTAAGGAGAAGAATTGCGCTGGGAAAGGAGGCTTTCTCAAGGAGGAGGGAGTTGAGGACGAGGACGTTGAGTAGAGAGTTTAAGAAAAGACCCGTAAAAACTCTGATATGGAGCGTAGCTATGTACGGCGCGGAAACGTGGTCGCTGAAGCAGGAGGATAGACGTAGATTGGAGGCTTTTGAAATGTGGGTGTGGAGAAGAATGGAGAAGATGAAATGGACCGAAAGGAGAACAAATGAGGAAGTACTGGAGATGGTGGGGGAGGAGAGGGGTTTGTTTGAGAGAAATCCTATGGAGGCAGGAAAAATGGATGAAGGGCGTGTTGAGCGGAAGTGGAATGTTGAAGAAGGTAATAGAGGGGAGAATGTTGGGCAAGCGAGGTAAGGGCAGAAGCAGGATAGGGATGTTGAACGGGATGAAGGGAGGAAAGAAGTATACAGAGATGAAGAGGGACCCGATGTAGTTTAGGTTGCTGGATTGGGTTGTGTTTGGAGTTACAAAATGTTTATTTTATAGTTGTCCATCGAAAAACCTACCTTAACCGGTAGATTACCCAAAAAAATATATAATTAGTAAATATCTATGTTTTCCGTTTGAGTTGAGATATTTGTTGTGATTTATCCGTTTATCGCTAGTTGATGTTTTTTGTAATTCTATTTTGGTGCATCAATTCTTAGTTTTTGGTCTCACTGCTTACCGTTGGGGGCCAGATTTCTTGTACCATTGTTCCTTTATAATGCCAAACCTTTTTATCTGAACCATTAGAGTGGTCCATGCTTTTTAATAACCCAGAAATATTTAATACGATTTTGTTTTTGGCTTCTTTATGGACGGTCCGTCTATAATTTACGTCCGTAGCCGTTTTTACGCTATGTGTGTATTATTTTTAGCTCCGATGTGTTAAGCATTCCATTCAAACTATCGTAGAAGTGAAACCTATCTGGTACATTCCCTGTTGAAATCCCCAGGATTTAGCACCAAGGATTAAAATTATGTCTCTGCCTGCCCACGACAGGACGCGTTCACGACAAGAGTGGCATGAAAGTAGTGCACAACTTTATTCATACTCCGCGGGTAAAAGATCCGCCCCCGTACCTCACCTCCACATCGGTCGCCCTCTTAATCTCGATCTGCGCTTTGGCTGGTAGGAATCGCAGGCAAGAGGAAGTCGGGGGCGGGCGGGGAAAAGGGGAGGTGGATGAATGCAGGCCGTCTCGACCATCGTCGAATTGATTGTGCGTGCGTGTGTCTAATTTCCTGTTTCGTAATTCATCTAAGTGTGCTTAATTTCGACCGTGGTAGAGTTTGATCGCAATCGCAGTAGGCTTAATTTCTCTTTCAGGTGTTTTCATTTTGCCGTTTTTTTATAACATGGAGCAGCGCGTGAACAATCTAGCGTTTCGTCATCTAACTCGGTGCGCATTTAACGAATGCACTTAGTAGTTACTTATCCATCAGCGGTGCCCGTTCTCGGCCTGGGGAGCGCACTCAATTACCTTTACGATTGTTCTTGCATATTCTCTATGGATTGATCTTTTTCAAAGCGTTAGTGTCGTGTTGAAAGTAGTTTTTCAAAAAGTATCATCTTATTTCGTGTAATTTTAAGTTTGCCTGACTATGTTCCAGTCACCCACTTGTCACTCTCATGGCGACAGGTATGAATTCAACCTTGAAAGTCAAATCAATGGATTTAATTTGTCCATAACTGTGTAAGGTTTAACACGATTGAGCGATGGGTTTTAGGTACACACGCGTCTTATTCTCATTGGACGATATCCACCTCAAAAGTAGGTCGTACGAAGCCCATGCTGAGCAAAAGTGGGGTTATTTCCGTGGCAATTCTGACTGAATTAATTTAATCGAAATTAATGATAGATTATTGGTTGTAGTGTTGATATTAATTGGATTACCGGTCAATTTGGCTCTCAGTTTTCCATTTACCTTCTTCCCGGAATAACAGTATAGTGAAGAAATACTTTTCCGATGCAAAAGCCAAAAATAGCTGTTTTCGGAGCAAGAATAAATAAATAAATGCATCTAAGGTTAACTCATTTTATGATTTATAAAAATTCTCTAGGACATTCGGCTCTAGTAACAAAATGTCTGAGGCGGTCATAACTTGTGTACCTCAAAACATGTATTCCTTCATAAAGCTCATTTGCCTCGTGAACTAATGAATAAGTGTGAAATTACACATTTCCCGTCCTCAAACTATTTCCTGAGTTAATAATGGTTATGAGATAGTTGTTATGAACACCCTCATCATGGTAGATCTAATTACCTGCAATTTTTAAAGGTGTAAATGATAAAATTTTGTCGAGCTCCTCTCATCTGCAAATAGCCACCCTGCCTAGAAGTACGATTTGTCGTGTTTCGACCCTCTCTGTGCATAGACTGTTAAAATTGACGGTGCAGTTTCTTTCAAGGATTCATTTAAAAGGTAAAAGGTTTTTCAAAACTGACTTCTGTTTACCCAAATTCTGGAAGGTTGGATTTCGAGCACCGTAATTCACCTGTGTGATCTTCTTACTTGAGTATACATTCGAATATTTCGCGTATGTGTGACATTTTTCATAGATTCTGCCGATTCCCACTAGTTATCGCAGTTAATCACGCACGAAACCCTAGTCCACCTCTCGGAAAAACTTCTCGCTATGGCCACGCCACTCTATTCGTTCTCGGAGAATAAGTCTATAACTATGTCTCAAGAGGTTGTCTCGGAGAATTACCCCGACCAGTTTCGTATTCGTAAACGTTTTTAGGTCTGTCATATTTTTCAGTTGAGGCGAGTGGGTTAAGAATACGAATATTTTCGGTGCATCTTCTCCCCACTTGTTCGGGAAACCTCCTTCCCACGCTGCTGCGCTCGGTCGCAGTTGGACTGTTCCATACATCCACCCAACATATGTGACGTAATTCATGGATATCCTTCCGTGACTCATCGTCCGGCCCCATCTCAACGTCAACTTCTTGGGACGTGCTCGGTGACGCCTTGGGAGGGGGAAGGAGTATTTGCACGCCGACCACCCCGCCGTCGATCGTCTTTGTCTACACCCTTTTGGACCGATCGATGGGTTTCACGGGCGGAGGAGATCCCCGCATTCTGGAGAGTTTAGGTCGACGACTAGAAATTTACATGTACCCCAATTTACATGCTCCCAAATGCATAAAAATTATTTAAGAGTATTATGATGCAATAATAGTAAAATTCTTTCAAAGGACTTAGAGTAATATGCATTTAGACATCATCCTCCTTCATATTAATTTGCGGAAATGTCAAGACTTGAGTTTATGCTCCTTGCCGCTCATCTCTTGTTTTGGCGTACGAAAAGAAATACCTGCCCCTCCTATTCCCATTACTCTTGCATATAATTTATTGAAGAATACCATTAAAGTAGGTGTACGATAGATAACATTACGTTGCCATGCGTAGATGTGGAAGCATCGAGAGAAAGGATATATGTCAATCAATCAATCGTGGGACACTTTCATCTTGTCCCTGTCCGTTAAATATAGGATAAACTGAATGAAACAAAATTTAAGGCAAATTTCCCCATTCACAATGGTAGTTAATGAGTGAAATACAATGGAAGAAGGGATCATATTTGGGGGTGGAATTGGTGTGTCTAATTATGCAATGCGTCAAGCTATTTCGGATTTATATTAATAAATATGCATTGCGTTTTCTTATTTGTCGCCCTAGAAGAATCATCATAAAACATTGAATCACTTAATAAACCCAATCCTTTGAAAACCAAACTTAGAGATTTTGTTAAGAAAATATGTGAGTGTATAAATCACTTTTGCATCCAGTTGAATTTGAGAAACTTTAGTAATATTGCTATTGATTGATTGCGATCCAATAGTATACTTTTTTCATTATTATTAATTTACTGAAGCATTGACCTTTTGTACGGCTATTAGATGGATATAGCCCTACTTGTTACTTATTTTGCGGTTGTTGCATTCACCTGAAATTTATTTGCCTCCGTCGATTCCGTAAGAAATTTGCAAATGGAATAATTCATTTGGAAGTCTTTTTCTAAAAGTGACAGCGGTAATGACCCCAATCTTGAAAGAATATAACTCCGTATTTTGAAACTCCTTGCATATGTGGTTATTTTGATTAAATTTTGAAATAATCTTAGATTAAGGAAAAAATTTCCATGGGATCTATCTTTATATTATTACACTTGACTTGTTTATGAACGTAGTGTCGAAAATTCATCGAAATCAATAGCCGTTCAGAAGGCCGCTCAAACCCCTTGAGGGAACGCCGCCCCCTTTTCCCCGCGGCGGAACCCTCCTCCCCGTTCTCAAGGACTCCCTCGCGGCAGTCATGGCCTCGCGCTTTCGCCTCCCGTTTCGCCCTCTCCTCCACTGCCTCCCACCTGCCCATCTCCCACACCGCCGCCTCCGCATCATCTCTCCGCCGCTGGCAGATGAGCGAGTGTGATTTACCCCCACGCTCTAACACCTTCCGCGGGCGAGAGCAGAGGTGGAGATATCCCTCCAGCCCTCCGTCGACCGGGGCGCGGCCACAGGTGAGCGGGGACCGCCCACCTCGCGCACACCCCCGATTAATCCCACGGGCGACGGAGATACGACTGCAGGCCTTCCAAAGAGGAAGGCGAGGGAAGGTCGCATTTGCGCAAATACGCTCGAGGGGCATGATACAATACCCAATGCGAGTAAAATTCGCCTATTAGGAGGGGCAGACCCCTTGCCTGTGGCTTCCCAAGAATTTCTGGCACTCATAATAATACGCGCAGATAGGGTTCGGCTGGAAGTGTTCGCTGGCATCACCCTGGTTCCAACCCGGGGCCCTCGGGTCTCTATCTGAACTCAATACTTAGTTAATCATCTTGCCATTAAAATATAGTGTCACCGAATGATGCAGTAATATACATGTCTGCTTTCCTAATTGTAAGAAAAATGTTATTATACGAGTATAATTCGTGTATATCTTGCAATTGGCATAAAGGAAAAACCAGTTGACGTCCTGGCTTCTACAAGGACTTAAGCATAGTAATATCATAATTTTTTTAACTGCATAATTTATTACGCAAAAATTTAATTTGATGTTTTATTGTTAGTTTAATGTATCATGCATATGTTCTGTGCAAGTTTCATTGATTTTACTTTAGTATTGCGTTAGCGATAGCCGCTGTAAGTTGAAACCTGTTCAGTTCGTCTACGGGAATAATGGAGGTAATTCGCGACGAGAGATACGTTGCTTTTAAATGTTTGTTTCACCTGAAAAAATAATCAGCCTAGGTCCGTTTATGCTGCAGGAGACTTCGTTCGTTCCTATGGAATAGTTTGAAGATGGCTTAAAATGCCTAAAGAAGGGAAATTATCAATCTCAAAGAAATTTGGACCCAGAGTTCCAGTCGCTGCTCTTACAGAAGTAAATATTACCATCACTGCTGCCATTGTTAGAGAAGTTCGTCGCATAACGTTAAGAGCACTATTAGAAGAGCTGAAAATTGCATTGGGTGCCACCCACACGTTGGAAGGAAGGAAGAAGGCTATCACTGCAAATGAAACTTGGTCGCATCATTTTGATCCTGAGAGCAAACAGCAGAGCCCTCGGTGAGGACCTCCGGCATCACCAATGCCAAATAAAAAGAGACGTTTCAGGCGTGATATGGTGGAATAACATGATTAAATAAAATTAGCAATTTTATTTAACCAATGTCAAAAGTGGTTGCTTCTGCTGGGAAAGCTTTGGTCGTTTTTGTTTACGAGACCCGTGGAACGTCGTACCTGCTCACCCGAATATAAATGGATCGTCCTGTGGGGATGTACGGAAAATTCTCTGAGGCCATATCATTCGCCAAAGGCCGCTTTTCAAAGCAACAGGCGGAATGATGCAGTTCGATAACACATGGCCTCACATAATATTGTTGTCGAATGTCTCACGAAAATCAATATGGAGTATGTTTCTCGTCCTCCCTAGCCATATATGAATTTTTCATGTTCCCCAAATGTGAATAAACATCTTCGTGGAAGGCATTTTTCATCATCAAAAGCAGTTTTATGCGATCTGATTCCACTTTCAACGGCTGCTGCTGACGCAGTACTGTAGTCCAATGTCGTCGATGTCACTTTTGCTGCATAGCTTATTACACATTAAGCTAATGACAATAAATGTGTAAATTATCCCTCGAATAATATGTTAAACAGTAAAATTAGTTTGCGTTCCTCTGGATACCATCATCCGTTTCATATATATATTCTATTTTTTTCAATTAACATGTATTAATATTATGTGTATACTTTTGCTTGTGACATGGCTAATTGGCGTTTTGAGTATCGCCACACTGCTGGAATATATTTTTAGTAGAATGTACTTTCCTAGCGTTAAACCGTGCATTTTGAAGCGGTCGAAGTGATTGACTCTATAGGGATGGCATGAGTCCATTTGGACTCCCCAAAACCTTACCTCTTTTTTTGAATATTTCACGGTCACATATCTTGGCGTACAAGGAGGAAGTTAGAGAGATAGGGAAAAATTGTGCATCTGTCCTCTTACAGAATGAAGTTACAAACAAGTTAACTGATTGGATCCTGGGATCCAGTTCATCATATTGCTAACGATGATTGTCTCACCGTTGTTTATAACGTGGCCATTCTCTCTTACTCATTTTTCAATTTTACTTTATCATTATGAAATACGAGAACTTTACTTTATGAACATGCCTCGTAACATCCTCCTGTCTATACGCGAAAGTAGGACTTTAAGATAGAAGATTAAGATTTAAGATAGAAGTTTAATTAATTGGTATATTCTCATGATCAATTTTCATCTTGGTTTTTCGAATGTTCTTTCAACTACAACTTCCCTGACCTTTTCTCATAATAATTTCATTTAGTTATTTAGCATTAGTCCGAAAACAGCACATTTTGGTCTTTGCATCGGACTATTAACGCTGATAACATTTACCAAACACCCAAGGTGGAGGAAACGGACACTCAGGCGGGAATCGAACCCGCTACCCTTCGAATAGCAGACGAGGACGTTACCCCGCCGCCACCGGGGTCGGGAAATTATTTAATTTTTGAGTGTTTTTCATGCCAGATCAACTTATGAAAGAAACCAAATTCATTACGCGACTTCGAATGGTAAATAATGAAATTCCTTTTCCTCCAAATGTATTGCGTATTGTGAATAAATGAATTTTGATTCCATAAGGGATGAGTAAAATAGAAAGAGAAATATAATTGTTTCTTTAGTGTGCTGACAGTCAATTCATAGAGAGCACCGAGATCGACATGTTTTTCCTTCGTTTGGGAACGTATGCGTGCAGATTTATTTTATCCGGAGTGATTGTTTAGTCACGGAATAATTGTTCTTAATCCTGCATAGGTCATTTTGCTCTTGGTGCGATTTCTCTTGCTTGCTCTTGCTGGATTCTCCTACGCCTGTCCCTTCCTTATGCCGCGCCATGTATTTGGTCTCCCAAGCTTTGGAAGTTTTATTTGCAGGAATATTAATAACCACCTACGTTTACGTATGCCTTCTTAATGCCACCGGCGAAAGTAACACCCTCGACATCACTCCCACTCTTGATCCAGCCCTTATTAGAATAATGCATCGTACTTTTCCTGCCACGGACTTCCAAAATGGAAGGGAACACGAAGGGGGATCGCGTCCTTGCTTTTGCTCTCCCCGCCCCCTCTGCTTTTCTTTTCTTTTCCCTGTGGGAGAATCCTTGGTTCCTGCCCGGCACTTACAAACGCCAGCCATACGGGCGCTGTGAAATTTCGAAACGGCGCTCGAACCCTCCCGCTTGGGTTCTCTCATTCGATCGGGTCACGACGCAGCCATCCCCTCTTCCTTTTCACTCCAATCCCCTTCCCCCCCCCCCCTCTCTCTCTCTTTTCCCTCCCTTCCCTATCTCCCCTCCCCAGACACAGTTCTGCATTTTGTAAATGACCCAGGCACTTTCGTGACTCTTTCCCTCCTCCCCCGCCCTCGTGGTCTCTTTCGTGACTGCGACTCCGGAAGCGTCTCCCCATCCCCCCCTCGATCTCTCTCTGTTGCTAGTCGACGTGATCCCCTTGGCTTTTTTGGCTCGTCACTTCATGTGGAAGGCGGAAACGCCAGGATCCATTGAAGACTCTCAAAACTAATTTTAGGGTGGTATTTTTTTCGATACCGAAATGTGCCATTAAGCGGGGACGGAATTGACCATGTCTTTGTGGCGTCATTCAAGTGTATGATTTGGAAAGAAAACCATAAACACAGTAATCAACCCGAAGGTCGGTTTAGTAGGTGATGGTAGAGCTCACCCATGTACTAAGACCGACGGCGTGTGAATATTCACACATCAGGGGGGCCAGTTCCTTTCCCTGTGCCGGTTATGGTTTCCCAGGAAGATCAGGTACCCGAAAAATCAACTAGCTTGGGTGGAGCTGCTGGTGCCCAGAGTGCCTTGCCCGGCAATCGAACCCGGGACCCTCCGGTCAGTAGTCCAACGCTCTACCCACTAGACCACCGCGAAAGATATTACTTCATTATTTTACTAGTATGTACAGAACGCTTTGCGTGGATTTTTCATGTTGCGTCACCAACTTCCGCTGAGGGTGTCATTTCGGAAGTGTGATTTTCAGTTTATTGAGAGTTGCCACTTTCTCATTAAATAAAATTTCACGTTATTGATTCAATAATTATTTATTGATTGACCGATGTTGAAGTCCTCCAATTAAGAAGTTGGAATCTTATTGGTGAATTATAATTTTCTCGGGTGACCCCCGAAATTCTTATAATACTCTTATAGTCATATTATAATAAGTTTATGTAATTGTTTTATCCATTAGGCTTCAACTTCATGTTAATGAGCTAATTATAGCATTTTTCTGCTAGCTAAAAAATGTTTATACTGACCAGGTTTCAATGTACTACATCATCTTCATTTACAGGTTACTGTACTTGAAGATATGTTGAGGTAATAAAAAAATTATAACTAATGGGAAAGCGGTGTTTTTTATCCATTAATATGCTTCAGTCCAAGTATAACACGCATGAAACTACGCAATCCGTTTCTTTTGTGTTTATAGGAGGCAATGTATTTAATGTAGTTACCGGTTAAAGAGAACTTTTTTACATGAATTGGTTTTTCATCACATCTATGGCGAAATTGACGGCTACCTAATGCTTTTTTCTTGCTAATAGTATTTGTAAGTATCTATATTTACCGGATTAGAAGTAACGCGTCGCAAAGTTATTACCATGAGTAAGGGAAGAGTAATCTTTGAAATTTTCATCCGATTGAGAGTTGTAAAATGTATTTTGTGTCACGAATACGGAAGTGTGGAGAGGATTTTTCAAACTCATTGCCGTTCGAGTAAGAGTTCGTACACTTTACGCCAAGCGAGTGAATGTAGTTATTTTGGAACGCATGACAAACTTTAAACAGGAATTATTTTGCAAAGGAGTTCAGCGCTTGTCTGCTGATAGCGGCATGACCTTAAATCGCAGGAAATAATGAAACATTATAAAGTGTCACGCGGAACAAGTAAAGTGAAAGCTGTATTGTGACGAAAATGAACCGTTCCGCTTCTTCTTTTTTTTAATTTGAGGGAATTTGGCGCCGACGATCCCTGTGAACGTAATTTTATTTAAGCTATGTAGTTTTAGCTGTGTGTATTCGATAACGTGTTATGACTGTGCATTTGTCACATCCGGTGAATGATGACATTGATTGTCGAGTTTATAGGGAGATTTCATTATTTGCTTCCGGGTGCCGAAGTTTACCTTGGACTATTCTTAGCGTCTAGCGTTTCAGACCACGTTGATACGTGCACTCTGTCGGCCCACTTTAAGACTGATGATCACAGTTCCTTTTCTCTGGCTTTGTGCATCCCACGCTCCTTCCCTTGATGCCTTCCCTGTTCTCTCGGCTCACATTTGCTTAGGTCTTCTGCTGAAATTTCCTCATGCCATCAAAACGTTAATTTTTCAATTTTCCGCCACGCGAAATGGCGCAGGGGTGTGGCCTGCGCTCCGCGTCAAATTTGGCGCTTGTCCATAACGCTTATGCCGCAGCGAATCAAAGTGTCCTCGACGTTGACTGATGTGATCGCTTTGGCCAGCGTTATTATTATTTATGTATTGTAAGCGACACTGGTGTTGTCCGCGTCTTCAAGTCGTGATAATTTGAAAGCTAGGGTGGTGTAGACGTGGGCGACTCTTCGCTTTTCTTTTTATTTCCCAAGTATTTATGTTTAAGCATGCATTTCCGCTTTCCAGCGCCACAAAGTAGAGAGTACACTTGAAACGATTTTTTCCTGCATCCCTGGTGTCTCGTCGGTTGCGCTCGTCTCCCGAAGAGCTCTTTACGTAGCAACTAAAGACGAGGGCGTAATATACTTCCTCTCACTTCGGGGCGTGTACGCAAAAAGGCATACAGGCCTTGCCCTGCCAAAAACAGAAAATGAGGAAATATTGCGGAATTAGTATTGAGGAAGGAATTACGATTGTTGTTCGGAAAAAATCAATTTTTTTAACCGTATTTGGAAAGAAGTGAAATTTTCTACGTTGCCAAACGCATAGATAGTAGAGAAAATGCAGATAAGTGTAAGATGTACATTATTAGTCACGGTCAGTCCCGAAAAATTCAAAATAACTGTTGAATAAAATGTCCTGAAACGAGGAAATGGCGCCTGTATTTTTAAAGCGGGTAAGGTGATTGTAAAAGGATGTATTTCGATGAAAACATATATTAGAATAAAATTATAGAATTGTTGTCATGAGAATATTATTACATGACTTCACTAATCTTTCGTTTTGATCCTCAGTCAATTCCATCATTGCTTACCATTATTTAATTACTATGACCGGTCTCGCCGGACCAGTTTTTCCGTACAGCTTTGAATTCTGATTATAGGCCTTTTTATGTACCTGGGAAGTTTACTTAATGGTCGTTTCTCATTGAAGTGATTGAATTGAAATCTTAATTTTGAGTAAAATGTGTGCTACCAAAGGCGCGTGAAATTTTTTGTCGATATCGAAAATTTTTTCAGAAAAGCATATCCCGATCGGAACTGTCCTATGTTACTTTGTGTATATTTACCCTATTCGTGCAAACAATATTAGGCCCTACTCCGTGTCGTCATGGCGTGACTTGTCTCCAAGCAAAGAAACAAGTTAATTTTCAGATTAATATAGTATTTAGATAGCTGATGGCATTGATTTTTGTTGGTTTACCGCAAACATTGGCAAAATCGTGAACTGATTGGGATTTTTTGTTGAGAACTTCGGACCTTAGTGATGGTGATACCTTTTTGCCTAAGACGTTTACGGGTAGAATCATTACACCAATGCTTAAGAACGCGTCCAACAATAGACGTTTCTAATCGCGCTTTCGGTCTGGATGAGCGGCCATTCAGATGGCGCTCATCCGAGATCCAGCCGGCCGGGGGCATCACCGTCATTCGCGGAGGAGGGCGCATGTGAACGAGGTGCTGGGGATTTCAGGGGGTGTGGGGATGGATAAGGGGAGGCGGATGGAGGGAGTAGAGAGACAAGCCAAGGACGAGTGAGTGCTCTTCCTCCTCCTCCACGCCCCGTCGTCAGGGGACGAGTGGGCGCGCGTGTGGCTCGGGTCAGAAGGGCGGGGCGCACTTACGTTGACTTCCCTCCAACCCCGGAGCACGCCTGTATGTGTTAATGTCCACCGGCTTTCCTCGGTAGTCGATCTTCCACAAGTCTGCATTTTCGCGCACACATGTTACACGATTCTGTGTATAGCTGCCGGAATTTTCATCGGAATGACTAAACTAAATGACGATTTTTACTTAAATTTAAATTAATTAAATTGCCATCACTTGTACCGAAATTGATTAACCTCCCAACCTAAACCAAGGGATCACTTAATCTGAAACAAAGGTGTAAACTGAACCCCAGGCTTATACGGGCTCTTTAATCAATTTCATACAATACATGCTGCACTTTTGCGATAAATGGAAGTTTAATTCTATTGTGCTTTTCTCCTTGAAAAAAATGGAATCATTTTAAATTTCTCCCTTCTTGGGTGCTCTTCATTAAAATCCATGTGAGTCTTGTGTTGCTGAGTGAGTTGTGTGTAATTTCTTTGAATAAGATAAGGACTCTTGAATTCCAGATATCTCTGTCACCGATATTTCAGCTGCTGAAATATTCTTTCTATATGTGGCAGCACCAAACGTGTAGCACAGTCAACATTAATATCACCGATGGAGTACAAATATATTCATACTTGATGATCTTTCCGCCAGTCAATAGACCTCTTTATGATTTTTATTAAAACTATGTATTTTAATGAATGTAATGTTTTGGCAAAAGTCTTATTTTCCCATAAATTATCCATGGATAATTTTTGTTGCAAGTGAAATATTTCCTGAAATAAGTGGGGTCCGAATGTTGAATTAACTCATTTTCACTTAATCCCATTTATCTATATGCATAGCAGTGCCTTTGCGAGGTTATTTCCATTTGGTGTACTAACTTTAAATTTAGTGGGGTGAACGTAAATCTCAAGGAAAAGAAATCATTCAACCATACACGTGATTTAATTCTGACAATGAATTAACTCCACCCGACACTTAGAGACTCTTGAAGGATGCATATCATACCGAGTGAACTAGATGTGAGTTTAACGACCATCGAACCTCGCATGGAAGAAACACGTTAGAAACAATTACCGAGCTGTATAAGTGAAACTAGGCTCATTTAAACGAATAGTAGAATTATATATCATATTCAACTAATAATATTGAGGGATTTTTTTCGCGTTGGTGGTATGTCAAGTTTTACACGTTGTGAGCACTTGGGAGCCCTTCGCCAAAGGGCCTATTGTCTGAATACACCCACGACAGAGTAAAGCTATCCATTTCAAAACATTGTTATTAACCAAAAGTCTACGTCTCGTATTTGTTAGAGTTGCTGGCTTGGGCGGTGACCCTGGAAATTCGAAGATCACACTGTATGCTTGAACTAATAGATACACACATCGTATGAGTTGAACGCGGATGCCAAAGGACTTATTCCTGCACCCAATTAGATTGCTGATCAAGGCGACTATGAGAATTCGTATCTTTTGATAAATTGAGGTACGCCAAGCGTAATGTGAAGAGAGGTTTTTTATTGGGTCATTTAAAAGGATAAGGGTAAACATAGGGTCACTAATATCAGACTTACAGATTGCAGACTCACTAATTGTAGATTCTACAATAGAGGCCGTAATTTTGCAGAGCATAGTTTTGCCGAGTGACACCGTTGCGAAATATTTCTGAAGCAAAAATAATGGTTTCTGTGAAGATCTTTTACGGTTACCCATTTCATTTTTTTAGCAATTAAAAAAATAGAAAAATAAGTATACTGAGAGCATTGACAGACCATGTTGTGACTGATACGCATAGGCAAAAGATGGATTTAAAAGCATTAGCTTTTTTGGTATTCGTTGGATAGGTTCTCTACGCTCATTTTCAGCTGACAAAAGACAGATGCAAGGACGTGCTGTGAAAAATATTTTCTCAGGAAAAGTCTCGACTGGGATCAGATCATCAGTTCACCATTTGTGACTTGAGTATTTTGAACTGATAAATCATCTTAATGCAAATTCTTCCAAAATATCTCTCTGGTGGGGGGGTCTTATCTCGATTTTTGGACATAGCTAATGATTTTTTATGGTGTTTATTTATCTCTGTGTCTATTTTGCTTATATCTCCACGCTGATATCTTTTCATTGGTGCGACGAAAAAGGTGGGCGGAGAAATTTGCCTCTGCAACGATCCTTTCTTAAAGGAAAGGAACTGATGACAATCTGCGGGGTTCTGCAAGGAGATTTACACGCTGCGCCAGTCGCCGCGAAACGTGAGGGCGTGCATCTGTGCAGTGGCGTGGTGCGGCGCCTTCTCCTCATGCTCTCCCCAAGCCCCCTCCCCCCACCCTCTCAGAGATACGACTCATATTCTCTCTCTCCCATGCACCTTAGAAGCTCCTTGGTGCATTGCTTGCTCTTTATATCTTATCCATTGCGGTGAGATTACGAGACGCCGTTTTTTTCTCTCCCGTCGTGACCGCCGACCGATATCGACCTACCTATAGATTGTGCGATACTGTCTGGGAGCTGCTTTTGTTTCGATCATCTCATATGTTCATTTGTTTTGGCATGCACCGTGATATGCACGTATGGAATAGTGACGTCTGAGAGGACTTTACATCATGCCAAGCCTTTTATCTGATAGCCTAAAATCGTCTGGTTTGGGGGTTCGGTGGGTCATTCCTTAATTATTTTGTATTTGCGTCGTTAGTGACGTGTATTGGTGTTACTTCCCATTTATTTTAAGATTGAGGCGATATTGGAGTAATCGTATAGAAAATTAATGCTATTGCTTGGAAAATACTTTGAAAGCACGTAGGAATAAAATTGATGGTCTCTACTCCAGTACCAGTGACGGCTGATGGGTTTCTCCTTGGGGAGATATGGACCAACCTTTATTATTACTATTATCTAATGTAAGATATATTGTGTCTCTCCCAATTAATTTTATACTCTCAAAATGAGAGGAGTCGACTGTACGAGTAGAATACAGCCATCAACTTAATAATTTTACAGAATGTCCTCCTTAGCAGTACGGTTTAAAGCGATAGACATCAAGAGTCTCGAAACATTTAGCAGCTAACGAGAGTTATTTACATGCTCTATAGCTGTCACGGATTTCATTATGGGAAACCCTTTCGGCGTGGGGAACTCTGGGAGATGGCCTTATAAAAAGTTTAATCGTAAAACGCGTTGTTGGGGTAGGTAGAGGGAAAAAATTGTAATTGAAAATCCTCCTTCGCGATGCCAAGTCTAAAAACAGATAATCACAGTAGTAAACCAACAAAACACAGTTGAAATAGCTCGTTCAGTGACCGTTCAGAGGATGTGGGTCACAACATTTAGGTTTCAAAACCTCTTTCGGCATGCGTTGAGGCGACTGCTTATAGGGAATAAAATACTGGCTCGAATCTAATGTTAATGCAAGAGTATATAGGACTGAAATAAATTAAATCATTTCGTATGTACAAATGTTTTTAGACTTTCCTTAGGACTTCTCGGAATTGAGCGAAACGAATTGTTTTCGAAATTTTCGTAAATACTACACAACTGATGCTGCTGGAGATCCAGTGGAAGTAGCCAGGACACCAATGACAAATGGAACTTTGAGCTGAGTTCTACATAATTTTGAAGTACCCTTTTATTCTGCATGCAATATCTTCGCTGATTTTTTTCGTTGAAATTTTTCTTCATGTTTAATACACCTTTGTCTATTCTCTGCATCTACACAGCCGTGCATTGCCTTGTCTATGGCTCTGTATCTACATCTCAGATAACCATTCTTGGGCATTGGCGTTCCACCTAAAACTGTTTTTACAAGTATTTTTCTGTGTGTAGAAAAATATCATTCCGGCTCGTCAGCTGTCTCGGGTGTTGTTTATCAAATTTTTGCCGAAGAAAATATCCCAGCGAATTTTAAGTCTTTAATTACTCTTTGGCAGTGGATGAAATTTCCTTGCGAAAACTGCAGTTTTGAGTGACACATAAGAAACGTATTTTTTGCGTTCACTGCAAGAGTTGAAGTTTTACTTCGCTGAACTTAAAAGACGTAATCCTCATGAAAAGCCACGAGAGTGCAGCAGCTGCGAAGCTGTTGTGGATGAGTCGCCAGGGCTTAATAGCCATTTTTAAATTTATCCACCTTCGATGATGCCTCGGCGAATTCATATTTATATGCACTGTCATAGACATTTTGTATTGCAAGAGTATTGGTGGAATTTTTACGGAATATTGGACCCCACTTACGCAGATTGGTGGAGATGGTTTCCTTGAAGTCTGTGGAGCCACTTCTAATTCACGTTCTGACGAGCATTATGGGTAAGGGTCCAATCCCTCCGGGTTTTTCCACTCCCTTTGCGTAGCCGTGTTTTAGTCGTTTTGAACTTATAATTGTGCAGTTTTCATTTGGGCTCGGATACCTTAATTGTGTTACTGCTCGAATACGATACTTTGGCGAATATTTTTAGAACCGGAGCTATTTTCTCCAGCTTGTTGGATGTCGTTGTTGGTTCAGATGAACATATTTTAGCCTAAATGTTATCACAAACAGTATTTGAAATATGTTCAAACATTAACAAATTTCGTAGAAAGAAAAAGTATTCTAATGTATTACTTTCCGATATTATAGTGGAAGAGCGAAATGGTATTAAGATTCTTTTTCAGTTGAAATACAATTAGGGAAAAGTCCAGTTTCGATTATTAATTTTTTTCACTACTCCATTGCTCATACTCAATTGGCTGTGTTCACCTTTACAGTAAAAGTAAACGCTAAACGTTGTGTCACAAAAACATGGCTGCTTGAGTCATGGCATCATTCCGTCAACGGTTCAGAGTACAAGGTAATTACTTTGGATTCGATTGATTTTCCACTGTGTTAACATTAAGGCACATCTGTGCAAGTCGTAGTCACCATCGCCCCCTCGGACGGACGCAGCCTCTCCCCCTGCTTCCCACCGGTCTCTGCTGGACGTCACGACTCGGAAGCTTCTGATAAATATTCCGGCCCACTCACGGCTTCGTCCCCCGTCTTCTTCCCTCTCCTTCCATCCTTTCCCTCCCCCCCTGAGCTGATCAATCGCCGAGGGGGCGAGGCAACCTGATGGATGAGCGGGGGAGGGCATTGTAAACCGACTGCCCGTGTCCCACTGCACGACGGCCGAGAGAGGGTTCTCCATTGACCTCCCCCACTCTCCCCATTTCCTCCACACCTCAGGTGAGGCGGACGCCGACGGGAGTATTAGCTCTTAAAGGGGTTTCCTCGCTCCTTTTCTTTCCATCACGCCGATGCCTTCGATCGGTCTTTCACAATCGTCGCCCTCTCTGCATGTGCTTGCTCCTTATTTCGACGACTTTCCATCGCTTTTTACGAGGCTGGACTTTTAATTGTTGGTTTCATTTGCCTTATCTAATTGCACGAAATGGTCGCTTTTATTGAGCCGATATCCCCACTCCCTTGTCTGTTGTCATTCGAGCTCCAATTAAGGATAACCAGTTTGCGACTTGATTAGCCGCCCTGGCTCCTCCCGCGCAATCCCTGTCTTAAGACGCTCTCTGGCGCCCTTTATGCCGACGATGTACCGTCTCATAAAGCCCTAGCGCCTTGCCGTAGTGGACGTGACGTATCTTAATTTATTACTTAATTGTATATTTGCTGTCGTAAATTTACTGAAGTTTTTTCCTAAATCGGAATATATTGAACTACTCAACTCGAGAACCCTACAATTACGCTAAAAATAAGTCAAGTTTTCAAATTAAGTACCTGCTTATTAGGTTTTTAATTTAATACTACATGATCGAATGTGGATGTTGAGTTTCTAGGTGAAAGCCATATAAAAGCTGACTGTTCTAAATACTGGTGGTTCTAGTGAAATGTTTGTGACGATAATACACAAGAATACTCGAAAAGGCTACTTCTACGTGAACTTATGAAAAATCAAATTATTTAATAAAATTTCAGAACACTGTACTTTGTGTGAAAGTATGGTTAGTGGTAATTCTTGTCGCGTTAGAGAACCCCTTGGCAGCAGTTATTTTGCTGCAGTAATTCCGCAGGAGTAATGTATCATTATTATTATTGCTTGGTTATTACTTATAATTACTGCTTCCCTTCCTTTGGTGTGATCCGAAATAGCGTTCTTCATCGTTACACGTGGTGTGAACGGTACCAACCTGGTCATCTAATTGAATTGGATGAGAAGGCTGTCAGCTAATCTTAGTTGCTTGCTTTCTACTTGTTTTCTTTGAGTTACCAAAATATTTAAATAAGTTATGTATTGTTGTATGAGTACGAGTTCAGTATTGTTGCTGATATGTTATATATTTAGTAAGTTCTCTGAACCGTCAAAGGCATGACAAAAGCTTTATATATGGGTTTTCTGTTTTAATGTTGAATTGACAATGTAAAAGGCTTAGAAATAGGTAATTTACTGCGTATGTTTTTGTGAATAATCAACTTTATTTAGCTGTGAATCTGTAATTGAAAATTGAATTTAATATATGAGTTCAATAAGATCTTATGGGCTCCAAATAATATCATCTCTGGTAATCACAATGTTCCCATCATTTTTTAAATATTTGTAATACATTATGCGTAATGGTAGAGGTATTTTTATTACATGAGGCCTATGATATTCTTAATATAATACATCTGTTACACAAGAATTCTTAAGGAAAAAATCCTTTGGAGTAGCATATTTATCTGGCAAATTTGGAGACTTGTCATTACTAATCATAACTTTTTCTTTTCAGGTAAGTTACCTCATTCCATAAGCCCTGGGCAGAAGGTGACCCTTTACGGTGAGCTATATAATTTATTTTTCCGCCTCCCGATGGAAATACTCTCAAAAATCATGGCGAGGACTTGTGTGAACACTAATGACTGATAAATGCCAGTCACATTGAAAGTGAATTTACGTATGGCATGACAATATCTGTGGCTAATTGATCTTTACTGCCCTTGCAACACGTACACTTTCTCCTCGAGCCTTCGAGTCATCGGGCGATATATTTTTCGCAAGATTTGAGCGAACGCATTAACATTATCGTGAGTTGGACATGCAATTGATTTTTTTTAAATCGTAACGCTTTTTGGCGGAACGAAATTCTGCTGGAAGAAGCGAATCACTGACTTCGCCAGCGTGGGCGAAGCGAAGAAGAATTCGCCGGGTAATTTCAGGTGTCGCTCGGTAGTTCGATAATTAATTCGTTTCGGTGGGGTTTATGACTTTCGAAAAGACGAGGGAGGTGGCATTGCAAACGATATGCCTGTGACTGCAGTTCCGACTGATCGCCATTTGTTACAGGAAAAAGCGTAACGTGACTCCCACGCATTTAAATAAATTTGACACCCCCCCCTTTCTTTTTGCGGCTCTTTTTGGGTGGCAATTAAGGCGCATGATGCGGCATATGACAGGCGAGTGGAGCGTTCTCATCGTTTGGATAGACGGACGATTGATTGATAACTTGGACTCGCAGCACATTTGCTCTTGTCGGTCAAATCGATCCCAAGGACGACCCGCGTTTGAGTGGTGCCCTCACTTTCGAGGGAGTGTGCTCACGCTTCGCTCCTTCGATCCATCCCGCCCCGAAGCTAGTTGCTCTCACGACTTATCGACTACTTCGCTCAGTGCACTAGGTCGCATTGCTAAATAAATGCCATGTCATGATGCCAAGTTGAACTTTCAGCATCACCCATCAACGTATGATATCTCGAAGATGAGGCTGATGCATTGCGGTAGTTCAGTGAGCCTATCGATATAATAAAATCTTGTATCGTTACCGTGCACGAAGAGCAGATGGGGTTGGGAAAGAATTGAACGATGTTAATGCAATGAGGTGCGTATCGACAGACTGAAAAATTGTCCTAAGACCGAACAACCCTCATGGAAATGTGGTACTCGCTGTGCCATACCATTAAATTCGAAGTGTCGCTTGGGAAGAGATGGAACCAGAAAGAAACATGCTCAAGTGTAACCATTCAAATTCACAATCCTCAACCATCGGTTGGGGGAAGGTGTGCACGCACTGTATTTACTGCAGAATTGGCAAAAGTAATATTTTATCGATACCAGAACAGTGTGGGCATCTTACGCAACAACGGTAATCAATTGTCAGCAATCCGACATAATTGATGTTTCCCCGTCATTCGATCCCATGCCCTTCCCCTCGCACTGTCCCCTTCGCCTCGCGCACCGTCGCCACAACCGGCTCGAGTGCGGAAGGCGGTGTACGCACCATGCGTATGCAGTGGCAGTGCACGGATTCGCAGTCGGGGACGCCCGACGGCGAAATCCGCTCGAGTGACGAGTGTCATTTTCCATCCTTCACCTGCTCTGCATATCCGACACACTCTCTGGAGAGCATACGAACTGCTGCACTACAACGTGTTTTTTTATCCGTTCGCCTTCGTTTGCATGAGTTTAGCCCCCCTTGTCGGGGTTAGCCCATAACAACATTTTCAGCTAATTTTTAATCTGAACACTCAATTCACCTATGTGATTAATTTTATTTTATTCAACAGTAAATGATAAGTTTAGCAGTCGCTAATACCTACCTTCTGGAGATCGGTAGTATTGATGTTGGGTTTTCTCTACTTTTTTGAAGACAAAATTTATAAGCTTTGTAGATGACTCTTTTGCGTGCTCCGATAAAGGCTGATACGCCATTGTGAAAGAGCAATGCCCCATTATCTGAAACGTTACAATTTTCAAATTTGAATGTTTCCGGTCAAATATGTATATGCTCGGGCATCATTTATCCATATATAGTGCTCAATTCCAAGTATGGGTTCGATAGGTGAGAGTAGATCTTACATTTAAGTAAGCCTTGGAAGGTGTGAAATGCACACGATAGGAAAACAGTACCCCTACCTGTGCCACCGTTCGGTTTCTCTCATTGTTCTATTGACTAGAAAATCGCCCAAAGCCAAAGGCCACCCAGGATATGAGCCCGAGACCAACGAAGCCAGTAGCCGAAGCACTAGGCCAACACGCCCTCTATGTGAACGCTTTGGATGAGATCAATGATGCCGTATTTTGAGTCACTGGAGTCAGAGCAGTCAAAAGATAAATTTCATTCTTCGTCCCTCTACTGGGATGGTTGGTTGAGTGCAAGCTTTTAATAGGGGGGCGAGGTTTGGGATACGGAGGAGACCGGTGCAATTTGGGAAGAACGCTGTGTGTGGGGGGGGGGAGTATTTCGGTTAAGACAATCACTCGGACGCGTGGCCTCCATAGATTGGGTCACCGGTGATCAGTGTGGGAATCACCTGGCTCGTCCAGTTACGACTCTCCGCGACAACGTCGAGTATTCCGCGAACCTTCTCGGCGTGTTCGCGAGGCGGTGCGAACTGTGAGGGGTGTGGCCGTGGGCGCTGCTGCTCTCGGGTCACCCACCCCTCACGGCCCCCACGGCCAGGAAGTTACCACCCTGTGAGGATGAGGAGGGAAAGAAGTTGAGAATAACGTCGCTCTCTCTCTCTTACTCCATGGTGGATGGGGGCGAGCCAAGAGGGGCCACGCCTTCGAGGGTGCCACTCCTTCCCCCGGCCAAACGTGCCATCTCGCGTCGTGCGGCCGTGACCTTGCAGCGGCGCTCCGGCCAACCTGAGACCCGTGCGGCCTTTGGCGAATAGGGAACCCAAATCTGTCCGGGATCAGGATTCAGTGAGAATCCTACGGCGATCGGAGCGGTAACCATGGATCAAACGTGTTCCAATGCCAATTATTTGATTTCGGCCGAGATGATGCAATAGCATTATTTTTCTTTCATCGCTTTTGAACATGTTTTTAGAACATGCCAATGTTCATATAATAAATAAATAATAAATAATCATGCATACTACCTGCACAAATTATACCCATTCGGAGGATTTTCTTGCCCGTCATCGCATCCCCTTGCTCGATAGCTGGCTCACTGAGTGAATACATTTTCTTCACGTTCGCACTTAATGATTCAAACACTGCTGCATATTTACGGACGTCAAGTTTTTTCAAAGCATGAAAAATTGTTTTTTCCGCAATCGACCTTTCATTCTTTAAAACCCGTGCGCCCTTCATTTCCAAACAAATATCAGAAGGTATTTTAAACTCTCTAAAATGTTGACTTCCTTTATTCCAGCATTTCCTTTGCCACAGAATCCCATTCATTCCCCTGAAAAATAATCCCACTCACTCACTCAACTCCTATCCTGAAAAGATAAGTAGCCTCCACTCAATTAATTTTATTCTTATGTATTCTGTTTTTACATGTATTTTGTATTCTTTGAATCCTTATTACTCTTCTTATTTTATTCAAATTAACTCATTTCCTATGGCTTATGGAAACTTTTCATTTCGTTTAAGAGATTGGATAATGCATTAACTGTCGTATTATACAAAAATTACGCCCAGTATCTATTATCATAGAGTAATTTGTATTTCAGCAATAAGTAGTGGGTAAAGATTTTTTTTAATGAAATAACAATTAGAGGCTTGTCGGGTGAAAAGTTCTTCTTTTTCTTATTCTCTTGTACTACTTACTGAATTCGAAACGCCTGTTTATTAATCCTGGTCACTATTATCTCGCTGTAATCCCGTAGTGATTAATTTGACTAAGATAGATTAACTAGCTAAGTAATATTTTCTGGTTTTATATTTGAAATTGCGTTTCTCGACACCCTTGTATGTTTTTTTCTTTAAACGGAAGGAATTGATCTAGTGAATACGAAAGGAAACGAAGCACAGAAAAGTTGAATTTGGAGAAGGAGGCCCGCGGACTCTGTGCTCATTAAAAAGTTTGGAAGTAGACGGCTTATCGAGGAATTTGGGATTTTGCCAACTTCCCTCTTGAGAGAGAGCCTTCGTTTCCTTCGATTGGGAAAATCGCATCGAATGTTGAGGGGTTGGATTTGTTTTGGGGAATGCCAAAATGTGCGATGTTGCGGCATAGCGACGGAGGCGTGGCATCCGCTTCGCCTAAATTCTTCAGGATAGTCGTCAGGAATGTATTTTGGTGTATTGGATGTAACGGAGCGAATGTCTTGAATTCCTCAGGGAACGATGAGACGCCAAGAACCGAGAGCACGGATTTGCGGATTGATTTCGCGAAATCCTGGTGCTTGCGAAAATTAAACGATCAATGAATATTTAAGAACATTGGACTTTGGTGCAACTATTATTTCAATAATTCTATTGATTTATTAAAACCAATTTTTGTCGTTGCTAATTTTTCTGGGTCAAATACGCACATTCGTGAACGTGAGGTTGTACACGAGGCAGACGATGAAAGTCTTTAGCGTTATTTTAATACGCGTGTGTTTTTTCGATAGTGGTTGCTTCTTAAATGTAATTTCACGCCGCTTTGCATGTCCTTAGCAGGTCAGCCATTGGCGTACGTAATTACCAGTAAATAGAGTTCATGCACTGAATGGTTGAGGCTTTAACTTTGTAGAAATCCATGTTTAACTTAAGAAATTAAATATTATCTTTGCTTTCTACGGGAATAAAACTTTATTCGTCGACTAGTTTTGTTTACACTGTAACATCCACAGGACTAGTGATACAATGTACATTTTGTTTGAGTTATATACTCGGTCGGGTAGGGGTAGCGGATGGGAGGGTGTAAAAAGGGGGGGGGAGAGGTGTAAGCGGGGGGGAAGAGGGAGGGAAGAGCGTGGGTCTGTGTCATGGGGTTTTCGGGTGTAGAATAGGAATGTCCAGGAGGGGTGAGTGGAAAGGGAAAAGGTGGTCATTAGTTATCCTTTCCTTCTTCTTAACCATTTTTAGAATTTCTAACTGCTCACGGATGTCCAGCTGCGTTCCTTTCTTCACTCCGTGCAGTAATGTGACAAAATGTGACAAGTAACAAAATGTACATTGTATCACTAGTCCTGAGGATGTTACAGTGTAAACGAAACTAGTCGACAAATAAAGTTTTATTCCCGTAGAAAGCAAAGATAATATTTAATTTCTTAAGTTAAATAGAGTTCAACCTAGTCACCGCTACCCTATCATTGGGTACAAAATTAGTGTTGGTCATTAATAAGTGGGCACCGAAATGACATGTTGCTGTCACTGGAATATTTTCGAATTGCTAAGTCTTTCTAATACGTTTTCAATGAAGGGTTTATTAGAATTATGACTGTTAGTACCTCTTTGCCTATCATCTTTCTCCTAAAATGTCTTTCGATGCGGCTGATCACTGCTACAAAAATTCGTTGGATATCATCTGCAAGCCATTGTCCGCATTCATAAAAAAATTCCGAATCCAGTGTTCAATGTTGTATCTTTGTTAGTGAAGCCCATCGCTAGGGCAAGCAGCCACTCCTGCAACGGAATTTGAACGTCAGACGCGCCTAAATGCCGTCGCGAGGACACGACTCTCTCGTGTTGGCGGTTTCCATCCTACCCACCCCGCCAGGTAAGCCCATGGGTAGATCATCTCGGGTTTACGGCGGCGTAATTTGTACCTCCGCTGCATCTTTTGCATCGAAGATGTTGAAATTGGAACTTCTCTCTGTTCCACCGGCCGGCCCCTCCTATCCCGGATAGAGAGGAGGAGTCGCGTATTTCTTTTCATTTCACCCTTCACCACGCCTTCGCACCATATCGCAGATGACGAAGATGATCATGCCGATGATCCCCGGTGTGGGATGGTGACGGTCGGATCGCGGGTGAGAACGGAGCTTGGTCTGCGGAGGGGGGTTTACGCGTGCGTTTATGCATTCTCGTATGTGTGTGCGGCTGTTGTTCTATCATTCGCTCTCTTCCCTCCTTACGAAGCTCAGTGGTGGGATATGAATGCGAGAGACAACGAGGAGCAAAAGTTTAGAAGCTAGAATAAACATTAAATCGCTTGATGGCAATTGTCAGCCTTACGTAGACAGAAATAAATATAGAAAAATGTCTGATTGAATGCCGTCAGCCCGGTGGTTTATGCCCAAAGACCGATGAAATCTTATTTGGCATAGAAAGGAGCGACAAAAGAAAAAAATATAAGGTGCAGGATGACGATTATCTCTCCAGGATCGTTTTTCCTTCTTTTAAACTATTTTGACGAAACTAGAGCATGTGGTCATTTCAGAGCATCCACGGACTTCTCATTTAATTTGCGACACATGCCATATCCGATTACATTAATGAAAAACCGCATGAAACAATTATTAGTATATTTTGTATTACCACTGTTGGAGGGAATTGTTTCTTTGGTAAGACTATGTGCTCTCTCTTTCTTCTCGTATAATGTAGGGTTATTAACACTCGCATTAGTAGTCATTAAAAAGTCCAGTATAGATCATTTCATCAAGGGGTATCACGGGTTGAGCTGGTGGTTTCAGTTTTTCATCCGTTTTACTCCTTTGCATTCATCGTTAGTGGGTGTATTTATGGCTTTCAATGCCTTTGAAAATAGGCTAAAGGCTAAGCGATGGTCAAAAATT